>JAGFNQ010004920.1:150535-207907 GCA_024364735.1 Boesenbergia rotunda
GTACTGAATGGGTCGGCAGTGGTACGGCTGCTGACACAGTAAATACTACCAGAGTAGACACTCCAGGCGGGGCAGTAGGACCTGCTGATAGAAAAGGAGTAGGGGCCCTCTGAGTCGGGTAACCCTGACCTCTCTGGAGGTCCTGCGAAGTCTGACCTCGGCTATCCAACTCTCTCTCTGCTGGCTCTACCGCCGAAGGCTCTAAGGTCTCCTTACGTGGCCGTCCCCGACCACGTCTCAGTACAGGAATATGAGCATCTCGCGTCATACCTGTTAAATTATTAACGAGTATTAAAACCCAAAACCAAGAGGCTAACCTTAATTTACCTATTTGCTGCCTGGAGAAGTCCTGTCGCTGCCAAGTCCCCAAATTGCCGTCGCATCGCAACCACGGCTTTAAAAATCCGTAATGTACTCGGATGAATAACATCAAACCCGAGCTCCGACACCTACCAGTTCAGTGTCAGATTTAAATTCCGAGAAATCCACGAATCGATGGTATCCCGCATCCTGGGCTTGATACCAAAAATAAATTGGTACCAGATAAACACCGAAAATCCCGTAAAACACGTAGGCATCGAAACCTACGCTCTGATACTAAAATAAATTGTCACGCCCCGAGACCCAGGAGCCGCTGATCCAATAGAAAATCGGACAGCACCTCCCCTGTCCGGCGGACAATTTACACATACAACAATCTACATAACAATCCACGCAATATATATTTGCACAACCACGCAGTTTAAAGGGCCACAAGCCTCAGATATAAGCAGAAACAACAGTTATATGATTATAACTATCGAAAAACCAAATCCGAACTCACCTGAGCTGCCAGGGGGCAGGAACAAAACCAAAATCAATCGAAGTCCAACATAGGACTCAAAAGTACAATACCATCAAATAAAACGTGCATACATGTTCAAATCAAAATAGCGGAAGCATAATAAATACTACAGGGTCCATAACCGAAGCAACGTAATGCCAAAATCAAAAAGAGCTCCGCTGGAGCTGGGGACTGGCGGCTCGGGATCTCCTCGCAGACATCAACCTGAAAATAAACATATATGGCAACGGGGTGAGTCCATAGCTCAGCGGATACCCAACAGATATGCATAGAAGGTTATACCAACAATAAGAGTTCAGCTAATACAGTCTCATAGCAACAGTAGAGAAAGACTAGTACTGAACATACCGAAGTAGATATATACCTGAATCCATCTAACCTGTATAGAGGGTAAGAAATACCAGAGGAAAACCAATAGACATATAAGCTCAGATAACAAGTCTCCAGAATATGCGATGTCAAACAAGTGCAGCAAATAAGTGCAGCAAACAATGCACGATGCAAAGTATGCACATGGTGCAATGACATGTGTCACCCCTGACACCAGACAGAATCATCGTACACCTGTCATAGGGACGTCTGAAAGGTAGGGCTCTGACAACTGTACACCCTGCCATCACTGCTCCTGAGTGACCGGGTGGCCAGGATGCTGGTGGAGACTCCGCTCCGACCCCAAGCAATGGGGGAGTCAAGCTCTCATCTCCTCGTGGCTCAGTACGAGAAGGGATCCCTGCTTGCTACCACGCCCGCGCTCACCCTCCAAATAGTGGCCGAACGGAGCAATACAGGGCAAATGCACACATCTACGGTATCCACTAACCCATGAGTGGCCGTGTGTGCCCGTCATGTACCGGAAGACGATTAGGCTCAACCACAAGGGAGTCGCTGATCGCCGGCATGCAACAGTGCAAGGATGGTGTATGATAGATACACATACCTCCCTCCCCAAGTCCCAGTATACTGGGTCTCAGTCTGAAATCCTACAACAGGAAGTACAGGTAACCTACAAGGTATACTGGACTGAAATACAGATCCCTCAAGGTCAAATGCAAGAGATACACTACGATATCTAAGCATACATGTAGAGATGACAATACCAGAGACTGTATGGAACTAACAGCATAATAACTCAGGGATAAACAACAAGTATCCAGAACGGGCATAATAAACAGGGATAAACAAACCATATCCAGAACAGACATAATAACCAGGGATAGCGTAGGATCTTACTGCTATCTATAACATTCTATGCATAACAAAATGACAATATCAAGATAGATAAGTCAAAGGGTACCCGCCTCCAAAAGAAGAAGTCTGTATCAACGAGACAGAACCACCCGTCAATATAATCTGCGACAGTAATGCAAATCAAGTCCCTGTATCAGGGATAGAGTTAATTAGCTATTACAAAAGTAGTAACTAGCTAATTAAATCCCTAATCCATTTTAGGGTTAACCTAATTCATTACTTTCTATTTAATTCCCGTTAATTAAATAGAAAACTCCTAATTACCCTAGGTAATTAAAATTAGATTTACTTTAAAGGTAAACTCGACTTCAAGTTCTTTAAGCTTTGGTTGTTAGGTTTAAGTTTCACATTAAACTTAACCTCCCCCAACTCTAACCTCTAAAGTAAATCCAATTAATTAATCATTCATTAACATGTCATTTACACCGATCTTGTTGTCCAATTGACCCCTAGTCACACCGAAAGCTCCCGGAGCAAGCATCTACATCTAAGGCTAGCAATTTCGGTTCTGATCAGAAAGAGCAGCAAGAATTTCAGGTTACCTTTCAAGTGGAGCTCGCGGCAGTTTCCCCAAAGCTCACAATAGCCAATACCAGTCAATCCCAAGAGGAGAGGGCTGCTACAAAAGGCAAATCAAGCCCCCAATCATATGGTCATCTAAGTTGATACAAACAAATCATTAAGAACTACCTTTACAAAGGAATCCTACGACCTCACAGAGCTTACCTCACTGATTCAATTCCCTTAGCTGCTTGACACAGAACAGGGCAATTCACCAAGCTGCTCACGGCAGTATCCAAGACCGCAGCCCAATTTCAAGGAGTAGTTTGCTACTACATCTCACACAAGCCCTAATTTATCAATCCATCATAAGGAATAGGGAAAGACTACTCAAATCATAACCTTACCTGAGCAAGAATTCTCACGCGCGAGTCGAGACCAGTGCGGTCGGAAACACCCAGAGGATACCGAACAACAAACCCAGGGCACAGAGGGGAAGAGAGACTCGCAGGCGTTCTGTTGGCGAGGAACACAATGCCAACTCGAATCTATGCCCTACCTCACCTGGCGACTGAAGCAGAATCCCAGAAGGTGAGCAACCGAAGTGGCTGGCTCACACTGCTCCGATTGCATAAGAGAGTGGCTCGCGTGCGACGGGGTGAGGAGCGTCGACGGAACACAGAGGGACGGCGACGGCTGGCTGCGGCTAGGGCACGCGGAGGGAAATCGGGGAAGAAGAAGGTATCGCGAGAGTTGCGGCTGCGGGGATTGTCTCGACAAACGGGGGAAGAGCTAGGTTAATAAGCTGTGGCATTTTGCAATTTAGTCCAGCCCATTTCCATCTAATTGCAATAACACCCCTAGGGCTTAATTTCCAGCCCTTTCAACCGCTTTGTAACCCTTGTTTAATTAAAATCTAATCCCTATTTTATGTCCAAGTCTTCGGAACCCTGGAACCTACCTGGTAACTCTCCGAAAATTTCCGGAACCTACTCAAAAGTATCGGATTTAACATCCTCCCCCACTAATAAAAATTTGGTCCCCAAATTTCGATATTCACTATAGTAAACACTATCAAGAAGTATGCTGATATAAATACTGAACAGTAACTAATCACACATACCTCAAGTGAACAGGTGAGGGTAACGAGCTCGGATGACATCCTCAAGCTCCCAGGTAGCCTCCTCATCTGAGTGATGCTGCCATCCGACTCTAACCAACCGGATGGTCTTGTTCCGCAACTGGCGCTCTCTATAGCCCAAAATCCGGGTCGAAACCTCCTCATACGTCGTATCCGGCTGCAGGGAAACAGATACGTCTGACAGCACATGCGTAGGGTCTGGTACATACCGTCTCAGCATCGATACATGAAATACGTCGTGCACTCCAGACAGGGCAGGTGGTAATGCCAGACGGTAAGCTACTGCTCCAATCCTCTCCAAAATCTGGAAAGGGCCAATGTATCGCGGAGCAAGCTTACCTCGAAGACCGAATCTCTTCACCCCTTTCGTGGGTGAAACACGAAGGAACACATGGTCGCCAATGGAGAACTCCAGAGGTCTCCGTCTCCGATCCGCATAACTCTTCTGTCGATCCTGTGCCTCGGACATCCGTCGTCTAATAGTACGGACTAACTCCGCCTCAAACTGTGCTCTCTGAGGTCCTAGCAACTGGGACTCTCCAACCTCCTCCCAGAGGGTGGGTGTCCGACAAGGCCTACCATACAACGCCTCATACGGTGCCATCTGTATAGCCGCATGATAGCTGTTGTTGTAGGCAAACTCAACCAGGTGTAGATGATCCTCCCAGCTGCCTCCGAAATCCACAACACAAGCTCTCAATAGGTCCTCTAGAGTCTGAATAGTCCACTCTGACTGCCCGTCGGTCTGCGGATGGAAAGCGGTACTGAACCTCAACTCGGTACCCATGGCCCGCTGCAGACTCTGCCAAAAACGTGATGTGAAGCGAGGGTCTCGGTCTGATATAATACTCATCGGAACACCATGCAGCCGAACAATCTCTCTACAATATAGCTCTGCTAGTCTGTCCAAGGAGTCTGTCCTCCGAATGGCCAAAAAGTGTGCAGATTTGGTTAATCGATCAACGATCACCCAAATCGCATCGTGTCCTCGCTGAGTCCTCGGTAATCCCATCACGAAGTCCATAGTAATGTGTTCCCACTTCCACTCGGGAATGGGAATCCTCTGAAGTAGTCCAGCAGGTCTCTGGTGCTCAGGCTTAACCTGCTGGCAAACTAGACATCTAGCTACAAAATCCGCGATGTCTTTCTTCATGTCGTTCCACCAGTAGGAACGCCTCAGGTCTCGGTACATACGGGTCCCGCCCGGGTGGATAGCAAAGCGGGAACGATGAGCCTCCTGCAGTAACTCCTCTCGGACCGGATGTGACTCGGGTACGCAAAGTCTCCCTCGGAAGTAGAGAGTACCCTCGTCATCTCTGGTGAACTCAGACTGCTGTGCTGAAGCTATCTGGCTGCCAAGGGACTGCAGGTGCTGATCAGTGGCCTGGGCCTCTCGAATCCTCGTCCGGATGGAAGACTGAGCAACCATAGTCATAAGAATACCCTGCTCAGTCCGTCCCTGCTCCTCTAAGCCCAACTCTGAGAAACCCTGAACTAGCTCGGTAACTGATGCCAGGAGGCAGGCCAAATTCCCTCTGGAGTTCCTGCTCAATGCGTCCGCCACAACATTAGCTTTCCCCGGATGGTAGCTAATGGTGCAATCATAATCCTTAAGGAACTCCATCCACCTCCTCTGTCGAAGGTTGAGCTCCTTCTGCGTAAACAGATATTTGAGACTCTTATGATCAGTGAAGATCTCAAAGGTAATACCGTACAGGTGGTGCCTCCAGATCTTCAGCGCAAAGATAATAGCTGCAAACTCCAAATCATGAACTGGGTAGTTCTTCTCATGCTCCTTCAGCTGTCGAGAAGCATAAGACACTACCCGCCCGTGCTGCATCAGAACTGCGCCTAACCCCTGATGAGATGCGTCGGTATACAACACGAATCAGTCCTCTCCTGATGGAAGAACGAGGACGGGTGCCGTCACCAATCGCCGCTTCAGCTCCTGGAAGCTGGTCTCACAATCCTCTGTCCATGTGAACTTCACGCCTTTCCTGGTAAGGCATGTCAGTGGCACAGAAATAGTGGAAAATCCCTCTACAAATCGTCGGTAATATCCGGCCAAACCCAAGAAACTACGAACCTCAGTAACTGACTTCGGCTGCTCCCAGCTGGTAACAGCCTCGATTTTCTGGGGATCTACTGAGATGCCTCTGCTAGATACCACGTGTCCCAGAAAACCTACTGATGACAACCACAAGGCACATTTGCTGAACTTCGCATATAGACGCTCTCGTCTGAGAGTCTCCAATACGATGCGAAGATGCTGTGCATGCTCCTCCTCAGAATGTGAGTAAACTAAGATGTCATCAATGAATACTATGACGAACTGATCCAGATACTGCAGAAATACGCGGTTCATCAAGTCCATGAATACCGCTGGAGCATTGGTAAGCCCAAATGGCATTACCAAAAACTCATAGTGTCCATATCTGGTGCGGAACGCTGTCTTCTGGACGTCTGACTCTCTGACCCTCAACTGAGGATACCGAACAACAAACCCAGGGCACAGAGGGGAAGAGAGACTCGCAGGCGTTCTGTTGGTGAGGAACACAATGCCAACTCGAATCTATGCCCTACCTCACCTGGCGACTGAAGCAGAATCCCAGAAGGTGAGCAACCGAAGTGGCTGGCTCACACTGCTCCGATTGCATAAGAGAGTGGCTCGCGTGCGACGGGGTGAGGAGCGTCGACGGAACACAGAGGGACGACGATGGCTGGCTGCGGCTAGGGCACGCGGAGGGAAATCGGGGATGAAGAAGGTATCGCGAGAGTTACGGCTGTGGGGATTGTCTCGACAAACGGGGGAAGAGCTAGGTTAATAAGCTGTGGCATTTTGCAATTTAGTCCAGCCCATTTCCATCTAATTGCAATAACACCCCTAGGGCTTAATTTCCAGCCCTTTCAACCGCTTTGTAACCCTTGTTTAATTAAAATCTAATCCCTATTTTATGTCCAAGTCTTCGGAACCCTGGAACCTACCTGGTAACTCTCCGAAAATTTCCGGAACCTATTCAAAAGTTTTGGATTTAACATTTATACTCGCCTCTCCGAATTTATCCTTGCCTCCATTATCCTCGCCTCTCCGAATTTATCCTCGCCTCCACTTGTAAGAAGCACCAATAAAAAACTTTAATTAAAAGAACGTTCATTTAAGAAGCTTTAATAAAACAAAATTAAAAGAACGTTTAAAAACTTTAATTAAATTGAAACTTTAATTAAAGTTTTAATATAATTAAAACTTTATTATTTTAATAGCAAGTCAAATGTTGACTTGATAAAAGTCAACTTAGTTGACTTTTCGTCAAACCATCGATTGGGTGATTTCCAGCCAACCGGAGTTAGGTTCACCCGAACCCGACTCTGGCCTTTCGCCCCTCGAACGTGCTTCCACCAGGTTTCTCATCCCTCGGACGTCGCGCACGTCCTTCTTGGTCCACCGGCGTACTCTTCCGCAACTTCCGCGTCCCTCGGATTGCACCGAGCCCGTCGGCTCACTTCCCCGCACAATCCTTCTCGTCCGCTGCGTCTTATGCTTGACTTCCTCCGTACCTACTTCCTGCACACTTAGCAGAGGGATTAAAACTAACAGGACCTAACCTAACTTGGTTGATCACATCAAAACCATCCGGGGTACCAACAAAGGGTTGGTAGGAGTTGAAGACCTAGCGAAGGACTGCTAGGCACCAAGCGAAGGACTACTTGGTACCGAAGACCTGGCGAAGGATTGCTAGGCACCAGGCGAAGGATAGCTTGGCACTGAAGACCTGGCGAAGGACTGCTAGGCACCAGGCGAAGGACAGCTTGGCACTCAAGACCTGGCGAAGGACTGCTAGGCACCAGGCGAATGACTGCATGGCACTCAAGACCTGGCGAAGGACTGCTAGGCACCTGGCGAAGGACTGCTGTGCAAAAGTCCAACCGGAGGAGCCGGTTGGCAACAGGTAAATTCTCCTGAGAGGAGTAGGTGAGGACGCATTCCCCGTCGAGGGAACAGTAGGCGTCGGTTCGACCTAGGATTCCATTTTGGAGACCCAAAGTCAGAACCAAGACAGCTAAGGCTGTATAAACCTAATATTTTATTGCTTTGTGTTGTTTTGGACTAACCTTGGATGCAGGACCGAAGGAATGTGTTTCTGCAGCTCAGAACACCCCAAAGGAGAGGGGCAAGCAGCTGGGCAGGGCGCCCCCAGTGTCCCAGGGCGCCCCCAAGGTCAAGGCAAAACAAGTTAAGCAAGAAAAACGCTTGAAAGCTCACTGGGCGGGCGCCCTGGGCTCAAGCCAACGAAGCGGATAGAGTTTATCCAGCCGAGAAGCCAGCTGATTGAGTCAACCCGGGTGCCCCCTGCTTCCCGGGTGCCCCCATCAAACCTCGAGCCCGATCCTAGAGGGATAAAGAGTGGCCGAGAGTTTGCCGGATCGTGTGACACATGGAGGGCGCCCCCAACGTCCCGGCGCCCCCAGGTTCACTATATAAGGGGTTCGACCCCCAAGGCTTCTGAACACATTATTCCAACGCTACTACGCTCTTCGACTCAAGCGCTCTGCTCCAGAAACCTCCCAACTCGAGATTGAGGCACCGACGACGACCCTCTACTCAGAAGTACAATCTACAACGGGCGTCGGTAACGAAAGAGCTTAAGTTTCAGTTTACTGTACTATCACTATAAAATTTCTCTGTAAACATTTGCGCACATATAGTATTGCCCGCAATAAACGGTCAATGACCATAGGCCTTGGAGTAGGAGCCGACCGCGACTCCGAACCAAGTAAAATCGCTTGAGTTCGCGTTTGTGTTTCTTTATTTACCATTGTTTATTCTCTTTTGCGAATCTGAAACGTTTTACGATATTCACCCCCCCCCTCTATCGTTCTTCTCGATCCAACACCTATAAGGTCAAGGTTTAGTAAGAGAGGGTTGTTACAGGATTCCCAAGTGAGCTTCCTTGGATAAGTTCCTAGGCTATGGTGAGTCACTTGGACATCATTAGAGTAATCACGTATCTTAGACAAAACTTTCCAATTAGGATGTACCTATAAGGATTAATACTATTGTAGGATCGATGCCGTCGATAGACGGGGGGGGGGGGGGTGAATATCGAGTCAAAAATCTTTCAGAAAAACTTGTCGTTTGTTCTTCTAGTCAAAGAGTTAGTGCGCAGCGGAAAATAGAAAAGAAAGACAGAACAAACAGAGACTCCCGGGATTTATTTACTTGGTTCCCGACCCCCCTGGGTCAGTACGTCCATGGCCTATGCACTCAGCGTGAGTCCACTATTGGTCTCCTTTCCAGAATTTCTGGAGGTGGAGAATACCCGTCTTACAATTCAAGTTTACAACCAAAGAATATGTAAATTAAGTGCGTAAAATAAAAGCAAACCAAAATGAAAGTCGAAGGTCCGACCAATTTGGAAGTCCGAAGTGCAACGCACTTCCTCTTGGAGCCTCCTTGGTCACAGAGCTTCATCTCTAGTGCTTTTTCTACACTTAGAATGCCTTAGCAGATGATCAAATTGTTGTCCTGATTTGAGGGGTCGAAGCCCCATTTATAGTATCATCCAAGGCACCCTAGAGGCCTCTGAGGCGCCCTATAGGTGGTCAAATTTGATCTGTAATCGCAGTCTTCACGCAGGGATAACCCGTGCCCCCAGGGCGCACCTGGGACCATCCAAGGCACCTGGGATGAATCCTTTGTTGGGGTTTTGATGTGTGTGTCAATATGATTAAGTTAGGATTTCATGTTGATCTAATATGTATATGTGAGTGTGTAGGTTTACAGGATACACATAAGCTTGGTTGGATGTCTTCAGGTATGGTGAAGGGTGGCATGGAGGCAAGCCGTGGGCTTGTGTGCGCATCCAAGGGACCATGGACAAAGCAGGGACGATGAGCCGAGTGAAGCGGACTTCGAGGCGTACGTGAAGGATGGCATGAAGGCAAGCCGAGGGCTTGTGTGCACATCTGAGGGACTAGGGCCAAAGTCAAAGAGGGCTTGAAGGCAACAGATCGAGACTGCTAGAGCAGGAACGATGAGCCGAGGCATGCGAACATCGAGGCATGCGTGAAGGATGACATGGAGGCAAGCCGAGGGCTTATGTGCGCATTTGAGGGACGGGAGCCGAAGATGAAGAGGGCGCGAAGGCAACAGATCGAGGTTGCGGGATGAAGAGTCAACTAGGTCATGAGGATCTGAGTGCTGAGGGAATTGTACTGGGTGGGGGCTAAGTCGTGAGGGTTCGAGTGCTGAGAGAAATGTACTCGGGAAGGGTAACCCTAGGCTTAGGCAGTGGACCAGTCAACTGGTAAGGGACCAGTTGACTGATAGGGTCCACAAAAAGATCAGTCGATTGGCCCAGGACCAGTCGACTGGTAACGGTCATTTCATCCTCGAGCTCTATTTAAGGGAGCTCGTTTAAGGCTGTTTTTCCTTGGCGAAACTTGCTTGGTTAAAGCTGGTTAGTAGCCTACAGTGCTCAGGGATTGTCCAAGGTTTGTGGCGAGGTTTCACCACCCACAAGGAGCGACGAGAGCTAGCCGGAGGTGCTCCGGGGAATCATCCACAGAAGGATCGGGATCGTCCAACTTACGGACTGCCGTGAAGTAGGAGTTTCATCTCCGAACCATGTAAATAGGTGTCTTTCTTGTGTGTTAGGTTTTAGTTTTTGTTATTCCGCCTACGCACTAACCATTGTAGGAAGACAAGATCGAAAAGTGTTATTCACCTCCCCTCTAGCACACGACAAGATCCTAATATCCTTGAGGGCGCCCTGGATGCTCCACCCAGGTGCCATTTCCCCTGCGTTTGCTCTTCTGTCTTGCCTCCAACTCCAGGTACTCACAAGACAATAAATCATAAGACAAATATACAGATAATCTTAGCCTTAAAGATTGGTTCTAACTTTGGATTTCTCTCGAAACCCTAGGTCAAACCGACGCCTAATGTTCCCTTTCCCGGGGAACGCGCCTTAACCTACTCCACCCTGGAGAAGTTACTTTTGCCAACCGGGACTTCCGGTTGGACTTTTAATTAGCCTCCAAGACTAGCGGATCTCAAGACATTCGAACCTCGACCTGTCTCAGCTTCTATCCTTAGTGATCGCTCAGCTATGTTGCTCGATCCCTCGGACCAAGACTTCATGCCTAATTCCTCAAACAAGGACTTCTGTGCCCAACCCTCAGCCAGGACTTAGTGCCCAATTCCTTGAACCAGGTCTTAGTGCCCAACTCTCGGTCATGTCTTAGGTGCCCAACCCTCGGCCAGGGCTTAGTGCCCAATTTCTCGATCTAGGACTTCGTGCCCAACCCTCGGTCAGGTCTTAGGTGCCCAGCCCTCGGCCAGGAGTTAGTACCCAATTCCTCGAACCAGGTCTTCGTGCCTAGATTAACTAGGACTTTCCTTCACCTTGATAAAGACTTCTTTTTGTTAGTCATATTAATCCTGACTAGACTTCTCTTCTGCCAAACATCAAGTCCTGTTTGGCTCACTCCTTGGTCTAACTGACCAACCTTGGGATTTCTGCTAAACATCAGATCCTGTTTTGCTAACCCTTGTTCTAACTGATCAAGCATTAGTATATTAACCAGATTAAATCTAGGTTTGATCACCTTGCCAAACATCAGGTCTTGTTTGGCTAACCCTTGGTCACCTTAACCAACCCTGGGTTCTGGTTCACTCTGCCAAACATCAGATCCTGTTTGGCTAAACCTTTGTCAACCTGATCAACCGTACCCTACCAAACATAAGGTCCGGTTTGGTTTAACCCTTGATCACTTTGACTATCCCTTACCTTGTCTAACATATATTACTAACTTAAGTATATTGTTATACATCGAAACATTAGAGGAATACATCACTTATGCATCTTACACCAACAATCACCCCTTTTTTGATGTTTGACAATATCTTAAGTTAGATTGGGTCTAAGGGTTAAATCTAGGTTTAATCCTTTGGGAGAAATTGAAAAAAAATCTAACTTATGCTCTTCTCTCCCCCTTTGTCACACATCAAAAAATTACAATAAAGCTTGCGCCAACAAATTTTTTTTTAAAAAATGTAACTTAAGCCTTTTTTTTCATTTGAGATAATTTCACTCCTCCTTTTGAAAATACTTATATGATTTTTGAAAATACCATTTTCAAAATTCTTCCCCCCCCCCCTTTTTTTTTTGAAAAACTAAGTACTTATTTTATAAAGTATATAAAAAAAGAACTAAGTACTTCAATTGCACCAACAATATGAAAACATATATATATGTTAAAAAATTGAAATTCCCTAAGTTTGACAGCAATCCTAGGAATCTTGTTGATCACAAGAAAATTCTTATATGTCTTAGGATATTTCCATATATTTATATTTTAGAAAAATACTCACTTTCTTGATTTGGATTCTTTTCCAGTTTGGCACAATCAAAGGAAACCTTGTTGACTATAAGAAACTTTTCCTAAGTGTCCTGGAAAAATTTTTCAAACTCAAGATGAGATGAATTTTTAAAGACTTTGTTCAAAAGATGGAAATATTTTCACAAAATAATTTTTAAGACTGAGAATATTATAAAAATGATTTTGAAAAGATAGTGTTTTGAAAAGAGAATATTATGTTTTCAAAATTATTTTGAAAAGATAGCATATGAAAACATAATATTTTTGAAAATTTTAATAGTTCTTTTAATTTGACCTCCCCCTAAACTTGACACAGTCCTAAGAAGCTTGTTGACTACAAGTGATCTTCCTCTGAGTCTTAGGGTTTGATTCAAATGAAAAGAATTATCTAATAATAATTTCTTTTTAAAAAATCGCCAGAAAATAGAATCAATTTCTTTTGTGTAGGACTCCCCCTAAATCTGACATAATCTTAGGAATCCTTGAAGATCATAAAGGATATTTCCTATGTGTCTTTAAAGTTCATTCAAAACAAAAGAGCAATTAGCATATTTTTGAAATAAGTTTTGAAATAATATTTTAGTTTTAAAGGAAATAATTTTTGAAAAATATTTTGAAGGATATAATAAGTTTTTGAAACATTTTTCAAAATCATGTTTTGAAATGATGATATTTTTAAAGCATAAATCATTTTAAAAGATTTGAATTTCCCAAAAGAATAATTTTTGAAATGATGTTTTTGAAATGCATAATTTTGAAAAATATTTTTTTAAAAGAACAACAAAAAAACCTCCCCCTGAACCTGACACCATCTAACTACCCTTGTTATCTACAAGGACCTCTACCTAAGTGTCTTAAGGGACTTTAGTGTTGACCTAATAGGGGTGTGTCGAAGTGTGTAGGTCAAATAATTTTTGAAAAGATATATGATTTTTGAAAAAGTATTTATAGATAAATAATCAAGCAAGCATGAAATACATTAAAACATTATTATGTTTAAACATTATTTTGAAAATATATTTTTAAGAAAATATCCTATAGATTTTGAAAACATTTTGAAAAATATTTGTCAATCAATTAGTCTTTAATATCTCACCCATTCTAAGTGTCGCAGTACAAGTAAGCATGGTTGCCTTATCGGTGTATTGTGAGATGCTTGAATAATTTTTCTCAATTTATTTATAGACTGGTTTAGATTGAAATTTAATCAATTTGTAATTTAAAAGTAGATTTCAATAATCGACTTCTAGGTCTTGGCGAGGCACAGAGGCCTTCTTTGGTCGTAGCCTTATTGGATATCAACCCTTTCCTTAGACAAAGCTTTTTAAAGAAATAATACCTTTATTTTACTCTTTGAAAAACTCTGGTCTAACTAGTCTAGGATGTGGCGAGGTAGCTTCGGCTAGTTCCACTTAGCTAGGCCAAGCTTCCCTAACGTATTATCATCTCGTCCCACCCTGGTACAAGGTTAGGCAAGTATCTGATAACCACGCGTGTGTTGTACCACGAGTATCAAATACAATTAAAGTATCGAACTCCTCTAAACTAATGTAGTATAGAGTAACTCGAGTCGTCTCTCTCAAGGAATGTAATGATAGGTCAATAATCTTAGGATTCCAAGTTATTGCTTTTGGATTTTGGATATTAAACTGGGGGTTTGGATTTAAACGCTAAGACTACGAAAAGAAATAGCAAAGCAAGTATGAAATATAATCCTAATTAATGAAAGACAATGCAAGAAAAGAAAATCTAATTTAACCTAACTACACTTGACAAGGAAATGAAAGACAACATAAAGGAAGCATTTAAGGAAATAGAGCATTAAAGAAGCTCAACCTAATCTAACCTAATTGCATACAACCGAAAGACATAACCATAAGAGAATATAATAAGCAAGCAAACTAACAAAACATTTCAAGAATCTAAGATAAGGAAAATTCAAACTAGAATCCAACTAATGGAAGAGACAATTCATCAAACACATGGTATGTATGAAAGAAAGCATTATAGAAACTAAGCATGGAACGAAACCTACTCTAACCTACTTTCTCTTAATTAAGAAAAGAACAAACATAACTAACTACCATTCAATAAGAAATGCATTGCAAGAATTTAAACTAGCCTAAGTTGAGCAATTAAAGTACCAAAAATGATTGGAAAATTTCATCAAACACCTCATATGCGTCTACCAATCCAAGCCTAAAATATGAAATTTCAAACATGGGAGGTTAATGTCATTACAACTCAACAATAAACTCAACATTAATCAACACATCAACAATAAACTCAACATTAATCAACACACACATAATCACCACTCAACACAACAAAGAAATCACCCAACACATGGAGCTTCTCTTGCGGATGGACTAAGTTGTGGATGGATCTTCGGAAGTGGGCTACCGGATGACAATGTGGGGCTGATGGAAGATGAAAGAAGCTTGAGGAGATGTGAGGAAGAAGGAGAAGTGAAGAGTGAAGGTCGGCGGTGGTGAGGGAGAAGGAGGTGTGAAGATGGGAGAGAGCTCCCCTCCTTCTTGTGTTTGGCCAAGAGAGTGTGGCGTTGTAGCGCCAGCTTTTTTTTTTTTTTTCCTAAGCGGCGTTACGTTAACATGCTTAGGGCATGTAGACATCATAAGGCAGCGGAATAACTTAACTTATACATGCCCTGTTACCATTCTTAACTTATTGACATGGGAACCTTAGCATATTAACTTTGAACTTAAGCATCCTATCATGTCTCACATAACATCATATCATAAGGTTCCATAAGTCATTATTCAAACACATAAGTAAACATATAGTTCCTGGGCCAAGTCACTACGTCACACATGCGTTCTTGCCCTCCTGCTGCTTCCTTCATTATCCCCTTGAATGATCTGCGGTATAAGGAAATAAGACTATAAGCACACAGGCTTAGTAAGACTCTTTCCTACTCACAAAACCATCCATCATTCATCATCTCATAATGAGCACATAAAACATTAACATACTTGGTGCTCTACTTAGAACATAACATCTTGCATCACTTATCGTATATATAGCATGGCATGAACATAAACATAGTAACATTCTAAGCATGGCATGATACATGGCATAAACATAAACATCATAGACATTCTAAGCATGGCATAATTCATTCATTCTCATGGCACAATTCATAAACATAGTGAACATTCTAAGCATGACATAATTCATGGCATATCGTAAACATAGTGACCATTCTAAGCATGGCATAATTCATGGCATGAATCATAAACATAGTGAACATTCTAAGCATGGCATAATTCATGGCATATCGTAAACATAGTGAATATTCTAAGCATGGCATAACTCATGGCATAAATCATAAACATAGTGAACATTCTAAGCATGGCATAATTCATGGCATAAATCATAAACATAGTGAACATTCTAAGCATGGCATAATTCATGGCATAAATCATAAACATAGTGAACATTCTAAGCATGGCATAATTCATTCATTCTCATGCATACTTCTTAACATGAAACGTAAGCATAAAATCTTATCAACATAGCATAATGCATAACATGAATGGATGCATGAGTGGAATGCATATACATAAGGATGCTTAACTTTTAAAACATACTTTTCATTGCTTAAACATAATCATCATAACATCATTTGGGGTCCCCGGCTTGTACCACATACATACATCATTGCGCGCATCCCTAGCAAGTCCGAGGTCGCGAGCCCCAACCTACTAGGGTAAGGACAGCATAGTCGGTAGTCCCGAACCGAGGCGTTCTTAAGGTGCCCATCCCTGTTGCACAGCTCCGGTAGTGCCAGAACCGTGGACAGCTACGGTAGTCCAAAACCGGGGCGTTCTTAAGGTGCCCATCCCTTGGACCCATACTTCGGTCCGGTACATGCCCATACATAAAGTAAAATACTTTTCATGCTTCATCATTCATATGGCATTCATGGCATCTTTAACATAGCATAACTTGTTACGGCTCGGCCCGACTACTGGCCCATTTACCGGTCCTCATGACCGTCGTACCGTCGACCATCGACCGTGCCGTCTTAGCTTCATGACATCTTTAACATAGCATAACTTGTTACGGCTCGGCCCGTCTACCGGCCCATTTACCGGTCCTCACGACCGCCGTACCGTCGACCATCGACCGTGCCGTGTTAGCATATTTATGCCTTAAAGACATAAACATCATCTTTCATTCATCATCATTCATAGCATATTCATTCACTCATCATACTTAACATCATCATTATGCCTTAAAGGCATGAACCTTAACTTCATTCTTCACTTTCATTTTTTTAGACATGGCATCATTTTCATTCTTAACATGGCATCATTTTCATTCTTAAACATAAACATAACATACTTAACATGGCATCATTTTCATTCTTAAACATGGCATCATCCTCATTCTTAAACATAACATAACATACTTAACATGGCATCATTCATATCATGAACCTAACATATCATAGCATCATTTTTATCGTGATCATAACCCTATCATTCTAATCATGACATCATTCATATCCTGAACATATACTTATCATACTTATCATGGAAACACATAAACATATACTTGAAGTTAAAGGCTCAACCCTAACCCTTGGGCCCTTGAGGTTGGCCGAAACATAGGGGGTCTCTAGGGTAATCCAAAAATTCCCAGAATTTATACTTAACCTCCACACATCATAAGGGAATATAAATTAACATTATCAAGATTTTTGGCTTAATTATAAACCTTTAAATCATGGTGACCGAAACCCTTAAACTTAGGGTTCTTAGTTTTGTTTCTTTCATGTTGGTCGAAACCCTAGGGTGTCCTAGGGTACTCCAAAAATTCCCAAAAATTATACTTAACCTCTACACATCATAAGGGAACATTAAATAACATTATCATGATTTTTTAGCATAATTATAGACCTGTAAATCATGGTGGCCGAAACCCTTAAACTTAGGGTTCTTAGTTTTGTTTCTTTCATGTTGGCCGAAACCCTAGGGTGTCCTAGGGTACTCCAAAAATTCCCAAAAATTATACTCAACCTCTACACATCATAAGGGAACATTAAATAACATTATCATGATTTTTTAGCATAATTATAGACCTATAAATCATGGTGGCCGAAACCCTTAAACATGAGGGTTCTTAGTTTTGTTTCTTTCATGTTGGCCGAAACCCTAGGGTGTCCTAGGGTACTCCAAAAATTCCCAAAAATTATACTTAACCTCTACACATCATAAGGGAACATTAAATAACATTATCATGATTTTTAGCATAATTATATACCTGTAAATCATGGTGGCCGAAACCCTTAAACATGAGGTTCTTAGTTTTGTTTCTTTCATGTTGGCCGAAACCCTAGGGTGTCCTAGGGTACTCCAAAAATTCCCAAAAATTATAATTAACCTCTACACATCATAAGTGAATATTAAATAACATTATCATGATTTTTAGCATAATTATAGACCTGTAAATCATGGTGGCCAAAACCCTTAAACATGAGGGTCTCGGTTTTCTTTCCTTTCAACATCCAATTCGAAAACCAACCACTATATATCATACTAAAAATCATAAAAATCATAGGGAACTATTATACCACAGGTGAGGGAGTCTTACCTTGGGTTTCTTGATTTTTTGAACCTTGGAAGAGAAGAAAATGGTAAGATCTTTGGACCCTTGAACACCCTTGTCCTTGTATCCTTGGAAGAGACTTTAGATCTAGGAGATGAAACCTTGGAGGAAGTTTTTCCAAGGGGAAAACCCTCTAGGAGTGGTCGGCTAGAATGAGGGAGGAAGAGAGGAGGAAATGCAATTGAAAGAAGAGAGAATGAAACTCCCAAACCCCCCTATTTATCATCCATTAAAGAGGTAAATGAAGAGTCTCTCCATGACTCTTCATCTTCTTCTTAATCTTAACTTATATCCATTTCATTTTCTCATAGAAATCCCTTGCTAGGTGAGTTGGTTAAGGCTTACATGGTTGTATAAGAGGTCCAAGGTTCAATCCTTGGCTCATGCACCTTTATTTTTATTTTATTTTTATTTCATTTATTTTATTATTTTTATTTCCTAAATTCTGAAAATCCCCCTAAAATCACCCATAATTATGCCAATATTCCTAAATAAAATTCTTTTACATTTATATTAATTTTACCTAATTTATATTAATTTTACCTAATTAATACCCATTTTCGGAGCCCATTTAAAGCTCATTGGTAATTAGTTTTCTCAATTTAAATGAGAAAACATGGATTTTCTAGGCCTAAGTTCTCCTTAATATTTCTAGGTCCCTTGGAAAATTATCTAGACATGCTTAATATTTTAAAAAAATATTAAGAGAATTTTCTGGGTCGTTACAGGCGTGAGATGAGAGGAAGTGGCGTGAGAGGAAATGGAGAAGAGGGTGAGGGTTTCTTAATGGTTTTTGGATTTTGGGTTAAGGGTAGAGTAAGAAAATTTGGATCCGAATCCAATAAGAGTTGTAATTGGGCTTAAGGATTGGATAATGTTGATGGACTTTTTGATGAATTAGAGTTTTCCTCTTCTTGGATCCAATTTGGGTTGGATGAAATAAACCATATCCATTTGAATTGAACCAAGCCTTCAAGTTAGACCATGCTTAAATTGAAGCAAGCTCCTCAACACTAGCATTGGGTCCAATTTCTTTGATCCAAGCCTTGGTCCAAGGTTCAATCTTTAATTCTCTAAAAAAATCATGAAATAATGCCAAAATTTAGAGAAAATTAGAATGAGCTCCAAAAATAGATCCTAATTGTAAAATATGATATAAACATGATTTAAATGTACGAGAGGATAAAAAAATACTAAGTAAATGAGCAAATATAATGACATAAAATGCTACTTATCAGTATCAACTAATCGTTCTCCTATCTAACCATTCTAAATTAAGCAGGAAAAGAAAATTGGCATGTATGACATGGCAGATATATATATAAGAAAAATAAACGAATGTATGTACATGACATTTATGCATGAGTCAATCAAGTAAAAATATTTTATTTGGTTTCTAATAATGTATCAAATTCTCGATTTGACACATACCATGTGAACCCGCGAATATGCCACACCACTTTGACATATTTAATATTATTAAATTGATTATTCCAGTTGGGTAAGATTTTATTTAATTTCATATCTAAAAGTAATTAATTAGAATTTAGTTCGTGGATTTTGTTGAAGTAAGGATTGGATTGTTAATTTAGATTTAAGCATTAATTAGGATTAAAATTATTAAGATTAAAATCATTACGAATTAAGTAGGATTAAAATTATTAAGAATTAATTAGGGTAAAAATTGTTAAGAGTTAATTAGAGTTAAATTATTAAGAATTAATTAGAGTTAAATTATTGAGAATTAATTAATTAAGAATTAATTTAGTTAAATATTTATGAATTAATTAATTAAGAATTAATTAGAGATAAATTATTAAGAATTAATTAATTAAGAATTAATTAGAGTTCAATTATTATGGATTAATTAATTAAGAATTAATTAGAGTTAAAATTATTATGGATTAATTAGAGTTGAAATTATTAAGGATTAATTGAAGTTATTATTTAAAGTTGAGGTTAATTAAGAATTAATTAACGTTTTTAAGATTAATTAAGAATTAATTAAGATTTAGGAATTAATTAAGAATTAATTAAGGTTTCAGAATTAATTTAAGTTGTTAAGAATTAATTAGGATTTAAGTTATTTGAATTTAGGTAATTAAGATTTAATTTGAATTTAAGTTGTTAAGATTAATTTGAATTTTGGTTATTAGAATTAGGATTTAAGATTTCAGGGTTAAATAGTAATTGTGGGTCTAATTGCATCATTTCCATTAATTCAAAAAATTTTGATTCCTTAACTATTTCTTTTGTTTTTAAACTTTCAAATTTATTCAATACTTTTGCCTTATTTGAATATTTGTAAGCCTTGTTAATTATATCCTTAATTTTGTTGAATTCATCTTCATCTTCAGGATCATATTCTTCATCTTCATGTTCAGAGTTATTAATGAAAAATGTATCATTATCTATAAAATAGGTAGAATAATTTTTAGTATTATTAATTAATGTTATGTGATTATTATCTTCAAGATTGATAGAATTATTAATTACTGTTGCATAATTATCTTCAGGATAATCATCAATATTATTTTGACCTATATTAGTATTATCAGAATTCTCAGAAAGATTATTAATGACAATTTCATCATTATCCTCAGAATTATCATAACTATCAGAAAAATCATTATTATCCTTAGTATTTTCAGAATTATCACTAATATCATGATCATTCTTAACATTAGAATTTCAGGTATTAAAGTATTATTGTCCTTGACTTTATAAGAATTATTATTAAGTTCGAAAATTTTATTATTAATATTAAATATTTAAGAGTTAATGTTCAATATGTTAACATTTTCTATGTTTGATAATTTGTTATGCAATACATTAAGTTGGTTACGCAAAAAATCTAACTTATTAGAAAAATTATCTAAATTACCAGAATGATATAACTGTGTAGGAAATTGAAATTTATTTCAAAAATTATTTTTTTGTATCTTGGACGGATACTGGTTCTTGTAGTGTTCGTGCTTTTGACATTTGAAGCACTGGATATGACTCTTGTCCCTCCGGACTCCTGGCGCTGGTATCTCCTTTGTCGCCGGTGGTGACGATTGATTCTTACGAGTATGACATTGG
The DNA here is from genome assembly GCA_024364735.1 of Boesenbergia rotunda. NCBI lineage: Eukaryota > Viridiplantae > Streptophyta > Magnoliopsida > Zingiberales > Zingiberaceae > Boesenbergia > Boesenbergia rotunda. The sequence goes on from JAGFNQ010004920.1 coordinate 171,370, forward strand.
TTTTTCTAGTGTCCTCTCTCCCTGCACTTGAAATATATAATATGAAATTTAAATTTGGACATAGTTAAAAAAATACCTGATTCACCCCTGGCCTCCCCTCGATTCCAGGCATCTTTGCTCCGTCGACTGTTAGTCCGGTGAAGAGCTACCAGACATTGATACCACTTGTAGGATCGATGTCGTCGATAGAGGGGGGGGGGTGAATATCGACTCAAAAAATCTTTCGAAAAACTCGTTGTTCGTTCATTCTAGTCAAAGAGTTAGTGCACAGCGGAAAATAGAAAAGAAAGACAGAACAAACAGAGACTCACGGGATTTATTTACTTGGTTCCTGACCCCCTTGGGTCAGTACATCCAAGGCCTATGTACTCGGCGTGAGTCCACTATTGATCTCCTTTCTTGAATTTCCAGAGGCGGAGAATACCCGTCTTACAGTTCAAGTTTACAACCAAAGAATATGTAAATTAAGTGCGTAAAATAAAAGTAAACCAAAAAGAAAGTTGAAGGTCCGGCCAATCCGAAGTCCGAAGTGTAGCGCACATCCTCCTGGAACCTCCTTGGTCGCAGAGCTTCATCATTAGTGTTTTTTCTTCACTCAGAATGCCTTAGCAGATGATCAAATTGTTGACCTGAGTTGAGGGGTCGAAGCCCCTTTTATAGTATCATCCAGGGCGCCCTATAGGCCTCTGAGGCACCCTATAGGAGGTCAAATCTGATTTGCAATCACGGTCTTCAAGCAGGGATAAACCTTGCCCTCCAGGGCACCTGGGACCATCCAGGTCGCCTGGGATGAATCCTTGAGGGAGCCCTGAAGCATGGGGGGCGCCCTGGATGGTGCTCCCAGGTGTCATTTCCCCTGCGTTTGATCTTCTGTATTGCCTCCAACTCCAGGTACCTGGAAGACAATAAAACACAAGACAAATATACAGATAATCTTAGCCTTAAAGATTGGTTCTGACTTTAGATTTCTCTTGAAACACTAGGTCAAACTGACGCCTAATGTTCCCTTTCCCGGGGAACGCACCTTAACCTACTCCACCCTGGAGAATTTACTTTTGCCAACTAGGACCTCCGGTTGGACTTTTACTTAGCCTTCAAGACTCCCGGATCTCGAGACGTCCGAACCTCGACCTGTCTCTACTTCTATCCTTAGTGATCGCTCAGCTAAGTTGCTCGATCCCTCGGACCAAGACTTCGTGCCCAATTCCTCGAACCAGGACTTCGGTGCCCAACCCTCGGTCAGGACTTAGTGCCCAATTCCTCAAACCAGGACTTCGTGCCCATCCCTCGGTCAGGTCTTAGGTGCCCAACCCTCAGCCAGGACTTAGTGCCCAATTTCTCGAACCAGGTCATTGTGCCTAGGTTAACTAGGAGTTTCCTTCACCTTGATAAAGACTTCTTTTTGCTAGTCATATTTATCCTAACTAGACTTCTCTTCTGCCAAACATCAAGTCCTATTTGGCTCACTCCTTGGTCTAACTTACCAACCCCAGGTTTTCTGCTAAACATTAGATCTTGTTTAGCTAACCCTTGTTCTAACTGATCATACCTTAGTATATTAAGCAGATTAAATCTAGGTTTGATCACCCTGCCAAATAGCAGGTCCTGTTTGGCTAACCCTTGGTCACCTTAACCAACCCTGGTTATGTGGTTATGTGCTTGTTGTGTGGTTGTGTTAAAATTCCTCGAAATAAATTACTAAGTGGGAGAGGGACCCTAAGGGTCCCATGACCTCCATTGCAATCTGATATGTGATGCGAACAAGCCCGCACGTTGGCTCTGTGTTCCTTCCTCCATAACAGATAGGTTTGTTCTACAGATCACAAGATCAGAAAAGATTATAGAGGATTATTGAAGAGCGTGTGTAATTCCCAACGGAAGGCACATAATCCTAAATAATTCTCTTAGTATCGTGCAATGGTAAACACTTAGATATAATTATTAGTATCCTCCCCAACGGAGTCACTACTAATAACTTGTAGGGCGAAGTTGACCTACTATTAGTGTTACTTGTCAAAAAGTTAGGTTGACAAGATAGTAAGATTAATGGGTAAAACCTTCTTTAACGAATGTAGGGTTTGTATACGTCCACACTAACATGACATCCAAATTCTCGGTGTTTGAGATGTTGGTTGATTTCGAAAATTTATTATTTTGAGGAATCAATTTATTTTTGATTTCTAAAGTAGTGTATGTTGTGATTCTCAAGTTTTTCATAATGGCCTTTAACCCATAAGCAACAATTCTTAAGGAAAATAAACTTACTGACCCAAACTACATAGACTGGAAGAGGAACTTGACATTGTCCTCACTGCTGAAGAGTACAAATATGTACTCTTCGAGGAATGTCCGAAAAGGCCTACAGAGGACTCTGATGAAGAGCAGAGGGAGCGTTACAAGATTAGGATTAAGGCAGATGAGATGGAGCAGTGCTACATTCTAGCATCTATGTCAAATGTACTGCAACATTAGCATCATCAGGTCATGCCCACTGCTAGTGACATGATGTTGAACCTCAAAGAGCTGTTCGGGCACCAAGGTGAGCTGCTAGGCAGGTCACGATGAAGTGTTTGATGATGACCACTATGGTCGAAGGGACACCCGTGAGAGATCATGTCCTAAAGATGATGGCTCACCTCAATGAGATTGAGGTACTGGGAGCACAAATCAATGGGGAAACCCAGATCGATATTGTACTCCAATGTTTGCCTAGGAGTTTTGAGCAGTTCAGGTTCAACTACAATATGAACAAACATGAATATACGTTGGGTGAACTGCTAGGAGAACTCCAGGCGGCAGAGGGCCTCTTTCGTCATAACTCGCAGGCCTTAGTTACTCAGAAGGTTTCTACTTCTATGCCAAAAGGCAGGAAGAAGAAGAAATAAGGTGGGTTCAAGAAGGCAAAAGCATCGCATGGACCATGGACTGGCATGAAGAAGACGAAAGGCAAGTGCTTCACGTGCAAGCAAACTGGGCACTGGAAGGCGAACTGTCCCCGCCGTCAAGATAAAGGTATTTCTTCATGCTTAGTCATTGAAACATGTTTAGCAGTGCTATCTACCAATACCTGGTGTGTAGATACGGGAGCCACTGACCATGTCTGCAATACTTTACAGGGTTTCCAGGAAACCCGACGGCTAGCTGATAGAGAAATAGTGGTATACATGGGTGATGCTACGGAAGTGGCAGCAGTTGCAGTGGGAGTTTTTCATTTGTCTTTTGAGAGAAATAATGTGTTAGTTCTGAGAGATTGCTTATATGTACCCTCGTTTAGAAAGAATTTAATTTCAATTTCTAAGTTGATAAAGGATGGATATTCTGTTGCTTTTGATAACAAGTTATTATAAAAAGAAATAGAGAGATTATCTGTTCGGGTACTATGGTTGGCAATCTGTATACTCTAGAACCAATAACTCCAATGATGCAAACTGAGGTTAATAGTGTTGGGGCAATCGACCTGAGATGATCTAGAGGATCATGATATTTTGATGTATGGGCAATATGGTTAAGTTAGGATTTGTGTTGTTCTCATATGTGTACATGAGTGTGTAGGTGTACAGGTACACATGGACTTGGTTGATGTCCTCAGGTGAAGGATGGCATGGAGGCAAGCTGGAGGCTTGCGTGCGCATCCGAGGGACCATTGGATAGTAGAGATGATGAGCCGAGGGACGTGGACTTCGAGGCGTACGTGAAGGGTGGCATGGAGGCAAGCTGGAGGCTTGCGTGCGCATCCGAGGGACGAGGGCCGAAGATGAAGAGGGCGTGAAGGCAACAGTCAAGACTGCTGGTGAAGAGTCAATGGAGTTGTGAGGGTCTGAGTATGAGTGTTTGTACTCAGGGGCTAAGCCAGGAGGGTTTGAGTGCGGAGAGATTTGTACTTGGGAGTAAAACCCTAGGCTTAGGTGTGTACCAGTCGACTGGCCCAGGGGCAGTCGACTGGTGTTGACTGGAACAGCTAGAAGATTCGAACGTTGTACTGTAACGGTCGAATCTGAGTGGTACCTAAAGGGGCTCGTTTCCTACTATCTCGCTTGACGAAACTCGCTTGGGTAAAGTGAGTTAGTAGTCAATTGTGATCAGAGAGCGTCCGAAGTGTTGTGGCGAGGTTTCTCCACCCACAAGGAACGACAGATCTAGCCGGAGGTTATCTGGGGGTTGATCCACCGAAGGATTCTTGGATTAGTCACCCGACCGGGGTGGATACCAAGTAAATCAGGTTGTTAGCATTGTTTATTTCTTATTTACTTTGCATATTATTGTTTCCGCTGCAACTAACAACGTAGGTGATGAGATTCAAAACGAAAAAGTGCTATTCACCCCCCTCTAGCACGCCTGATACGATCCATCAGTTGGTATCAGAGCTAGGACCGCTCTTGATTGGAATAATCGCCAAGGGAGCAAAGCAAAGCTAGAGGAACAATGGAAGAGAAACTTGGGAAGATATGAACTCACCATCACCATACGAGCATGTAGATTTTGATTATTGGAAAGCTAGAATGAAGATGTGGCTCGGCATGGATTGGGAATGCGTAATGGTGCTAGAGGAACCATTTGAGACCCCTAAGGACAAGCATGGAAAGAAGCTCCTACCTAGGTATTGGACCAAGGAGCAACAAGAACAAGCAAGGGCAAATGAGAAGATAATCAATATTTTGGTTAATATTTTACCTACTAATATTTTGGGTAATGTAGGGAATTATAGAAATGCATATGAGTTGTGGGATAAATTGGAAAAGTGCCATGAGAACCCTACACAAACTCAAGAAGTAGAGGAGCCCGAAGAAATAAGCTCAAGTGTCCAAAAGGATCAAAGGGAAGAAGAATTATCAAGAGAAGTGGATGAATTGAGTGAACAAGGATCCACCTCATCCGAAGAAGAAGAAGGAGTATCAATATCAAGGGTTGAGGGGGAGGAGAGACCCTCATCCTCACAAGAGCAAGAAAATGCTTCAAACTTCACCAAAGTCAAGTCAAAAGAGCATATCATATGCTTTGGTTGCAATAAAATGGGGCACTATAAGGATAAGTGCTCACTAGGTAAAAAGAAGGTAATTCCTAAGCCCAAATCCATTCAATTTAAATCTAATATGGGTTGTAGGAATGAGGAAGCTCAAAACAAAAGAAAAAGAATTCGATGCTTCACATGCGGGGAGCTCAGGCATTATCATACAAAATGTCCAAGAAGTGGAGAGCTCAAGAAGATGGAGCATCTTAGGAAATGGGAAAAAGAAGAAAGGAAGAAGAGCACTCATCAAGGGGGAGCCCCAAGAGTAAGGGAGCTAACCTCTAACTCTACTTATGCTTCAAATTCCTTCATGAATACTTAAAATGCTTGTATGAATGATAGTTGCTTGCCCATGCGTGTTTTTGATTTTAAATATCATGATAGGAGTAGAAACACTTTTGTGTGCCAAAACACCAAAAATTTTATGTTTCATAATAAATCTAGAAATTCTAGGGCTAAGGACCAAGGCATAAACCCTAAGAGAGGGGGAAAAATGTCTAGACAAATAAGTAGACCTAGAAATGATCAAATTAGGTCTAGTGATCCTAAGGTTAGGAAGTTAGAAAAGGAAAATCAAGTTTTAAGAGCAAAACTTGATAAGTTAGAAAGAAACCTAGGTAGAGGCATTCAAGAGTCCAAGAGATTGAACATGATATCAATTGACCAAAATCATAGGGATGATAGGTCGGGTCTAGGATATCACCCTAGGAGGGCTAATATTGATAAAAGATCATATTCAAGGATGCCCTATAACTATGGTAGAGAAAAAGTCAAAAATGACAAAGAAAATCCATTTGAAGGAAAAGAAAAGAAATTAACTAAGAAAAAGGTCTATAGGGTCAAAAGAGTGATAGTGGAAGGTCAAGAAGCACCGGAGGAGCACCGGTGTGGTCTTGCCATTATAGAAGAATTACTTAGGGAGGTAACTAGGGCTAGAAGCTCAAGGGAGAGCTCTAGAAGCCAAAATGTGTTCCATGGTCAATGGATCTCAGGTGGTTTCCTTCTAGGAGATTGAAGAAGACTATAGGGTGTGCCAAGAGGTTTAAAAGGCTAAGGTTGGTCTTAATCCTAGATAATTGGCACACTAAAGGGAGAATTATGGAGTAAAAGGTGAAATTGGAACTTTAATTGAGAGAAATTGGTTTTAATTCCTAAATACCATATAAATTAATGCTAAGAATGGATTATCAATGAGTATGGGAAGGAGCATCAAGGTAAGGTCAAAATTAGAACTTTTGGGAAAGGATTCATGATACATTTTAAAGAAATTTGAAGTTTGTACCAATCTTGGAATTCAGGATGATTTTGATTAAAATTATATTTTTCCCAAATAGACTTAGGATCCACAAATCCATCCATGAAATTTCATAATTTTTGGGAATTTATGGAATTAGTTAGGCATTTCTGAAGTTTGGATTGAAAATCTGAAATTCAGAATATCAGACACCAGTCGACTGGCTGGAGGCCAGTCGACTGGTAAAACCCACAGTATGTATTTACACTCTGGCCAGTCGAATGCCCCAGGGGCAGTCGACTGGTATGCGAGTTTTATAAAAGAAAAGGGCGCGCCGGGGAAGCCAAACTCTAGGGGTTTGGCGATTTCCCCGACATTTATCTCCTCTCCCAAGATCCTCCTTCGACCTTAGGCCCTTTCAAGCCCTAAAATCAGTCTCTAAGTCCTCCTCTAACTCCGATCTACCTCTAGGGTTGGTGGAAAACCCCTCTTCTCAAGCCATTTTCTCAAAACCAACAACATGAAATGATTAGCAAAGAGGTATAATGATTTAAGGTTTATTTCTCCATTTAGACTTTGTATTGACTCTAATATGATGTTTTGTGTATGTTTTCTTTGGTATTTTCTCTTTTGGGGGGTTATCTTGGTATGCATGCATGTGTTTGGTATATTAGGGTTGTGTCTAAGAGGTCTAGGGGTGAAGGTTCATCCCGTCCAGGTCCACAAGCTCCGGAAGAGGCAATATTAAGGAGCTTAGAGTGTAAAAAGAGGTTCGAGGAGAATGAGTTTGTTCCATTGCATTGTAGGTACCTAAACAAAGCCTATTTCGAAGAGAAAGCACCATAAATTATTGAGATGGTGACTCACTTTGGCATTGAACAATTGGTATACTGCCAACATGACATTAACATTGATCTATGCAAGGAGTTCTATGCAAATTTGACTTGTATTGATTCAGAAAATAATATTTATGAATCAAGAGTAGCCGGCGTTACCATTCCCTTCACAGCCATGATTTTAGCCAGTTTCTTAGAGTGTCGGGCGTCAAACAATGTCAATACCTATTTTCCCAATGTGATTGAGCCGCTTGAGTTTCTAAACGTCACCATCGATCAGATTCATCTGCACCATTTTAGAAGACATAGGCATGAATATGAGCGTACTTTTGATGCAAAGCCCATGAGTCCATTTAGCCATGTTCTATATAAGATTGTTGTAGAAAGTATCCTACCCATTGTTACTAAGGGGAGGGAAAGGATTCGATTGCCTCACTTAGTAATGATGTATGCTCTTGAGCGATGGTTGAACATAGATGTGTCTTTGCATGTATTTGCCTCAATTTGTCACTTTTCCCAGAGTGTTAATGGGAAAATCTATATGCCTTTCTGCCATATGTTGACTGAGTTTTTCCAGTTACGATTCGTTATTCGAGTCACCAGTGGTCAGGTCAGGCACCTGTCCAAGGACTATGATCAGATTGGCACACGCTAATTGTCCTTGGCAGGTATTGAGAGTAGGTAGGGGACCTTTGTTTGGAGGGAGCGCCCGGAGGCCGCTGACGTAGATGAGGAGCCTGGCGAGCTGGTCACACGTGTAGAGTTCACCCAGCTTCGATCCGATGTCCACAGGCTTCAGGAGGAGGCTCACGTCATTCGTGAGGATATTCACGGACTTCGGCAGACGGAGCAGAGGCTTGAGACAAAAGTTGATAGGATTACCAGCCGCCAGGATGATATGTACGAGATGATGCAGCAGTGGCATCTCGCTTTTCAGGGTCCTCCTGCTCCTCCTCCTCCTCCTCTAGGCGGTGATGATCACATGTTCTTCTGATCAGTGGAGTCAGCTTGATTTGATGGTTCTAGTGTTGAGAGTGTTCTGTTTTGATGTTTTATTATACCTCTCAAACGCTTTATATTCTGATGTTTGTATTTATTTGGATGACTTCAGGCCTTTTGGCCCTAGGTACTCTTGTGGTGTTTAGTTGTTGACAAATTTTATGACTCCATGTATTATACCCTTTCTTCATGCTATCTTATTAAGATCTTGTCTTATTTTGATGATGTTTTTTATTTTAAGTGCTAATTTATTGCTAAAACATTTTGGTTTCAATTATGCTTCTTATATATGTGTTCTTATAATGGTTTGTAATCCCATATTAGTTACATGGTTTACTATATATTGGTTGCAAGTTGCATAATGAAATATTTATAGAAAAAGGCATGGGATTATTTTGATCTTATAATCATTTAGACTCAAGAGAAAAAGAGGGGGAGCTCTTGTCAAAATGGATACATGTATATGAAAAAGGGGAGTTTGGGAATCATTTTAAATGTCAAATGGAGTTGTTAGAGAATGACAAATATAGGATATGATGATTAGAACTCTATGTTGAAACAAAGTTGACTTTATTTGAGAATTTTTTGAGTTTGTACTAAAAGTCAAGCACGGTTAATGTTTTGCATGAACCAAATTTTTCTATGGTAGGGAATACCTTCACAATCATGCTTGCAAAGTTTCACATTTTTCCAGATTTTCTAGAATTTTTATTCATTTCTGAATTTCGGCTAAAATTCTGAAATCTGCAGTATCAGTCGACTGCCCTGGGGGCAGTCGACTAGTAGTATGGGCAGAATGGGAGTTTGTGATTTCTGAGGGGTTTTTCAGAAATCTGGTTAAGTTCTATTTGGCACCAAGGGTAGGGTTGCTTGGGGCGATCTTTTGATGGTGTCAAAGGGGAGAACTTGGGTGTTAAGTTAGATTTGGGTTGAAACTTAACTTTGATACTGTAGAGTTAGATTTGGGAAAACTTAACTTTAGGATTAGCAATAAGAATTGAAATTTGAGAGAAAGCATAGGTTAAGGGGGAGGTTGCCTCCGGTGTATTATGCTTTATTTTTTCAATTGCTTTTGCTATTGTCAGTGCTATATGTTTACCTAATTTAACATATTGTCACACATCAAAAAGGGAGAGATTGTTGGGGCAATCAACCCTGAGTTGATCTGGAAGATCATGATATTTTGATGTATGGGCAATATGGTTAAGTTAGGATTTGTGTTGTTCTCATATGTGTACATGAGTGTGCAGGTGTAGAGGTACACATGGACTTGGTTGATGTCCTCAGGTGAAGGATGCCATGGAGGCAAGCTGGAGGCTTCCGTGCGCATCCGAGGGACCATTGGATAGCAGAGATGATGAACCGAGGGACGCGGACTTCGAGGCATACGTGAAGGGTGGCATGGAGGCAAGCTGGAGGCTTGCGTGCACATCCGAGGGACGAGGGCAGAAGATGAAGAGGGCGTGAAGGCAACAATCAAGACTGCTGGTGAAGAGTCAACTGAGTTGTGAGGGTCTGAGTATGAGTGTTTGTACTCAGGGGCTAAGCTGAGAGGGTTTGAGTGCGGAGAGATTTGTACTCGGGAGTAAAACCCTAGGCTTAGGTGTGTACCAGTCGACTGGCCCAGGGGCAGTCGACTGGTGTTGACTGGAACAACTGGAAGATTCGAACATTGTACTGTAACGGTCGAATCTGAGTGGTACCAGTCGACTGCCCCAGGGGCAGTCGACTGGTAGAGGCTGTTTTCAGATTCGAGCCCTATTTAAAGGGGCTAGTTTCCTACTATCACTCTTGACGAAACTCGCTTGGGTAAAGTGAGTTAGAAGTCAATTGTGATTAGGGAGCGTCTGAAGTGTTGTGGCAAGGTTTCTCCACCCACAAGGAGTGACAGATCTAGCCGGAGGTTATCCAGGGGTTGATCCACCGAATGATTCATGGATTAGTCACCCGATCGGGGTGGATACCAAGTAAATCAGGTTGTTAGCATTGTTTATTTCTTATTTACTTTGCATATTATTGTTTCCGCTACAACTAACAACGTAGGTGATGAGATTCAAAACGAAAAAGTGCTATTCACCCCCTCTAGCACGCCTGAAACGATCCATCAAATAGCTCATCATCTAACTTAAATAAGAGAATGGAGCCTTCTAAGATGAATCAGACGTATCTTTGGCACCTTAGGCTTGGTCATATTAACCTTAGTATGATTCAGAGGTTGATAGCCGATGGGCCCCTGGGTTCATTGGTGGTGGAAGACCTCCCGACCTGTGAGTCCTTCTTAGATGGTATAATGACCAAGAGGCCTTTCAAAGCCAAGGGGTATAGGGCCAAAGATGTTCTGGAATTGATTCATTCTGATTTGTGTGGTCCTATGTGTTGGGACCGGGTGCATGCCGACGCGGACAGGTATTATAATTGTTACGTAATTACATGTAGCGGAAACAAAAGCATGAATAATTTCCTAAATTATTCTAACACATATCCTAAGCATGCAATGTGTTCACATAATCGTAATATAAAATTTTTGCAGAAAAGGAAATTACTCTACGAATTACCTTGCATAACTTGGAAGAAGGGACGAGATCCAACCGTTAGCGTCCCTTGAAAGCTCCGCCTCTATTCATATCCACGCCGAGTATCGTCGGGATGACTTCACTAAGCCACGAGTTTCGTGTTCACGAGAACTACTAGATTCTCCGTGAACACGACGAAAACCGAGAGAGTAATCAAATCGAAAGACTCGCCACCATGGTTGGCCGAAGAGGAAGATCGTCGCAAGGAAGAACTTCGTCGCCTTGATGCTTCTCCTTGTGCTCACGGCAAGAAGAAAGAGGGGAGGCCTATGGCCGGCCAAGAGAGAGGGAGAGAAGAAGAGGAGAGAGTCCAAGCAATTCTTGGGTGAATCATCTTCCATGGCACCCCTTGGGTCCTTTATATAGGGAGAGGTTTCTTAATTCCCAAGCAAACCTCTCCTTGATTATGGAATAATTTCTCAATCAATCCATAATCAAGGCTCTCATGATCAAGCTTCCTCTTCTTGATTATGGAATAATTTCTCAATCAATCCATAATCAAGGCACTCTTTTTTTTTGGCATGATTATATAAAATTTATAAAACAAACCAACCATTGGTTCATTATATAAAAATTTATAAACAAACCAACCATTGGTTCATTATATAAATTTTATTAAACAAACCAACTCATGGTTCATTATATAAAAATTTATATATATAAAATTTATATAATCTTTTATAAAATAAACCAACCTTTGGTCTATTTTATAAAACAAACCAAAATTGCCTTATCCTCTTATGGTGGTGGCCGACCATGACAAGAAGAGAGGAGGCCACCTCCTTGGGCGGCCTATCTAACCCCAATTGGATCAAATCCTTTAATGAATTAAACTTATTTAATTCACCCATTAAGTCTTTAAAAGACTTAGCCATTCTATGCTTCCGATGCGTCTGAAATAAATTAGTTTTGACTATTGTTTGGACTTACCAAAAAATAGTCTATCTCAATTGGAGAATTCAATTCTCAACTCGTTTTAAATCATTCGAATTACTCGTTATGCGTGTGACCAAATAGGCTTTCAATTTATGTTGGCCATCCATAATTAACTAATTAATTATAGAACGATCATGAGTGGCACCTAGTAGTACATCATGATCCCCAATTAATTGAAAGATCAATGGTTGACCTCAGAAATGATTCTGAAACCCTTCAGCAGCTATAATGAATCGTGCCCCATTCCCTTTACCATCTTATACCCACTTGGTTCAGGACATGGTCTATGTGTGTCAGTCCCCACTTGGTTGACTACGTCACACCTAGCCCAAGTAACGTTTCCTCGTCCTATGGATTCTAATTACTCTCATGTATTTAAGAGATTCATACTCTGAACATGTCATGCTCTGGTCAGAGGCTTCGAGTAACAATCCGATGATAGACCTCGGGTATAGATCTCCTCGCAAGGAGTGGTGAATCCTTTGTAGGCTGTTCAAACATCTTCGGGCACTTCGGCTTATACCCAATCATCCTGGGTCCACACCTCCTTGGAGATGCTTGCTTAAGATGTCAAAGTATAAGTCTCCATGACCAAGATGACTTGAACACCGCAAGTCAAAGGAACATCGCACTTAAGCTGCAGTAAGAACTTCACTGACATATCTATATGTAGACTACCATATGAAGTTTTACAGCCACTCACTCCAATAAACTAGTTCCCTTAACTAGCATTCATGTTTATCTCCGGAAATCTCCATGTCACCAGCCAGTGAGAATCAGCTGATTAGAGAATAACCCATGCTAGTCTCAACAGAATTGATAGTGTCCGTATTTATCAATTCATCGACTAGGGACAATTTCAATACTTCACAATTGCACATGTAGAGATAATCACTAGTTGTGAATTGTATTGCGGACATTCAGTAAATGAGCTTAAGATCTTAATCAAATAATCATGTATACTCAAATAATGAATATTCATTTATTAAAAAATAAATGATTACAATCATAAGCGATTGCTTTAGGACACTTCTCTCATATCACTAACAAACTCCCACTTGGCCTAATGACAATCGCTACGGTACCCAATACCACAGGCTCTAACATGACCCTCAAACATGCTTTGAGGCAAGGCCTTAGTTAAAGGATCCGCTAAATTCCTTTCAGTGGGAATTTTCTCAATTTGTATATCATTCCGACTTATAATCTCTCTGATCAGATGATAGCGGTGAAGCACATGTTTGGATCGCTGATGAGACCTTGGTTCCTTTGCTTGTGCAATAGCTCCATTGTTGTCGCAGTAAACCGGTATTGTTGTCGCAGAACCACACCAAGTTCTGAGACAAACTTCTTGATCCAGACTGCTTCCTTTGCTGCTTCCGAAGCTGCAATATATTCCGCTTCCGTGGTAGAATCCGCTACGGTATCTTGCTTGGAACTTTTCCAGCTTACTGTGCCTCCATTCAAAATAAATACGTATCTGGACTGAGATTTGGAGTCATCCTTATCTGTCTGGAAACTGGCATTTGTATACCCACGTATTATCATATCACCTTCTCCATATATTAGGAACACATCCTTAGTTCTTCTTAAGTACTTGAGGATTGTCTTGACAGCTGCCCAATGATCCATTCCTGGATTAGACTGGTATCTGCTTGTGACGCTCAGAGCATATGATACATCAGGCCTAGTACATAACATAGCATACATGATAGATCCTATCGCGGATGTATAAGGAATCTTATTCATGCAAATCCTCTCATCTTCTGTGCGCGGACACATAGACTTTGAAAGGTTGATCCCATGCCTGATGGGAAGGTAACCTTTCTTGGATTCTGACATGCTAAACCTTTCTAGCACTCGGTCTATATATGTAGACTGCGAAAGACCAAGCAACAGTTTTGATCTATCTCTATAGATTCTAATCCCAAGGATATAGGTTGCTTCTCCCAAGTCTTTCATGGAGAAAGTTTTGGACAACCAAATTTTAACTGACTGTAAGACTGATATATCGTTTCCTATAAGTAAAATGTCATCGACATATAACACTAGGAATATGACTGCACTCCCACTAACCTTCTTGTATACACAAGGTTCGTCAGGATTTTGTGAGAAATCAAACTCTTTGATTGTCTCATCAAAATGGATGTTCCAGCTCCTGGATGCTTGCTTTAGTCCATATATGGATCGTCGAAGCTTGCATACTTTGGTTTTATTAACCGATGTGAAATCTTCACGTTGTATCATGTATACATCCTCAAGCAGGTTTCCATTAAGGAAAGCTGTTTTCACATCCATTTGTCATATTCATAATCATAATGAGCTGCTATGGCCAGGAGCATCCGAATGGATTTGAGCATAGCTACTGGCGAATAGATTTCGTCATAATCAATTCCTTGTTTCTGACGATATCCTTTTGCCACTAATCTAGCCTTAAAGGTAACAACATTACCTTCCATGTCGGTTTTCTTCTTGAAAACCCACTTGCACCCTATGGGCTTAATCCCTTCAGGCGGGTTAACCAAGTCTCATACTTGATTTTCGTACATGGAATCCATTTCCGACTTCATGGCTTCAAGCCATTTATCCCTTTCTGAATTTATCAGAACTTCTTCATAACTGATAGGTTCGTCATTGTTAACGAGTAACACGTCGTTCGATTCACTTATGAGAAATCCGTATCTCTCTGGAATATTATGTATCCTATCAGACCTACGAAGAAGTGGTGTTGTTTTAGGTTTAACTGATAGCTCATAATTATGAGTTATTGGTTGTGGGTCTAGACTAGGTGTCTCTGTAATGTCTATTGGAGTTTCTTGAATTTCTTCAAGTTCAATGCTACTCCCACTGTTTTCTTGTAAAAGAAATTCTTTTTCCAGAAATACAGCATGCCTTGAAACAAACACCTTTTGTTCCAAGGGATGATAGAATTGGTAACCCTTCGCTTCCTTAGGGTATCGAATAAATAGACATTTATCAGACTTAGCATCCAATTTGTCTGATACAGTCCGCTATACATAAGCAGGACAACCCCATATTTTAAGGTTAGTTAAATGAGGTTTCTTACTATTGCACGTCTCATATGGAGTAGTAGAGACTACCATGGTCGGGACTCTGTTTAGTAAGTAAACAGCTGTCTTAAGCGCATAGCCCCAAAAGGATTTTGGAAGAGTTGCATGATTCATCATAGATCTAACCATGTCCATCAAGGTTCGGTTACGCCTCTCAGATACACCATTATGCTGTGGTGTATATGGCGGAGTCCATTGAGACAATATCCCATTATCCCTAAGATAATCTTGAAACTCTTGACTCAAGTATTCACCACCCCGATCGGATCGAAGTATCTTAATACATTTGCCAAGCTGTTTCTCTACTTCACTTCTGAACTCTTTGAATTTCTCAAAAGCTTCAGATTTGTGTTTCATTATGAACACATACCCGAATTGTGAGTGATCATCGATAAAGGTAATGAAGTAGCTATAACCTCCTTGTGCAAGAGTTGACATTGGTCCACATACATCAGTATGTATTAGACCAAGCAATTCTCCCACCGGTTTACCTTTTCCAGAAAAAGGTAATTTGGTCATCTTGCCTTTTAAGCATGCTTCGCATGTATCAAATGAACCGGGTTTAAATGATTACAGATTCCACATCGGTGTAATTTGGTCATGCGTTTCTTACTTACATGGCCAAGACGACAATGCCACGTATAGGAGTCTATTTGATTATCTATTCGAGCACGTTTGTTGCTAACTTCGATATTAAAAACGTCACCGGATAAATCTAACGTGTAGATACCATTGGAAAAAGTTCCGGTCCCATAAAGAACACCATTTAAAGTTATGTAACAGCAATTGTTACTAAAAGTTAACTGATAACCCTTTTCATTCAAGCATAAAATAGATACAATGTTCTTTATTAACGAAGGAACAATATAACAATTATCCAATTCTAAGACAAGTCCAGTAGGGAGCTTTAGCAAATATGTTCGATGGCAACAGCAGCAATCTTTGCTCCATTTCCAACTCGCAAATTCGCTTCTCCCTTGACGAGTCTTCTTCTATTCCTTAGCCCATGTATGTCATTACATATATGTGAGCTACACCCAGTATGAAGTACCCAGGTGGACGAGGAAATAGAGTGACATATAATAACGAAGATACCTGAAGAGGATGGGGCATCGGATGCCTTCTTCTTCAAGGACTCAAGATAAACCTTGCAGTTTCTTCGACAGTGACCCTCCTTGCCATAGTGATGGCAAGTGCCTTTTGGTACCTTTTCAGTCTTTTTGGCCTTTTTCTTCTTTCCCTTATTCTGTTCTTTGGGCTTCCTCTTAGAGCCTTTCTTTGAGGAACCAACTTGTTAGTGACATGAGAGAAGTGTCCTAGGCAATCGCCTTATGATTATAATCATTTATTTTTAATAAATGAATATTCACTATTTGAATATACATATTCGAGTATTTGATTGAGATCTTAAACTCATTTACTGAATGTCCACAATATAATTCACAGCATGAGAGAATTTGTGATGAATTCACAACTAGTGATTATCTCTACATGTACAATTGTGAAGTATTGAAATTGTCCCTAGTCGATGAATTGATAAATACGGACACTATCAATTCTGTTGAGACTAGCATGGGTTATTCTCTAATCAGCTAATTCTCACTGGCTGGTGGCATTGAGATGTCCGGAGATAAACATGAATGCTAGTTAAGGGAACTAGTTCATTGGAGTGACTGGCTGTAAAACTTCATATGGTAGTCTACATATAGATATGTCGATGAAGTTCTTACTGCAGCTTAAGTGCGATGTTCCTTTGACTTGCGGTGTTCAAGTCATCTTGGTCATGGAGACTTATACTTTGACATCTTAAGCAAGCATCTCTAAGGAGGTGTGGACCCAGGATGATTGGGTATAAGCCGAAGTGCCCGATGATGTTTGAACAGCCTACAAAGGATTCACCACTCCTTGCGAGGAGATGTATACCCGAGCCTATCGTCGGATTGTTACTCGAAGCCTCTGGCAAGAGCATGACATGTTCAGAGTATGAATCTCTTAATACATGAGAGTAATTAGAATCCATAGGACGAGGAAACGTTACTTGGGCTAGGTGTGACGTAGTCAGCCTAGTGGGGACTGACACACATAGACCATGTCCTGAACCAAGTGGGTATAAGTTGGTGAAGGGAATGGGGCACGATTCATTATAGCTATTGAAGGGTTTCAGAATCATTTCTGAGGTCAACCATTGATCTTTCAATTAATTGGGGATCATGATGTACTACTAGGTGTCACTCATGATCGTTCTATAATTAATTAGTTAATTATGGACGGCCAACATAAATTGAAAGCCTATTTGGTCACACGCATAACGAGTAATTCGAAGGATTTAAAACGAGTTGAGAATTGGATTCTCTAATCGAGATAGACTATTTTGGTAAGTCCAAACAATAGTGAAAACTGAATTTATTTCAGACGCATCGGAAGCATAGAATGACTAAGTCTTTTAAAGACTTAATGGGTGAATTAAATAAGTTTAATTCATGAAGGGATTTGATCCAATTGGGGTTAGATGGGCCGGCCAAGGAAGGGGGCCTCCTCTCTTCTTGTCATGGCCGGCCACCACCATAAGAGGATAAAGCTATTTTGGTTTGTTTTATAAAATAGACCAAAGGTTGGTTTATTTTATAAAAGGTTATATAAATTTTATATAAATTTTTATATAATGAACCATGAGTTGGTTTGTTTAATAAAATTTATATAATGAACCAATGGTTGGTTTGTTTTATAAAATTTTATATAATGAACCAATGGTTGGTTTGTTTTATAAATTTTATATAATCATGCCAAAAGAAAGAGAGCCTTGATTATGGATTGATGGAGAAATTATTCCATAATCATGAAGAAGATGCTTGATCATGAGAGCCTTGATTATGGATTGATTGAGAAATTATTCCATAATCAAGGAGAGGTTTGCTTGGGAATTAAGAAACCTCTCCCTATATAAAGGACCCAAGGGGTGCCATGGAAGATGATCCATCCAAGAATTGCTTGGGCTCTCTCCTCTTCTTCTCTCCCTCTCTCTTGGCCGGCCATAGGCCTTCCTTCTTTCTTCTTGCCGTGGGCACAAGGAGAAGCATCAAGGCGACGAAGTTCTTCCTTGCGACGATCTTCCTCTTCGGCCAACCTTGGTGGTGAGTCTTTCGATTTGATTACTCTCTCGGTTTTCGTCGTGTTCACGGAGAATCTAGTAGTTCTCGTGAACACGAAACTCGTGGCTTAGCGAAGTCATCCCGACGATACTCGGCGTGGATACGAATAGAGGCGGAGCTTTCAAGGGACGCTAACGGTTGGATCTCGTCCCTTCTTCCAAGTTACGCAAGGTAATTCGTAGAGTAATTTCCTTTTCTGCAAAAATTTTATATTACGATTATGTGAACACATTGCATGCTTAGGATATGTGTTAGAATAATTTAAGAAATTATTCATGCTTTTGTTTCCGCTGCATGTAATTATTTAACAATTACAATACGTGTCCGCGTCAGTATGCACCCGGTCCCAACAGCGGTATCAGAGCCGGTAGTGTTCAACATAATCATATAATTATTTTGCGGAAAACATTGTCATGATCTCAATTTTAGAAAATTTTCTAATTATGAAAACTTTCCAATTATGGTAAATTTTAGATTTAAGAATTTCAAAATTTGGAAATCCTCATGAAATTTCGCAAACTTTTGAAATATCTCTGTTTCTGAAATTATATGATAATTGTGAAAACTTTCCATTTTTGGAAACTTTCCAATTTTAAAAATTTTCTAATTTTGGAAATACGTAAGTTTTCTTTGTACCAGAAACTTACAATAAATCTGAAACCCTTTTAATTTTGGAAACTTTCCATTTATGGAAAGCTCGTAATTTTGGGCACTTTCTTTTCATAAAAGTCTAGACATTTTATGGAAAAATTAATTGACAATTAAATTCAAATTGATTTTTAAATTATTAACAAAATTCTTTACTTTGGGGAGTGCCTCGGGGAGCCACCCAAATTAAAGTTAGTTGTTATAATTTAATTTCTTATTTTGAATATGAATTGTTAAAATTGATTTGGGTAGGCCTCAGGGAGCCATCCAAATTATATTATTAACAAGTTCTTTAATTGTCAAGTTTAATTTGGTTATGCCTCGGGGAGCAGGCCAAATTAGATTTACAACAAATTTCTTTTCTTTGGGGAGTGCCTCGGGGAGCCACCCAAAGTAAATAATTTGTTGTAATTAATTATCCATAAATAAAATATGTGATCAAATTTGGAAATTTTTGAGGTGATTCTCAAACGATAATTTTCTTATTTGATTTATGAGGTGATGCTCTTACATGTTGTTGTCTCCAAAATTAATTAGGAAAAATTATTTCCTATAGAGTTTTATTTTTTAAATAAGATTTTCATGAAAATAATATGTGGTTGAATTAAGGGAATCTGTCTCTTAGGGGCGCTTGGTAAGCGGGTTTAGAAGGTGGGAATGGAATGAAGTAGATTTCATTCCCATTGATGATGCTTGGTATACGGGAATTGGAATCAAAATAAGGATATGATACCCTTGATTTCATAACCCACCCCCACTAGGTTATCACCAAACCCATAAACCCCTCAATCAAACCCATTACCATTTCATTGCCAAATTTATACCAAGCACCCCCTTAATTTAATAAGATTTGATTTAGAGAAATCAAAGTCTTAAACATATTATTTTCGAAATTGATTATGACAATTTAGGAAATTATTTCCCAAAATAATTCCTTGAATAAAGTATGAAATTAGAATTAGGAAATCCGGTTCCTAATTTAATTAATGAGACTTGATAAATTAAGTCACATACATACTTTATTAAGGAAATCGTTAGAACATGACATAATTATATGTCATGAATGTGCTTAAAAGGAAAAGGATGAGACCCAAAACCCCTTACAAAATATTAAGGCCAACACCTTCCATTAATATGGTTAGAACCGGAGTTTTGTTTCTCGTTTGGGTTGATGGACACATCCATGCCCGGCTTGAACCTCAACATGTTTAAACCATGGAATTAGTTTATGATTAATATAGTTGGAGTCAGAGGTCAATCCTTAGTTTTGGTTGTTGGACACATCCAAGCCTGACTAAACGGTTGAATGAGATCCAACCATATTAAAACTATTTCTTGATTAATGGGTCAGCCTTAAGCTTGGAGCATCGATTTGTTGTGCCACAGCCAAGGTCGATGTAAAGAGAGGTGCAGTTGGGTGCTATGTATATTGTTGCATACTTGTTAATGAGTTAACAACCCAATGATTTATGCAAACATTCAATTAGTTGATAGCATAATGTGATAGTTACATATGTATAATATGTAATCGGTATAATTACCTACCTTCATAGCTAAGAATAACTTGATGGACTCTAGCCATGATTGTTCTTATCTATGGTTGGATATCAACCTATTCGGAGATGTTCCTACGATCTCCCGAATTGATAAAAAGGGTTATTCAATTCGAAAAATAAATAGGATTTAATTAATGTATATTGATGCATTCTTTATCATTCTTCTCACATAAGCTCAATTTGTATTTTAGGATAGTCACTTGATCATGTCTTCTCTGAATTTGCATTCATTTTGGACACCAATAAGCTGACTGGGCCAAACTTCATGGACTGGCTTCGAAACCTGAGGATAGTCCTCAAGGCAGAAAAACTTGCTTATGTCCTTGAAGAACCACTTCCCAACCATCCTCCAGAAGATGCAACTCCAGACCAGTTAGTGGCCTATCAGAAACATGTTGCCGATTCTGAACTTGCGAGGTGCATCATGCTGGCCGCTATGGTACCTGAGCTGCAAAAGCAGCATGAGCATATGGATGCTCATACCATCATCTTCCATCTTCATGAGCTGTTTGACGAGCAGGCGAGATCCGAAAGGTTCGAGGTCTCCAGACTCCTCTTCACCTCTAAGATGCAGGAAGGCACTTCTGTCTCACAGTTTGTGTTGAAGATGTTGGGGTACATTGAGCGACTAGGCACACTCGGATTTGCAATGGATCACGAACTAAGTGTTGACTTAATTCTGCATTGTTTGCCCAAGAGTTACTCACAATTTGTGATGAACTATCGGATGAACAAGCTGGAGACTACCATTCCTGAGTTGCTCAACCTGCTGAAGACTGTAGAGCCTTCTGTAAAGCAAGATCAGAAGACGGTACAGTTAGTTGGTTCCTCAAAGAAAGGCTCTAAGAGGAAGCCCAAAAAACAGAATAAGGGAAAGAAGAAAATGGCCAAAAAGACTGAAAAGGCACCAATAGGCACTTGCCATCACTGCGGCAAGGAGGGTCACTGGCGAAGAAACTGCAAGGTTTATCTTGAGTCCTTGAAGAAGAAGGCATCCGATGCCCCATCCTCTTCAGGTATCTTCGTTATTGAATGTCACTCTATTTCCTCGTCCACCTGGGTACTTGATACTGGGTGTAGCTCACATATATGTAATGACATACAGGGGCTAAGGAATAGAAGAAGACTCGTCAAGGGAGAAGCGAATTTGCGAGTTGGAAATGGAGCAAAGATTGCTGATGTTGCCATCGGAACATATTTGCTAAAGCTCCCTACTGGACTTGTCTTAGAATTGGATAATTGTTATTTTGTTCCTTCGTTAATAAAGAACATTGTATCTATTTCATGCTTGAATGAAAAGGGTTATCATTTAACTTTTAGTAACAATTGCTGTTACATAACTTTAAATGGTGTTCTTTATGGGACCGGAACTTTATACAATGGTATCTACACGTTAGATTTATCCGGTGACTTTTTCAATATCGAAGTTAGCAACAAACGTGCTCGAATAGATAATCAAATAGACTCCTATACGTGCATTGTCGTCTTGGCCATGTAAGTAAGAAACGCATGACCAAATTACACCGATGTGGAATTCTGGAATCATTTGAACCCGGTTATTTTGATACATGCGAGTCATGCTTAAAAGGCAAGATGACCAAATTACCCTTTTTCGGAAAAGGTAAACCAGTGGGAGAATTGCTTGGTCTAATACATACTGATGTATGTGGACCAATGTCAACTCTTGCACAAGGAGGTTATAGCTACTTCATTACCTTTATCGATGATCACTCACGATTCGGGTATGTGTTCTTAATGAAACACAAATCTGAAGCTTTTGAGAAATTCAAAGAGTTCAGAAGTGAAGTAGAGAAACAGCTTGGCAAAAGTATTAAGATACTTCGATCCGATCGGGGTGGTGAATACTTGAGTCAAGAGTTTCAAGATTATCTTAGGGACAATGGGATATTGTCTCAATGGACTCCGCCATATACACCACAGCATAATGGTGTATCTGAGAGGCGTAACCGAACCTTGATTGTAACGCCCGCTTTTTTTTTCCATAAAGCGGTGTTACGCTAAACATACATGTACATATAAAATATCTTAATGCAGCGGAATAATAATTTTTCTTCTACACATGCTTTTAACCATGCAACTAGTACATAAATCATATACACATGCCTAAGTTATCACTATGGACATGGTGACATTATACTTAACATAATACCAGCATACATAGCATCATGATATCAACTTTCCATAACTTATCCATAAGCATTCCAAGTAGCAAGTAGCTCATTCATAAACTTCATGAATAGTAAGTTGTTTATGGGCATAACTATCATAAGTTGAGCATAAAACTAAAATAAGCATTTTCAGTGCACCTAACATGCGATAAGTAAAATGAGAGGAATCCTTAGCCATGTCACTACCACACACACATGTTCTTGCCTCTCCTGCTGCTTCCCTTAGTAATCTCTTGCTTGATCTGCGGTATAAGAAAAGTAAGACTATAAGCACATAGGCTTAGTAAGACTCTTTTCCTACTCACAAAAATCCATACGTCACATAAACATAAACATAATGCTTCAATCCTACATATCATAGCATACTTCGTATCATAAACATAAACACAATCATGCATCATTCTTAGCATGAACATAAATAGAATCATGGCATCATAATTTAGCACGAACATAAATAAAATCATGGCATCATAATTTAGCATTAATATAAACACAATCGTAGCATCATAAATTAACATGAACATAAACATAATCACGGCATCATAATTAACATGAACATAACATAATCATGACATCATAATTAACATGAACATAAACATAATCATGACATCATAATTAACATGAACATAAATGGCATCATAATTAACATGAACATAAACATAATCATGGCATCATAATTAACATGAACATAAACATACTTCGCATAAACATACCTTGCATAAACATACCTTGCACAACCTTACTTTGCATAAGCCTACTTATCATAAACATAATGCATAACATGGATGGATGCATGCGGCGAATGCATATATCCTAAGGATGCTTAGTTTAAAATCATACTTTTAAATATTTAAACATAATCATAACATCATAGGGGCCTGGCTTGTACCACATTCATACATCATATGCACGCATCCCTAAGTAAATACGAGGTAGCTAATCTCGACCTACTAGGGTAAGGACAGCTTCATCGGTAGTCCCCGAACCGTGGACAGCTTCATCGGTAGTCCAGAACCGTGGACAGCTTCATCGGTAGTCCAGAACCGTGGACAGCTTCATCGGTAGTCCAGAACCATAGACAGCTTCATCGGTAGTCTAGAACCGTGGATAGCTTCATCGGTAGTCCAGAACCGTGGACCTTACTTAGGTCCGGTACAAGCCCATTCATAAAATAAAATACTTTCACATGCTTCTTCATTCATAAAACATTCATAGCATAATCATTCATTCTTAATGCTTAACATCATCATTATGCCTTGAAGGCATGAATCTTATCTTCATTCATCATTTTCATTCCATATCATCATTATGCCTTGAAGGCATGAACTTTAACTTCATTCATCATTTTCATCCATAACATGACATGCATACATATCATTCATAAATCATACATATCATTCATAGATCATGGCATACATACATATCATTCCTATCTCATGGCATACCTACATAATTAGTATCTTAATTCATAAAAACATACATGGTCATGATACATAGGAAAACATGCCTAGATTCTTTCATACATGATACATTTCCTTAGGTTCATGGCACATGGTCTAAACATTTATGAATCATCATAACAAATAACCTAACATACAAGTCATGACCCATAAGCTAGGGTTTTGATTGGCATAAAGATTCTTCCAACATACTTAAACATATACATACATCATAGTACCCTATAAACATGCATCCTTGTGGTCTTAACCCACTCCAAACCCTTGGTTATGCCTTGGCCGAAACCCTAAGGAACCCTAGGTCCATGGAAAAATTCATATAGATCACCAATAACATCCCATACAAACATAAAATGTCATAGAAAACATTTGATCCCCTAATTAAGGCTAACCCTAATCCCTTAACCCTAGATTTGCTCTTGGTCGAAACCTAAAGGTCTATAAAATTCATGGAAAAATTCTTATAAAACACAATTACTATCCATCATATCATAGGGAAACAAAATTAACATGTTGAATGGTTAGATCAAGGTCAACCATGGATTAGGGTTCTTGGCCGAAATTTATAAGAACTATTAAGCATGTAAGAATTCATATGAATCACCACTAACATCACTTACATCATAAGGAAACATAAGAAGCATCATTAGAGAGTTAAAACTAACCCTAGCAATGGAAACTTGGAGGTGGCCGAAACCCTAAGTCCTCCTTCATGGATTTTTCATCTTAGATATCAAACAAAAAGCTTAGATCATATCCATAACAAGAAAACCATTACACCACAGGTGAGGGGGTCTTACCTTAGACTATCTTGGTTATAGACCTTAGATTTGAGAGAATGATGAAGACCTTGTTGCCTTTTGACCACCTCTAACCCTTGTAACCTTGAACAAAACCTTGGATCTTGAAGGAGAAGCCTTCTTGGGAACTTTTCCCAAGAGAAAATCCCCCCTTGGGGTTTCGGCTAGGATGAAGAAGGAGGAGGGAGAATGGTGGACTTGGTGGAAGAAGCAAAGTAACTCCCATGCCATCTCTTTATACCACATTAAGGAGGCAAGTGAAGAGTCATGGTGTCTCTTCCTTTCATGACTCTTCATTTTCCCCTAAGCCTTAACCAAAATCCACTTCATCCTCTACTAGCACTCCCTTGCTAGGTGAATTGGTTAGTACATGCATGGTGGTACCATAGGTCCAAGGTTCAATCCTTGATCCATGCACTTTATTTTTATTTTATTTTTCATTATTTCCGAAAATTCCCCTAAAAATCCCCCATAATTATGGTAATATTCCTAATTAAAATCCATTTATATTTATATTAAATTTTGTCAAAAATCCACCAATAACCATGGTACTGAAAAGCCCATATAAGGCCCATTAGTACTTAGTTTCTCAATTTAAATGAGAAAGATCATGGATTTCTAGGCTAAGATTCGTACTAATATCTCTAGGTCCCTCGAAAAATTATCTAGACATGATCAATATTTTAAAGAAAATATTAAGAGAATTTTCTGGGTCGTTACATTGATGGACATGGTTAGATCTATGATGAATCATGCAACTCTTCCAAAATCCTTTTGCGGCTATGCGCTTAAACAGCTGTTTACTTACTAAACAGAGTCCCGACCAAGGTAGTCTCTACTACTCCATATGAGACGTGCAATAGTAAGAAACCTCATTTAACTCACCTTAAAATATGGGGTTATCCTGCTTATGTAAAGCGGACTGTATCAGACAAATTGGATGCTAAGTCTGATAAATGTCTATTTATTCGATACCCTAAGGAAACGAAGGGTTATCAATTCTATCATCCCTTGGAACAAAAGGTGTTTGTTCAAGGCATGCTGTATTTCTAGAAAAAGAATTTCTTTTACAAGAAAATAGTGGGAGTAGCATTGAACTTGAAGAAGTTCAAGAAACTCCAATAGACATTACAGAGACACCTAGTCTAGACCCATAACCAATAACTCATAATGATGAGCTATCAGTTGAACCTAAAATGACACCACTTCTTCGTAGGTCTGATAGGACACGTAATATTCCAGAGAGATACGGATTTCTCATAAGTGAATCGAACGACGAGTTACTCATTAACAATTACGAACCTATCAGTTATGAAGATGTTCTGAAAAATTCAGAAAGGGATAAGTGGCTTGAAGCCATGAAGTCGGAAATGGATTCCATGTACCAAAATCAAGTATGGGACTTGGTGAACCCACCTGAAGGGATTAAGCCCATAGGGTGCAAGTGGGTTTTCAAGAAGAAAACCGACATGGTGTAACACCCCAATTTTTCACCCTTATGTAATATTATGAATTCATGAAACATTATTATGAAATGTCATGATGGGCTTGGCTTAATGGGCTTTGATGTGGATTAGTGCAAAGTGTGATAAAAAGAAAGTGTAGAAAGGAGGAAGCAAGGATCGAACCTTGAACCTCCTAGTTACACTAACCATGTCTTAACCAATGCACCAAGAATAGCTATCTTCCCGTCGATATCGCTCGGCCCTATGGTCTTCGCGCGTTGTTTCATGTTGAGAGAATAAGAAACGTGCTCGTTAAAGCTAGGGAAGTGAAGAGACATGTCCCTTCATGAGAATAGTATAAATAAGAGAGGGAGAGGGAGGAATAACTTCCATTCTTCTTCTTCCCCACTCACCCCACCGAAATCTAGAAGCTCTTTCTCCCTTTTCATTTTCGAAAATACACCCTAGGGTTCTAACCCTAGGGAATTGGAAGGAAGAAGACCCCATCCAAGGATCTTGCCCTCTACTAGGGCCAAGGGTCCTAGAGAAGTTCTAGCAAGGGGAACTCTCACCCCTCCTTCAACCAAGGGTACCCTAAGGATTTAGAGAAGGTGAATTTCAAGCGAAAGGATGTAAGTATCCCCTCGCCTGTAGTGTAATTGTTGTGCATGATTCCTTCTCCTTTTCATTTTCGAAAATGGGAGTTTTTCCCTTGTGTAAGTTTCGGCCACCACCAAGGGGGAGACCTTGGCTACTCCTTGATGCATGAGGAAACCCCTTGGGACATAGGGTATAGACATATGTTGTTTCCCTTCATGTCGTGATGACAAAAACTAGGGTTGAACACCCTATATGTTTCGGCCAAGGCATAAAAATTAGGGTTTAGGGTTGCATGATTATCCTATGATGTATCCATGCTTAGTGTATTGTGTGATAGTGTAGACAAGGTGTTTGTATAAATGTTTGGTTACAAAAACCCAACTTTTTCCCTACCCTACACTTTCGGCCAATCCTAGAAGAATTAGGGTTTAGGGTTGCATGATTTTCCTATGATGTATTCTATGCTTAATATGTTCCATGATATGTATGTGAGGTGTTTGTGTAAATGTTTGTGTGAATGTTTGATTTCAAAAACCCTAATTCCACCTACCCTACACTATTCGGCCAACATGAATAGGTTAGGGTTTGTGAAGGTTAAACTACCCTATGAGATATGTTTATGTTTAGTAAGATGATATGTATATGCATGTGATGTTTAAATGTAATGCTTGATTGGAAAACTTAACTTTCCTTAGCATGTAACTTTCGGCCATGCATGAAACATTAGGGTTGTGAAGGTTGATTACCCTATAATGTATGCTATGCTTAGTATGATACATGATGTATATATATGTGATGCTTGTATGGGTGTTTGATGTCAAAACCTAACTTACCCCTACCCTATGACTTTCGGCCAAACCCTAGTTTTAGGGTTGGGAAGAATTAAATTAATCCATGAAGCATGCTACCACTTCCTATGATATGAATATGATTTATGTGACCAATCTTGTCATATATAAAGTATGTTTAAGTGGTTGAAATATGATGTATGCATGAGCATGTCTTATAGCCCATGGGGCACCCTTATGAATTGCATGTGATGTGTATGTTAATATGCCTGAAAGGATACTCCACTAAGTATGGGATCAAGAGCACCCCTTATGTTGTGTGGTGTGTCCCTATGGGATCATGAGCACCCTTGAAGAGTGGTGTGTCCCTTGAGAGTGGATTTGGAGTACTCCTTAGCATATATGTAAAAGCATGATAAGTATTTTACTTTGAAAGTTGTGTACCTGACTCGGAAGGGGGTCGTTAAACAAATCCGGGGTACATGTTAACTGAAGGTCATGGCTCCGGTAGGACGGAAGGGTCCTGCTCTAATGGGTTGGTAGCTCACTACCCCAATTCATTAGGGAACACGCTTGATGTGGTACACAACTGGGCCCCTATATGATGTTAAAGTATTTTTAAGTAATACCTTTATGGAATTGTTTTGAAAACATTTATTATATGTGAAGGGTATGCTTGAGATACTTTATACTGCTTGCTTAGAAACTTTGATGTTTAGTATGCTATGATAAACTCATGCTTATGATTCATTATGTGTACATGTTGTATTCTTTCGTATGGATTTTGCGAGTAGGACATGATCCTTACTAAGCATTTGTGCTTACTAGTTTATGTGTTATCTTATGCTGCAGATAAGGGTAAGAGACACTTAAACTAAAGGAAGAGGTAGGAGGGCTGAAGATGTGTGGGGTGGTGGCTCGGGAAAGAAAGATTCTTATATCTACTTTACTATGCTTATGTTGATGTTTCCTTGATTATGAATATTAGTGATTACACTTGGATTACTCTTATACTCGATTATGTTTGATTATGTTGTGAGTTGAACTACTCGTGAACCTATCATGTTATAGGATAACTCTTGATTACGATATTTCACATGATGTTCTAGACTTCCTTTAGACTCAATCTTATGAACTGTTATTATGCATGGAAACCTATGACTAAGCTTCTAAATGATGTTCTAGGATGTGAATTCATGATGCCTTGCAATGGAATGTATAACCTCACTATCATGATTTATGTGTTACTGAACTTGCTATGCACCTACCATGTTCTAATCCTTAAAGCATGATATCTGACTGGCATGCACTGACTAGTATGCTTAGCATTTGTAAATATCACTTGATAGTTTTAAACAAGCATGCTCAGTACTTAGTCATTGCACTTTTGTTTTTATTTTATGTTAAAAATTATATGATTGATTGTACATAACCCCGCCCCGAGAGTAGATATAAGGGCGGGCGTTACCATTTTTTATGTAGCGGCCCCGCCTCTATGGTCCCCGCAGGCAACCCTCTAGGCCGGCGACCCTACGGTCTTTCCACCCCTGGCAGTGGATTTTTGCCTTCCCCAGGATTCGAACCCTTGACCTCCAGGACAAGTACAATAGTTCCTGAATCCTAGTACCAAGTGAGCTAGCTCACTTGTACTAGATCAGGAACTAGTACTGTCCTGGAGGTCAGGTTCGAATCCTGGGAAGCAAAAATCCACTGCCAGGGGGGAAGACCGTAGGGTGTCGGCTAGAGGGTACCGCGGGGACATAGAGGCGGGCCCGCTAAATAAAAAGGCGCCTTTTTATTGTAACGACCCGGCCGTCACCGGCCCATTTACCGCCATCCTCCTCACGACCGTCGTACCATCGTACCGTCGACCATCGACCGTGCCGTTACTCATACTAGGTCTTCCCACCCCTAGGTGTGGATTTTTGCCTTCCCAGGATTCGAACCCTAGACCCAGGCTTAAATCTAGTTCTTTATGAATCCTGAATACCAATTGGGAAGGCAAAAATCCACACCCAGGGGTGGGAAGACCTAGTATGAGTAACGGTACGGTCGATGGTCGACGGTACGACGGTCGTGAGGACCAGTAAATGGGCCGGTAGACGGGCCGGGTCGCTACACATGGAAGGTAATGTTGTTACCTTTAAGGCTAGATTAGTGGAAAGGCTAGATTAGTGGAAAAAGGATATCGTCAGAAACAAGGAATTGATTATGACGAAACCTATTCGCCAGTAGCTATGCTTAAATTCGTTCGGATGCTCCTAGCCATAGCAGCTCATTATGATTATGAGATATGACAAATGGATGTGAAAACAGCTTTCCTTAATGGAAACCTGCTTGAGGATGTATACATGATACAACCTGAAGGTTTCACATCGGTTGATAAAACCAAAGTATGCGACCTTCGACGATCCATATATGGACTAAAGCAAGCATCCATGAGCTGGAACATCCGTTTTGATGAGACAATCAAAGAGTTTGATTTCTCACAAAATCCTGACGAACCTTGTGTGTAGAAGAAGGTTAGTGGGAGTGCAGTCGTATTCCTAGTATTATATGTTAATGACATATTACTTATAGGAAACGATATATCAGTCTTACAGTCAGTTAAAATTTGGTTGTCCAAAACTTTCTCCATGAAAGACCTGGGAGAAGCAACCTATATCCTTGGGTTTAGAATCTATAGAGATAGATCAAAACGGTTGCTTGGTCTTTCGAAGTCTACATATATAGACCGAGTGCTAGAAAGGTTTAGCATGTCGGAATCCAAGAAAGGTTACCTTCCCATCAGGTATGGGATCAACCTTTCAAAGTCTATGTGTCCGCCCACAGAAGACGAGAGGATTTGCATGAATAAGATTCCTTATGCATCCGCGATAGGATCTATCATGTATGCTATGTTATGTACTAGGCTCAATGTATCATGTGCTCTGAGCGTCACAAGCAGATACCAGTCTGATCCAGGAATGGATCATTGGGCGGCTGTCAAGACAATCCTTAAGTACTTAAGAAGAACTAAGGATGTGTTCCTAATATATGGAGAAGGTGATATGATAATACGTGGATATACAGATGCCAGTTTCCAGACAGATAAGGATGACTCCAAATCTCAGTCCGGATACGTATTTATGGAGGCGCAGTAAGCTAGAAAAGTTCCAAGCAAGACACCGTAGCGGATTCTACCATGGAAGCGGAATATATTGCAGCTTCGGAAGCAGCATAGGAAGCAGTCTGGATCAAGAAGTTTGTCTCAGAACCTGGTGTGGTTCCAACCATTAATGAAGCAATACCGGTTTACTGCGATAACAATGGAGCTATTGCACAATCAAAGGAACCAAGGTCTCATCAGCGATCCAAACATGTGCTTCGCCACAATCATCTGCTCAGAGAGATTATAAGTAGGAATAATATACAAATTGAGAAAATTCTTACTGAAAGGAATTTATCGGATCCTTTAACTAAGGCCTTGCCACAAAGTAAGTTTGAGGGTCATGTTAGAGCGTGTGGTATTCGGTACCGTAACAATTGGCATTAGGCCAAGTGGGAGTTGTTAGTGACATGAGAGAAGTGTCCTAAGGCAATCGCCTTATGATTGTAATCATTTATTTTTAATAAATGAATATTCACTATTTGAGTATACATGATTATTTGATTAAGATCTTAAGCTCATTTACTGAATGCCCACAATACAATTCACAACATGAGAGAATTTGTGATGAATTCACAACTAGTGATTATCTCTACATGTACAATTGTGAAGTATTGAAATTGTCCCTAGTCGATGAATTGATAAATACGGACACTATCAATTCTGTTGAGACTAGCATGGGTTATTCTCTAATCAGCTGATTCTCACTGGCTGGTGACATTGAGATGTCCGGAGATAAACATGAATGCTAGTTAAGGGAACTAGTTCATTGGAGTGACTGGCTGTAAAACTTCATATGGTAGTCTACATATAGATATGTCAGTGAAGTTCTTACTGCAGCTTAAGTGCGATGTTCCTTTGACTTGCGGTGTTCAAGTCATCTTGGTCATGGAGACTTATACTTTGACATCTTAAGCAAGCATCTCCAAGGAGGTGTGGACCCAGGATGATTGGGTATAAGCCGAAGTGCCCGAAGATGTTTGAACAGCCTACAAAGGATTCACCACTCCTTGCGAGGAGATGTATACCCAGGCCTATTGTTGGTTTGTTACTCGAAGCCTCTGGCCAGGGCATGACATGTTCAGAGTATGAATCTCTTAAATACATGAGAGTAATTAGAATCCATAGGACGAGGAAATGTTACTTGGGCTAGGTGTGACGTAGTCAGCCTAGTGGGGACTGACACACATAGACCATGTCCTGAACCAAGTGGGTATAAGATGGTGAAGGGAATGGGGCACGATTCATTATAGCTGCTGAAGGGTTTCAGAATCATTTCTGAGGTCAACCGTTGATCTTTCAATTAATTGGGGATCATGATTTACTACTAGGTGCCACTCGTGATCGTTCTATAATTAATTAGTTAATTATGGACGGCCAACATAAATTGAAAGCCTATTTGGTCACACGCATAACGAATAATTCGAAGATTTAAAACGAGTTGAGAATTGGATTCTCCAATCGAGATAGACTATTTTGGTAAGTCCAAACAATAGTCAAAACTGAATTTATTTCAGACGCATCGGAAGCATAGAATGGCTAAGTCTTTTAAAGACTTAATGGTGAATTAAATAAGTTTAATTCATTAAGGGATTTGATCCAATTGGGGTTAGATGGGCCGGCCAAGGAAGAGGGCCTCCTCTCTTCTTGTCATGGCCGACCACCACCATAAGAGGATAAGGCTATTTTAGTTTGTTTTATAAAATAGACCAAAGGTTGGTTTATTTTATAAAAGGTTATATAAATATTATATAAATTTTTATATAATGAACCATGAGTTGGTTTGTTTAATAAAATTTATATAATGAACCAATGGTTGGTTTGTTTTATAAAATTTTATATAATGAACCAATGGTTAGTTTGTTTTATAAATTTTATATAATCATGCCAAAAGAAAGAGAGCCTTGATTATGGATTAATTGAGAAATTATTCCATAATCATAAAGAAGAAGCTTGATCATGAGAGCCTTGATTATGGATTGATTGAGAAATTATTCCATAATCAAGGAGAGGTTTGCTTGGGAATTAAGAAACCTCTCCCTATATAAAGGACCCAAGGGGTGCCATGGAAGATGATCCATCCAAGTATTGCTTGGGCTCTCTCCTCTTCTCCTCTCCCTCTCTCTTGGCCGGCCATAGGCCTTCCTTCTTTCTTCTTGCCGTGAGCACAAGGAGAAGCATCAAGGCGACGAAGTTCTTCCTTGCGACGATCTTCCTCTTCGGCCAACCTTGGTGGTGAGTCTTTTGATTTGATTGCTCTCTCGGTTTTCGTCGTGTTCACAGAGAATCTAGTAGTTCTCGTGAACACGAAACTCGTGGCTTAGCGAAGTCATCCCGACGATACTCGCGTGGATACGAATAGAGGCGGAGCATTCAAGGGACGTTAACGGTTGATCTCGTCCCTTCTTCCAAGTTACCCAAGGTAATTCGTAGAGTAATTTCCTTTTCTGCAAAAATTTTATATTATGATTATGTGAACACATTGCATGCTTAGGATATGTGTTAGAATAATTTAGGAAATTATTCATGCTTTTGTTTCCGCTGCATGTAATTATGTAACAATTACAATACGTGTCCGCGTCGGCATGCACCCGGTCCCAACACAACTAACAGTACCATCTTCTGATCCTGCTTTACAGAAGGCTCTACAGTCTTCAGCAGGTTGAGCAACTCAGGAATGGTAGTCTCCAGCTTGTTCATTCGATAGTTCATCACAAATTGTGAGTAACTCTTGGGCAAACAATGCAGAATTAAGTCAACACGTAGTTCGTGATCCATTGCAAATCCGAGTGTGCCTAGTCGCTTCATATACCCCAACATCTTCAACACAAACTGTGAGACAGAAGTGCCTTCCTGCATCTTAGAGGTGAAGAGGAGTCTGGAGACCTCGAACCTTCCGGATCTCGCCTACTCGTCAAACAGCTCATGAAGATGGAAGATGATGGTATGAGCATCCATATGCTCATGCTGCTTTTACAGATTAGGTACCATTGCGGCCAGCATGATGCAACTCGCAAGTTCAGAATCGGCCACATGTTTCTGATAGGCCACTAACTGGTCTGGAGTTGCATCTTCTGGAGGATGGTTGGGAAGTTGTTCTTCAAGGACATAAGCAAGTTTTTCTGCCTTGAGAACTATCCTCAGGTTTCGAAGCCAGTCCATGAAGTTTGCCCCAGTCAACTTATTGGTGTCCAAAATGGAACGCAAATTCAGAGAAGACATGATCAAGAGATTATCCTAGAAATACAAATTGAGCTTATGTGAGAAGAATGATAAAGAATGCATCAATATACATTAATTAAATCCTATTTATTTTTCGAATTGAATAACCCTTTTTATCAATTCGAGAGATCGTAGGAACATCTCCAAATAGGTTGATATCCAACCATAGATAAGAACAACCATGGCTAGAGTCCATCTAGTTATTCTTAGCTATGAAGGTAGGTAATTATACCGATTACATATTATACATATGTAACTACCACATTATGCTATCAACTAATTGAATGTTTGCATAAATCATTTGGTTGTTAACTCATGAACAAGTATGCAATAATATACATAGCACCCAACTGCACCTCTCTTTACATAGACCTTGGCTGTGGCACAACAAATCGATGCTCCAAGCTTAAGGCTGACCCATTAATCAAGAAATAGTTTTAATATGGTTGGAGCTCATTCAACCGTTTAGTCAGGCTTGGATGTGTCCAACAACCAAAACTAAGGATTGACCTCTGACTCCAACTATATTAATCATAAACTAATTACATGGTTTGAACATGTTGAGGTTCAAGCCGGGCATGGATGTGTCCATCAACCCAAACGAGAAACAAAACTCCGGTTCTAACCATATTAATGGAAGGTGTTGGCCTTAATATTTTGTAAGGGGTTTTAGGTCTTATCCTTTTCCTTTTAAGCACATTCATGACATATAATTATGTCATGTTCTAACGATTTCCTTAATAAAGTATGTATGTGACTTAATTTATCAAGTCTCATTAATTGAATTAGGAACCAAATTTCCTAATTCTAATTTCATACTTTATTCAAGGAATTGTTTTGGGAAACAATTTCCTAAATTGTCATAATCAATTTCGGAAATAATATGTTTAAGACTTTGATTTCTCTAAATCAAATCTTATTAAATTAAGAGACAGATTCCCTTAATTCAACCACATATTATTTTCATGAAAATCTTATTTAAGGAAATAAACTCTATAGGAAACAATTTTTCCTAATTAATTTTGGAGACAACAATATGTAAGAGCATCACCTCATAAATAAATAAGGATATTATCGTTTGAGAATCACCTCAAAAATTTCAAGATTTGATCACATATTTTATTTATGGATAATTAATTACAACAAATTATTTACTTTGGGTGGCTCCCCGAGGCACTCCCCAAAGAAAAGAAATTTGTTGTAAATCTAATTTGGCCTGCTCCCCGAGGCATAACCAAATTAAACTTGACAATTAAAGAACTTGTTAATAATATAATTTGGATGGCTCTCCGAGGCCTACCCAAATCAATTTTAACAATTCATATTCAAAATAAGAAATTAAATTATAACAACTAACTTTAATTTGGGTGGCTCCCCGATGCACTCCCCAAAGTAAAATTTTTTTAATAATTTAAAAACCAATTTGAATTTAATTGTCAATTAATGTTTCCATAAAATGTCTAGACTTTCATGAAAAGAAAGTGCCCAAAATTACGAGCTTTCCATAAATGGAAAGTTTCCAAAATTAAAAGGTTTTCAGAATTATTATAAGTTTCTGGTACAAAGAAAACTTACGTATTTCCAAAATTAGAAAATTTCCAAAATTGGAAAGTTTCCAAAAATGGAAAGTTTTCACAATTATCATAAAATTTCAGAAACAGAGATATTTCAAAAGTTTGCGAAATTTCATGAGGATTTCCAAACTTTGAAATTCCTAAATCTAAAATTTACCATAATTAGAAAGATTCCATAATTGGAAAATTTTCCAAAATTGAGATCATGACAAAGTTTTCCGCAAAACAATTATATGATTATGTCGAACACTAACCGGCTCTGATACCACTGTTGGGACCGGTGCATGCCGACGCGGACACGTATTGTAATTGTTACGTAATTACATGCAGCGGAAACAAAAGCATGAATAATTTCTTAAATTATTCTAACACATATCCTAAGCATGCAATGTGTTCACATAATCGTAATATAAAATTTTTGCAGAAAAGGAAATTACTCTACGAATTTCCTTGCGTAACTTGGAAGAAGGGACGAGATCCAACCGTTAGCGTCCCTTGAAAGCTCCGCCTCTATTCGTATCCACGCCGAGTATCGTCGGGATGACTTCGCTAAGCCACGAGTTTCGTGTTCACGAGAACTACTAGATTCTCCGTGAACACGACGAAAACCGAGAGAGTAATCAAATCGAAAGATTCACCACCAAGGTTGGCCGAAGAGGAAGATCGTTGCAAGGAAGAACTTCGTCGCCTTGATGCTTCTCCTTGTGCTCACGGCAAGGAGAAAGAGGGGAGGCCTATGGCCGGCCAAGAGAGAGGGAGAGGAGAAGAGGAGAGAGCCCAAGCAATTCTTGGATGGATCATCTTCCATGGCACCCCTTGGGTCCTTTATATAGGGAGAGGTTTCTTAATTCCCAAGCAAACCTCTCCTTGATTATGGAATAATTTCTCAATCAATCCATAATCAAGGCTCTCATGATCAAGCTTCCTCTTCTTGATTATGGAATAATTTCTCAATCAATCCATAATCAAGACTCTCTTTTTTTTTTGGAATGATTATATAAAATTTATAAAACAAACCAACCATTGGTTCATTATATAACAATTTATAAACAAACAACCATTGGTTCATTATATAAATTTTATTAAACAAACCAACTCATGGTTCATTATATAAAAATTTATATATATAAAATTTATATAACCTTTTA
Organism: Boesenbergia rotunda; assembly: GCA_024364735.1. Classification (NCBI taxonomy): domain Eukaryota; kingdom Viridiplantae; phylum Streptophyta; class Magnoliopsida; order Zingiberales; family Zingiberaceae; genus Boesenbergia; species Boesenbergia rotunda. The sequence continues at coordinate 207,751 of JAGFNQ010004920.1, forward strand.
TAAAATAAACCATCCTTTGGTCTATTTTATAAAACAAACCAAAATAACCTTATCCTCTTATGGTGGTGGTCGGCCATGACAAGAAGAGTGGAGGCCACCTCCTTGGCCGGCCCATCTAACCCCAATTGGATCAAATCCCTTAATGAATTAAACTTAA
>JAGFNQ010004921.1:0-87230 GCA_024364735.1 Boesenbergia rotunda
CAATTGTGAAGTATTGAAATTGTCCCTAGTCAATGAATTGAGAAATACGGACACTATCAATTCTGTTGAGACTAGCATGGGTTATTCTCTAATCAGCTGATTCTCACTGGCTGGTGACATTGGGATGTCCGGAGATAAACATGAATGCTAGTTAAGGGAACTAGTTCATTAGAGTGACTACCTGTAAAACTTCATATGGTAATCTACATATAGATATGTCAATGAAGTTCTTACTGTAGCTTAAGTGCGATGTTCCTTTGACTTGCGGTGTTCAAGTCATCTTGGTCATGAAGACTTATACTTTGACATCTTAAGCAAGCATCTCCAAGGAGGTGTGGACCCAGGATGATTGGGTATAAGCCGAAGTGCCCGAAGATGTTTGAACAGCCTACAAAGGATTCACCACTCCTTGCGAGGAGATGTATAACCAAGGTCTATCGTCGGATTGTTACTCGAAGCCTCTGGCCAGAGCATCACATGTTCCGAATATGAATATCTCAGATACATGAGAGTAATTAGAATCCGTTGGACGAGAAAGACATTACTTGGGCTAGGTGTGACGTAGTCAGCCTAGTGGGGACTGACACAAATAGACCGTGTCCTGAACCAAGTGGGTATAAGATGGTGAAGGGAATGAGGCACTATTCATTAAAGCTGCTGAAAGGTTTCAGAATAGTTTCTGAGGTCAACCGTTGATCTTTCAATTAATTGGGGATCATGATGTACTACTAGGTGCCACTCATGATCGTTCTATAATTGGTTAATTATAGACGGCCAACATAAATCGAAAGCCTATTTAGTCACACGCACTACGAGTAATCCGAGGGATTTAAAACGAGTTGAAAATTGGATTTTCCGATCAAGAGAGATGAGACGAATCTGAATTTTTCAGAGACGCGTCGGAAGCATAAAATGGCTAAGTCTTTTGAAGACTTATTGGACGAATTAAATGAGTTTAATTCGTATGGTTTCGGCTTGGGTTTAGCCGGCCAAAGAGGGTCCCCACCCTCTTTGTTTGGCCGGCCACATCAAAAGGGGAGAACCAAATTGTTTGGTTCAAATTATAAAATAAACCGAGCGCAGTTTGTTTTATAAAATTATGGATAAAGAAATTTATGTAAAGAAATTTATATAAAGAAATTTATATAAAGAGATTTATTTTCATGGAATTAAAATAAACCTTGGATTGGTTTATTTTATTTTATAAAATCAATAATGGATTGATTTACCATGATAAAGAAATTTATATAAAGAAATTTCTTTCCATAATAAAAGGGGAGACATGGTTGTTTTTATTATAAATTAAGTTATAATAAAAACTTGGCACAACGGAATAATTCATAGGAAAAATTTATAAGATAAATTTCTTATGAAAATTTATTCCGTTAAGAGGAGACTTGGCGATTAAGAGGCTACTATATAAAGGCACCAAGGCAAGGCTTGGAAATCAATCCAAGAGATCAAGGATTCTTGCCTAGCCTCTCTCCCTCTCCTTCTCTCCCTCTCCCTCTTCTAGTGCCACTGGCCCTAGAGCCCTCCCCCTTTGTCGTGAGCTTCCACCACCAAGAAGAGGCCGAAGAAGAAGAAGAAGCGGGCGCGACTCCTTCCTTCCTAACAGAATCTTGATTCCGTTCTTCGTTTGGTGGTTAGTCTTTCATCTCTCTCTTGGTATTCTTGTCGTGCCTTTGGAGAATCTAGTAGTTCTTGTCGGCACGAAACTCGTGGCTTTGCGAAGTCATCCCAAAGAAAACTCGGCGTGGACGCGAATAGAGGCGGAGCTTCCAAGGGACGCTACGGTTGGATCTCGTCCCTTTCTACGAGTTACGCGAGGTATTAAGTAAATTAGTTTACTTTCTGCAAAATTTTAAATGTATGATCATGTCTCCACAACATAAGGTTGCATGCTAGATACGTGGTTAAAATAAATTGAGAAATTATTTATGCTAAACCTTCCGCTGCACGTAATTAAATTTAAAATTACGAACCCGTATCCATGTCAACATTTACCCGGTCCCAACATCTCCTTGGTCTTGGGTGCCACTAGCACCTTCTTCTTGACCAATTTGGGACACTTACTCTTGTAGTGTCCTTTTTCCCTACACTCAAAACAAATGATATGATTTTTATTTTTACAACTTGAAATTTCTATACCTTCATGGGGTGTAGAGGTGGCACTCGATTCCTCTTCTTCTTTATTGATCTCGGATGATGATGTTGAAACTTTTCTTTGATCCGATGTCAATGCCACATTTTGCTCCCCCTCAATCCTTGAAGTGGAGGCTTCTTGAGCTTCATCTTCGGATGTTGAGCACCTCTCAACTTCCGAACCTTCTTCCTCTGATGAATCTCCCTCTTCGGATTTGTCTTGAATTTGTACAGTGGAGGGATCTTCATGAAGCCTTGCCAATTTGCTCCAAAGCTCTTTGGCATCTTGAAATTCTCCAATTTTGTCCAAGATGGTACTTGGCAATAGATTGACCAATAACTTGGTCACTTTATCGTTGGCCTCGCATCTCTTGATTTTCTCCTCACTCCATTTGCTTTTCTTGAGAAGCTTTCCTTTTGAGCTTGTTGGAGCTTCAAAACCTTCCATTAGAGCAAACCATTGCTCTATCTCCATCATGAAGTAATTTTCAATCTTTGATTTCCAAAGATCGACATTTGCCTTGTCGAATGGTGGAGGTGCTCGGGTGTCGTAGCCAAACTCCATTTTTGAAGTTGAACCCTCTTGATGATGACTTCTTGAAATTAGGGTTTCTTCCAACTTCTTCTTCTTCCTCTAGCTCTTGCCCTCTTGGCGATGAGTCCAAAGAAGAGCAACCTTGCTCTGATACCACTTGTTGGGACCGGTAGACGAGCTAGAGGGGGGTGATTAGCTCCGATTTGCTCCGAGATGATTTGTCGCGGCGGAAGACTCGAGCAAATGCTAACACAAAGGATTTACTTGGTATCCACCCCGGATGGGTGACTAATCCAAGGATCCACTCTCCTCACTCTCTCATACACTATGAAAGATCTCCTTATTGAGGTGGAGAAACCTCTTACAAGCTTTCACAAAGATACAACAAGAATCTAAGCAAATACAAAATGAAATCTTACAAGATTTACAATGATAAGCTCAAGCTTTGCTTTCCTTGCTATCTTCAAGCTTGTGATCGCCTCTAGAACTTTGGAAGTGCAGCAACACTAAGCCCCAAAGCTTCTCTTGAGATGGCGTGGAAGGAGGAAGAAGTGTTTTGGCTCAAACCTACGCGAAAGCCCTTATACCCGACACCTAGGGTTTCTAAATCGATTACCCAATCGATTACCACGTCACACTTAGCCGTTCAACAGCTAGTTTTCGAACCGTAATCGATTACCAGTGTCCTGAATCGATTGCCCAATCGATTCAGATCTTCTCTATTCTCTCGCGCAAACCTCAGTGATCGATTACCCCAATCGATCAAGAGGTACCTTAATCGATTGACCAATCGATTACCGATACCCTGAATCGATTACCCAATCGATTCAGGACTCTTCTGTCCTCCAGCGCAGACTACCCTAATCGATCAAATGATCGATTCACCCAATCGATTACCCAATCGATTGAGTCCAACCTAACTTATTTTCATAAGTCTAGGATCGCCTACCAAGTGTTCGGTCAACCCATTTGACCAACCTGGATTTCTTCTGCCTAGTTCCCAACTAGGACTTAACCTGATTCCCCACTAGATTTGCCTAACCCTCGAGTTAGGTCTAGTCTCTCGATAGACTTCCACCTTGCCAGCATGCGATCTCCCCGATCCACCTGGACTTCACCTAGTCCCACTAGGTCTTTTCCCATGCCAGCGTGCGATCTCCCCGATCCACCTGGACTTCACCTAGTCCCACTAGGTGTGCCTAGTCCCACTAGGTCTTTTCAGTCAAGCCTCTAGTCAACCTTGACCCACTTGACATCATACGATATTCAAACATTCAAACATCATTATCAAACATCAAAATATCCAACCTTAAGCTTACCCAGCTTATCAGACATAAGCTCACCCGAGCCTAGTCAAACTAGGTCAACCCTGACCAAACCAAGATTGCACCAACATTTAAAGGGTCCTAGAGGCATGTGAAACAGTGTCTCAGTTTTTATAAGTTTGTTTTTCCAGAATAATAAATTGTTTCGTTTTTCGTTTTCTTCGTTTTCCTTTGTTCTTCTTGCATATTGGTGTGGTTCTTGGGTGCACTATTCTTTGGGTTTGGGCCAACAGATTTGACTAAAATTGTTCCATCTTAAAAATATATTGTTACATACATGGGTGAGCAAATATGATTAATCCTGTCAAAAAGTGAGGTGAATTTTAAATTAATAATGTGGACATCTTATCGATAGAGAAGGATGATGGTATCACGCAGTGATACTGAGAACTATTCCGACCAAAGAGCATCTGTCCTGTGAAAAAGACGATCGTCAATAATCCACCGGGAGAGTTTTCCAACAAAGCCCTCCGACGATCAAGTCAGAATCCGATAGAAAAAATAGAGCCAATGAAGAAATTACTGCAGCTAAAATATTACACATAACTGTATGTGAAGAAAGGAAAGTCTTATATAGCCGGGAGAGCCGATAACTTTTGTCCCCATTTTGTTCTCTTTTGTCCCATGTGGGGACAAAATTAAGCATCACTGTCAGCTTGCCGATCGACGCCGCATGATCCGACATATGCAGGGGGTGTCGTGGTAAAGGTTGTCAGAGCTTGTCAGAAATGTACTGTGTCAGTGAGATCCTCACGATTCAGACATGAGTGGTGTCAGCCCCGAGCCAGCGTGCGTCGACTCTGTTACTACCTTTATCTACAGTGTCAGAGGGTAGGTACAGCTGTTGACAATGACCACTTCTAGGTCATAGCACCCGTAAGGAGTATGCTGATCAGCTATCTCAAGGAACACCAAACTGTGAGGCAAACGACACACCGATCGGAACATATGCGGCCATGGTATACTTGGACATCGACAGATCGGCCAGTCCCCAAGAAGACAGAACTATAAGGTAAGGGGTACACCGATCAGCTGACGTTAGGTTGCACATTCAATGCCCCTGATGGGGCTAATTTAATACTCTAATCGGCCAGCTATCCGATCGGGACATCCAATCTAGGTGGACCTTGGGCTGGTGACGATCTACATCGTCTCATGCCCCACCATGATGGGCTATCTGACCTCTTTTTAGAAGTGATCCATCTTTACAAAGCGTCGCGCTAGCCGACCGAATTACACATGAACTAGGGCAGGATTAGGGGTGTAAATGAGTCGAGCCGCTCGTGAGCCGCTCGCGAGCCGCTCGGTCAAAACTCGACTCGAGCTCGGAGTTGACCGAGCTCGAGCCGAGCTCGAGCTGGCTCGTTTACAATTCGAGCCGAGCCCGAGCCAATTCAAAGCTTGCTCGATGGCTCGTCGAGCCATATCGAGCCAAGCCTGGGATCTATCCCAGGCTTGATGACATTGTTTTCCATAAATAAATAAGAACTTGATGAGGTATTTGTGGTTAGAAGATTTCGGTCATGTAGCAGAGGTTGCAAGTTCGAATCATGACCTTACCCCATTTTTATTAGATTTTTCGGCTCGAATTTGGCTCGAGCTCGGCTCGAGCTCGACTCGAGCCGAGCTCGAGCTCGATTTTACTAGCTCGATCGAGCTCGAGCTCGAGCCGAGCTCCTTTGGTTTTCTCGAGCTCGAGCTCGAGCCGACCTTTGGCTCGGCTCGGCTCGACTCGTTTGCAGCCCTAGGCAGGATCAACGATAAAAAACTAGTGTATTTTAAATAGTTTTGACCAAAGCTACTTGCAATTTTGATAAAATCACTCTGAGGTAGATCACAAAAGGATATTTTCGATGCTTCCACGAGTGTGATGCAATGATAAAATATTTAGATGAATAATTAAAAGAATTAAGATTTGAATCTTTGAAGATAATTGTACTCGGAATTTATCAAATAGGGCGGAATCTTGTTAGAAGTGACCATCTTTACAAAGCGTCACGCTGGTCGATCGAATTACACATGAGCTAGGGTGGGATCAATGATAAAAACTAGTGTGTTTTAAATAGTTTTGACCAAATCTTCTTGCAATTTTGATAAAATCGCTCTGAGGTAGATAACAAAAGGATATTTTCGATGCTTCCACGAGTGTGATGCAATGATAAAATATTTAGATGAATAATTAAAAGAATTAAGATTTGAATCTTTGAAGATAATTATACTCAGAATTTATCTAATAGACTAAGGGAAACTTTGTCTTATATCCCCGATAAAAAACGCAAATCACGCTTCAGTCCCCGTGGCAGGTAATTTCCGTTTCCACTCCCTGACAACGCCTGATCGTTTGACTTAACTCCCTCTCGTATGAATTTACCGAACTGCCCTCCCTTTACTTTCAAACGCTCTCCACTCCGTGTGTCTTCTTCCTGGCTTAGAGCTGCGTCGAACGAAATCGACGATCATCGAAATCACTTCCGGTGAGCGTTGAAGACAAAAACCAAAGAGGCGACAAGCAAAGGAAGACCCGCCTATCACCTTCAACCCAAGAACCACATCTTCGAAGTGTCGTTCATCTTCGACTAAGTGAAGACCCGGCTTTCACCTTCAACCCAAGAATCGTCGATGAACGTCGGGTTTGAAGAAGTAAAAAGGTGGTAATCGGTACAACCAGAGGAATACTAATGCGAAGAAGTGGTCTACGTGTATTCCAAAGGCAGAAACAGATATATCTCAAGTAGAAGGTCGGTTTTGTTTCTGTGCCCTAGATTTTGACCTCTTGGTAATCTTGTTTGTAGAATGAAATTAAGATAATTGTTTATATATGTTTCTGTAAAATTCTGTCAAAATTCAAAGTTTTATTTCATGGGTGTTGTTGATTTTGTTAGGTTGAATAAAATTAGGGTTTGTGGTGTTCAAATTATAATTTATCTGAATGTATTTCTATTATATCTTCTTAAATTCAAGTAATGAATGAGATATCTGTGTATTTTGTAGTAATTATCAATAAATTGAGTAATGTACCCAATTTAAGCACTTTGATGGGCAGAAGGTTAGGATTTGTACTTTAGGGTATGAATGAGTAAATGTGTTTGTGTTTTATCTTCTCTCATTGAATGATTGAATGAGTTATGTGGTGATTATGTAATTATTATCAATAAACTAAATAAGATACTGAATTTAAGTGGTATGATATCCAATTTTGTATGGTTTGTACATGATGGTATGACTGATAACTTAATTTATTTTCGGTGAATTTACTTTTTATGCAGATATGAGAAAAAAAAGCTCTTACACAGAGCACAAGGGAGGTCATTAGCTGGATCTGAGAAGGAATCTGAAGTGGATGATTTTGTTAGGCTGTTTATTTGTCTTCTATTTAACTGTGTTATTTTTCCAGTTAGCAACTATTCCACTCCTCGATTTATTATGTCCTACATTGATAACTTGACGAGGTTCTTTGATTATTCATGGGGAGATGCAGCATATAGATTTTTGTGCCACCAAATTATCTTGCATACCGGTAATGGCAAAGGAAAGGCTGGTTGCAAAATGTATTTAGATGGTTGTACTGTAGGTTTGATGGTGAGTTTTTAATATTTCAAGTGCAATTGTGATATGTTTAATATTATTATATTGCTCTCTCTCTATATGTATTCAGGCATGGCTGTATGAAAGAATTCCTTCATTTGGATTTGCACGTTCTTTATGTTGTTTCTCCCGGTTGTTTCGCTGGGAAAGGAGTAAGATATCACTTAAAGATGATGTTGCTGAGAGTTTATTTTGTAGAATTGATTTTAGTAGAGTAAGTTGCTATGTTTTTAGTATGTTTTTTTGTAGATATGATTGTAGAAGTGACATTTTATTTATAATTGTGAAAAGGTGTTAGATATAGTACCATTTCCTGAGGAGGAGATACTCTTAAGTGGCAAGCAGGTAACTTATTCTCTAAATATAGAAATAATAAAATTATTATGTTAAATAATGATGACAACACATTTTTTGACTACATTACTTATATTTTTCAGGTGCCACTTTGTTTGAGATGTTCTGGAATTTCTAATACCCAGAGGTTGCTTGAACCAATTGTTGTTGTTAAGAGCACTGAGCTGGAGGCCAAAAAAGTTAGTGAGGAATTGATTTTGGAAGAGACTAAGATTGTTGAGGTTGAAGTGGGTGGTGAAAATGAACTTGCTGGGTTGGAGAAGTTGAATGTGGAATTGACAACTGCCAACATTGATGACAATGTTGATTTAGTGATAAAAGATGTTATTTCTGATTTGAATAAAGAGCAAGTTTCTGGCAGTGACATTGGTACTTCGAAAGCAGAGAACATCAGCCACTTTCAATCTTCCATTGTGGATACTGTGAGGTGTAGAGCTGATCGTGTGCCGAAAAGAAAGGAGTCTATGTTTGTGACTCCTCCTAGCTCAACACCAAAACGTAAGAGGAAGGGGAAAAACAGGTAGATGAAGTATAAATCCGAGATTCATTATTTTGAAATTTACTTGTTTTTGCATGTTATTGTATATTGTTACTAACTACGTATAGATTTTAGCTTACATTACTAAGTATGTTTTTATATAGGTAAATTTGATAGTAGATGTTAAGGATTGGCAGAGTCCTCCCAAGGCTACATTGGATGTATATAAAAAGAGAACTGATTTTTGTGGACATCAAGAAACAACTGAAGAAGAGAAAAAGTTGTTGACAGACTTTCTCAGTAGAGAAGAATTGGAGTAGGTTTATTTTCAATAACTGAAATTTTGCTAAACACTTCTTATCAATTTTGTAATGTTATTTTTTACTCCTCGCAGTATTGTCATATGACAAGATGAGTTCCTAAGCTTAACTAGAGCTACATTTTGTCCTTTTTTGTTTGGTGAGCCTGTTGATAGTCAAATCATAAATGTGTATATGAATATTATGAAAAAACACAGTCCAAGTTATGAATTTGAGATTTACTGTATGGACACAAACGTACAGGTATATATTAAATTGAGATAATTGATAGTTGATATTTGATTTTTAATTCTTATTAGATTAAGAAACATGATTATATCTGATTTTCAATGTGTAGAAAGAAGTCTTACAGCACTTGCAGAAATATGACAAATATAGGCAGATACACAAAGCAGATTATGGTGTTTTCCTTGCAAGGTTGACATCCACAACGAGCAGCAAACTACAGGAACTAAATGAAGATCTATTTAGAAAATGTAGATATATCATTTTCCCAATTAATGATAGATGACATTGGTATTTATTGGTTTTTAATCCAGCTGAAGGGAAATTCAAATTGTGGAATTCAAACCCTGATTCATTTGCATTTGGGACTGCTAAAGTTTATGTGAGTTTGACAATATTCTACTCCAATATATCTTAACAGATCACAGTGTCACGCCCCGAGACCCAGGAGCCGCTGATCCAATATAAAATCGGACAGCACCTCCCCTGTCCGGCGGACAATTTACACATACATACAATCTATATAACAATCCACGCAATATATATTTGCACAACCACGCAGTTTAAAGGGCCACAAGCCTCAGATATAAGCAGAAACAACAGTTATATGATTATAACTATCGAAATACCAAATCCGAACTCACCTGAGCTGCCAGGGGGCAGGAACAAAACCAAAATCAATCGAAGTCCAACATAGGACTCAAAAGTACAATACCATCAAATAAAACGTGCATACATGTTCAAATCAAAATAGCGGAAGCATAATAAATACTACAGGGTCCATAACCGAAGCAACGTAATGCCAAAATCAAAAAGAGCTCCGCTGGAGCTGGGGACTGGCGGCTCGGGATCTCCTCGCAGACATCAACCTGAAATAAACATATATGGCAACGGGGTGAGTCCATAGCTCAGCGAATACCCAACAGATATGCATAGAAGGTTATACCAACAATAAGAGTTCAGCTACTACAGTCTCACAACAACAGTAGGGAAAAACTAGTACTGAACATACCGAAGTAGATATATACCTGAATCCATCTAACCTGTATAGAGGGTAAGAAATACCAGAGGAAAACCAATAGACATATAAGCTCAGTTAGCAAGTCTCCAGAATATGCGATGTCAAACAAGTGCAGCAAATAAGTGCAGCAAACAATGCACAATGCAAAATATGCACATGGTGCAATGACATGTGTCACCCCCTAGTCCCAGTCAGGATATCGTCCACGACGTCCGCGTGGGTAGAGCTGTGACAAACTGTACCCAGTCAGGACATAGTCCACAACGTCCGCGTGGGTCAGCATGCAACAATGCAAGGATGGTGCATGCCCCAAACATATAAAGCACCCTGATGCAATGACATGTGTCACCCCCTAGTCCCAGTCAGGATTGTCCATAATGTCCGCGTGGGTGGAGCTGTGACAACCTGTACCCAGTCAGGACATCGTCCACAACGTCCGCGTGGGTCAGCATGCAATAATGCAGAGATGGTGTATGATAGATACACATACCTCCCTCCCAAGTCCTCAGTATACTAAGTCTCAGTCTGAAATCCTATAACAGGAAATACAGGTAACTTACAAGGTATACTGACCGGAAAACTACCAATCCCTCAAGGTCAAAGGCAGGAGATACACCACTATCTCTAAGCATATATATCGATATGACAATATCCGAGACTGTATGGAACAAACAGCATAATAACTCAGGGATAAACTACATGTATCCAGAACAGGCACAATAACTCAGAGATGAACAATAAGTATCCAGAACAGGCATAATAAACAGGGATAGCGTATAATCTTACTGCTATCTATAACAGTCTATGCATAATCACATGACAATATCAAAAGAGATAAGTCAAAGGGTACCCGCCTCCAAGAGTGAAGTCCGTATCGATCGAGACAGAACCACCCGTCAAAATAAGTAGCAATAAATCTGATCAAGCTCCTGTATCAGGGATAGATTTAATTAGCTATTACAAAGATAATAGCTAGCTAACAAGTCCCTAAGTCCTATTAGGGTTAACCTAATCCTCGTATTTCATTTAATTAACTCAAATTAAATGATTAATCCTCGTCTGGTTTGGGATTAGGTTTTCTAATTACCTCTCATAATTGAAATTAGATCCAATCCCTCAATCCTAAGTAGCATAATTAGGTTTGATTTTAATCCCCACAACCTATTCCAATTGCAAATTAACAACTCACGGCTGTGACATAGGGCAGAAAGCTAATGTTCATCCCAAAACCCAAATCATCACAGTTTCTCTACATAGCAAGGTTTAAATTCACAAATCGATCCAAATCCAATCAACTGAGCAGATTTGAACAACCTACACTAAATTCCACTAGTTCTTGAAGTATATAGAACCAATCTAAACAAGATGCGATTACCTTAAGACTCACGGCATGGATCTTCCACAGCTCACACTGCCACTTCTCCTCAAGCCTGGACCGGATGAAGCTGTGCAAGAGTGGAGTTCAATTAGCTGGAACCCGAAGTCTCAACAACTCGAATAGAACCCGCTACAGCTACTCCATCACAGGGCAATAAACAAAACTACCAATTAAAGAAGAGCATCCCCTTACCTAAGCCCAAACTGATCTCCACAGCCAAAACTCCCGATCGCACAGAACAGAATCCACCTAACAATCCATGATGCAAAGCAAGGGTACACGATCGGATCATCAGAATCCCTCAAAGAACAACCGGAATCAACTTAAAGCTTACCTTCTATCTCCCAATGGAAGATCCGCCGAGATTGAGTAGTTATCGCGCTCTAGCCCGTGCGGTGTCCACGGCTCGGTTTCCTCTTCTCCGGTAGCAACCCAATCAATGGTACAAAATTCCCAGATCCCTTCTTGATGAATCGCGCACTCAATCTCAACAAGGAAGAACTGGAGCAATCCCCTAAATTCAGATTCAAGTGGCATCACCATCCCCTCTCAAGTCTTCCATAGATCTGATGCTAGAACCCAAAGGAAAATCGAAAGCTTACCCTAATCGAAGCCGTCGACGGTGTCCTAGCTTCCTCCCCTGCCGTCGACCTAAGGGCGCTCGGTGGTTGGAATCGGGACCGAGAGTAGTCTGGTTCGCGAAAGAGATGGAAGCCGACGAAGAGGCGACGATGGCGTCGGCCTGCGGCTAGGGTTCGCGAGAGGAGAGGAAAGGTAGGGAGGTCGGCACTGGTTGCGAGCTTCGACGGCTGCGGCTAGGGCACAAGGGGAGGAGGCGGCTGCGTTCGGCAGGGATGAAGACACAACGATTGAGCCCGAGCCCTAATCAGCTCTTATACCGGTCTTTTTGCAGTTTAGTCCACCAAGTTTCAGACAAATCGCAAGGATGCCCCTGGGTTTAAACTTAATTACCTATTAGTCCTTAATATTTGTTTTATTATCCGATTTATCCTCGTAAATTCCACCAAGGGTTCAGAAAAATTTTTGAAAAATTTTCCATCATATTCTACAAGATTATTTCTTGATTTTTTTTTTTAAATTTTAGAATTACTTGCCGTATTTTACACACAGTATTAAAGCATTTACTATTTTGCAGGCAAGGTCTTTGGCTGGATGCATTTTGCATCTTCATGCATTTACCATAGGTAGTGAAGAGGTGGTGAATGAACATTATCGTCATCAAGGCGCTACCCTTAATTGTGGTGTCTACATTTGCCTGTGGGTGAAGTGCCTCTCTTATGACACTGATGATATCTGGAGTTTTCAAGATCATGTCAACATAGACGCTTATCGGGCCCGGGTTTCTTTAAATATATTATCAGATGAGAAAGGAATGTTACAAAACATAATGGACTAAGATGTAAAGCAATGTTGGTATTTGACTAAGATGTAAACCATCTGAAGATAGGCAACCTTATCTGCTTCTTATGCTCAAGCAGATGTATTGGAGTTTCAAATTTACCTTTTTGTGTAACCAAATTCAGATGTATTGTAGATGTTTTATGGTACTGTTATGTTAACGAGATAAAATCTGGTACAGTTATGTTATGGAGATGATTTCTGGTACAGTTATATGCTTCTTATGATTTCTGGTACAGTTATGTTTAAAATTTGCCTTCTTATGACAGATTGTGGTGTTTCAAATTTGCCTTCTGTTTCAAATTTGCCTTCTGATAGTAATGACAGATTGTGGTGTTTCAAATTTCTGGTACAGATGTTGGTTTGTACATGATTGTAGCAATACTGGTTTTTATTCTGGTGTAATGACAAACTTATGGCTTACTTATGTAAAGCAATGTATTTTCTTAGTAATGACAGATACATGTTGGTTTTAATTCTGTGGCAATGTTGGTTTTTATTCTGTACGCACAATTGAGAACTGCCTCCCTCTTTAGTGTGTCCACTGCCACTAATCAAATTTGACAATTTAGTGTTGGTTTTTACACTTGCAATGTAAATTTGAGTATGTGTCTGAGAACATTGAGTATGCATGTCCACAAATTGAGTATTAAGGTACGAGCCTCCATCATTAGTTGTCAACTGCTAAAACCTTCCAAGTATAATTGATTCAGAATCAAGTATATATTCTAGAGAATGAGGTACTATTAGGTACGAAACATCCAAATTCAAGTACGAAACCTTCCAAATTCAAGTACAAAACATCCAAATTATTAGGTACGAAACATCCAAATTCAAGTACGTGCCTGAGCAGATTGAGTATCCTTGCCAAGAAATTGAGTATTCAGGTACGAGACTCACTCTTTAGTTCTCAATGGCTCAAGAAATCAAGTACAATTCGCTCACAATCAGGTATATATTCAAGAGAATGAGGTACTATTCTCAAAAAATCAGGTACACATTCCCTTGTTTCTTGATAATATAATAAGGATCAAGGTTAATGACACCACTGCTCCAATATGTGCCTCCCATGATCGATTAGGGCACATCTTCCAGACTATTAGGTATGAAAAATACACAATAGAGCTCTATGGTTATCATGACCATAGACAACCTAGCATGAGAGTGAATACCTTAGATTATCATGTACGAAACATCCAAATTCAAGTACGTGCCTGAGCAGATTGAGTATCCTTGACCAGAATTTGAGTATTCAGGTTCGAGACTCCCTCTTTAGTTCTCAATGGCTCAAAAATTCAAGTACAATTGTCTCAGAATCAGGTATATATTCACGAGAATGAGGTACTATTCTCAAAAAATCAGGTACACATTCCCTTATTTCTTGATAATATAATAAGGATCAAGGTTAATGACACCACTGCTCCAATATGTGCCTCCCATGATCGATTAGGGCACATCTTCTAGACTATTAGGTATGAAAAATACACAATAGAGCTCTATGGTTATCATGACCATAGACAACCTAGCATGAGAGTGAATACCTTAGAAGTAGAAGAGAAAAAATGCATGTATATGTCTTTCACATTACCTAATGTCAAGTACACCTACAATCAAAATCATGAAAAGGGGTTGGTGAAGGTGAGTTTTCTTATTTATCGACATATTTTCTTGTTTCCATGATAATATGATATGGATTAAGGTTAAATGGTTCCCATGATTGATTAGGGTCCATTAGTCAGATTATTAGGTACGAAACATCCAAATTCAAGTACGTACCTGAGCAGATTGAGTATCCTTGCCCAGAAATTGAGTATTCAGGTACGAGACTCCCTCTTTAGTTCTCAATGGCTCAAGAAATCAAGTACAATTCGCAGGTATATATTTAAGAGAATGAGGTACTATTCTCAAAAAATAGGTACACATTTCCTTGTTTCTTGATAATATAATAAGGATCAAGGTTAATGACACCACTGCACCAATATGTGCCTCCCATGAACGATTAGGACACATCTTCCAGACTATTAGGTATGAAAAATACACAATAGAACTCTATGGTTATCATGACCATTGACAACCTAGCATGAGAGTGAATACCTTAGATTATCATGTACGAAACGTCCAAATTCAAGTACGTGCCTGAGCAGATTGAGTATCCTTGACCAGAATTTGAGTATTCAGGTTCGAGACTCCCTCTTTAGTTCTCAATGGCTCAAAAATTCAAGTACAATTGTCTCAGAATCAGGTATATATTCAAGAGAATGAGGTACTATTCTCAAAAATCAGGTACACATTCCCTTGTTTCTTGATAATATAATAAGGATCAAGGTTAATGACACCACTGCTCCAATATGTGCCTCCCATGATCGATTAGGGCACATCTTCCAGACTATTGGGTATGAAAAATACACAATAGAGCTCTATGGTTATCATGACCATAGACAACCTAGCATGAGAGTGAATACCTTAGATTATCAGGTACGAAACATCCAAATTCAAGTACGTGCTTGAGCAGATTGAGTATCCTTGACCAGAATTTGAGTATTCAGGTTCGAGACTCCCTCTTTAGTTCTCAATGGCTCAAAAATTCAAGTACAATTGTTTCAGAATCAGGTATATATTCAAGAGAATGAGGTACTATTCTCAAAAAATCAGGTACACATTCCCTTGTTTCTTGATAATATAATAAGGATCAAGGTTAATGACACCACTGCTCTAATATGTGCCTCCTATGATCGATTAGGGCACATCTTCCAGACTATTAGGTATGAAAAATACACAATAGAGCTCTATGGTTATCATGACCATAGACAACCTAGCATGAGAGTGAATACCTTAGATTATCAGGTACGGAATATCCAAAATCAAGTATGTGTCTGAACAAATTTAGTATACTTGACCAGAATTTGAGTATTCAGGTTCGAGACTCCCTCTTTAGTTCTCAATGGCTCAAAAATTCAAGTACAATTGTCTCAGAATCAGGTATATATTTTAGATAATTATGTACTAAATATCCAAATTCAAGTATGTGTCTGAGAAAAATTGAGTATACTTGGCTCAGACTCAAGTATACTCAATTGGGACGCAAGTTATATTGATTAGGGTACATATCCAATTGACTCAGTTTCTACTATATATTTCCACGAATGAGCTATTTGAACTTGCAGGTACATTGGGACGAAAGTTATGTATTAATTAGTATGGGTATGATACAAAGTCAGAAACTATAAGCACACTTTAGGGACATTTGACTACTTGTTATTAGGGATATTTTGGCACTAACACATGATACAAAGTCAGAAACTATAAATACAACCATAAGTTTCCACTCCACAACATCAACTTCAGACAAACCAATTCTTGTACAAAACAGAACCATCAAACATAACATATACCTTATTTATCCAAATTTGTACTCAAGTTTCTGGCATATTTTGTCTATGAAACTCACAAATTCAACCAAAGAAAAATGAAGATATTGCAAAGTTACCTAACCAAGTTCATAAACATAATCATAACTGACACATGGTACAAAGTCACATAAACTATAATCATAAGTTTCCACTCCACAACTATAGTATATACTATAACAACTACACTCAACTTCAGACAGAACAATTCTTGTACAAAACAAAACAATCACAAATTTCTACTCAAGTTTCTGGCAGAATTAGTCCATCAAACTCACAATTTCAACCAAACTACATACAACATATTGCAAAGTACCTAACAAAGTTCATAAACATACTAATAACTGACACATGATACAAAGTCACAAATACCATACATACAGCCATCAGTTTCGACCACACAACCATAGTGCACAATAATAACTGACACATGATACAAAGTTCATAAACATATTGCACCATTTTTTCCTACCCCTAAAAACACCAATGCAGCCACCATTCAACCAGAACCAATACGTAAATCACCAATGCTTCCACTGATACATGTCTGCTTTCTCGAACGCAACACCCTGCTCGATTCCCCTTCTAGCAATCTCTTTTTCCTGCAGAAGTGTATATCAAAAAGTATCAGACTACCCATACAAATTATAGAGTATGATTGCAAAAATAAAACCAAGTGTTTACAAAGAAATCAAACATACATAATTTTGAGCATAACATCTAGTTTATAGCTTCTTTGCAGCTTCGCCTGTTGTGGCCTTTCTTATGGCAACGACTACACTTTGACGCACGTGTTTCAACTTGTGATGGTATTCTCTTAGTCCTCCTACGACCTGGCTGACTGCGAACATCTGGAGCATTGATTACATTTCCTTCATCAAGATTTGACTCATTATTGTCAACAATTGGGATTGGATTAATAATTCCTTTGTATGCTTGGCGATACATTCCAATCTTGAAATACTGATCACAGAATTCATACAACGACAACGACTTTGACTCAATAGCAGCACAAGCATGCTTGCATGGAAGCTTAATGATCTGCCAAGCTCTGCACAAACAACTCTTATCAATTAAATCAACAGCAAAGGATTTTTCCCCATCAACTACCTCAAACCTCCAATTACATGACTAATGCACTCTCAACTTTCGGGATTCAAGATAAACACTAGCAATAACCTTCTCCTTTTTGGGACTTAATTCCTTAACCATCACCATTGTTGATTCACGTCGCCGATGCATTATGTTCATGATTTGTATGCGTATGTGATCCACCATAGCCACAATTGGGAGATAACGAGCTGGTTTAACCCAATTATTCCAACACTCGGCCATGTTATTATTCATAACACCCCATCTATCACCAAGAAATAAAGCATTTGCCCAACTTTGTGGCTGGGAATGTACAATAAATACTATGGCAAGTGGCATGGAGTCTATGATATTTTTTATATGTTGTTCATGCTCCTGCAAAGATGGAGCATATGCAGCTTTCTTGAATACCGAAGACCAGTGTTTTTTGTTATGTTTTGGATAACTTCGCATTACCTATATTGACAAAAAAAACCTTTTTTATTCAAAACATGTATTAAAATTAAATTCAAATTCAAAACAAAAGTAGGGTTTTAATTACCTGCTTCACAAAATTATCCACTAAATGCCTCAAACAATATGCATGGTGACTACCCACAAATAGTTGCTCAACTGCCTTCATAATCCCAGGGTGTCTATCGGAGAAAAATGTGAACTTATTGAATGGAATACTTTGATATGAAAGTAGCACACTTCTCAAAAGATAACAAAACCATTCCCAATTATCATCATTCTCTGCACCCACTACCGAATAAGCAATTGTGAAAAGATCATCATTAACATCCTTCGACACAGCAACTAGGATACTACCTTTATACTTATTCTTTATATGAGTCCCATCCAAAAAAATCAACGACCTACAACCAGTAACAAAACCAACTGCACATGCATGAAAACAAATGAATAGTCGTTTAAATTTATTAGTTATAGGATCAACCTCACACTCAGTAATACTGCCAGGATTTGTTTCTCGAATAGCATGACAATACCATCTTAACCTATCGTAGCATCTCGTCTCTGTACCATGAATATCATGCATCACTAATTCCTTGCCTTTCCATACTTTGCAATAGTCTAACTCTACCCCATAATCTCTTTGCAAGTCTTTTTGAATTGTACAAGGGCGATAAGAGGGCTCTTCTCTCAATTTTTCTTTCACCACATTAGCAATCCAAGTTGCATCAGCTTTAGGATGTCCTCTAGTACGTAGATTATTCTCGCCACATGTATGCTGCAGGTTACATTTTCGGATCCCAAATATACCATCTGCTTTATATTTTGAAGCATAAATTCTCCATCCACAACTCCTTTCACTACAAATAGAAATAACCTTCTCGCTGTCATTTTTTCTATATAAAAATGATCATCTTGTAGCAACAACATAGTTTTTAACACATCTTCTAAAATCAGCAACATCCGTGAATGTTTGCCCTTCACCATGAATGCAATTAATCCAAGCATCTATAGTATTCGGCAACAAGGTGTGTTCAATCTCCTTATCACTCCTAGATTGTGTCTGTTCCTCCTCAACCCTTACCAGTTTGATACAAAATTATTAAGATAAACCATACACAAATAAGTATAAAATAAGGACATACCATACATACATAATGAAAGCTATTGAATTTAAATAAGATTAGTAGTGTCAAATAAACCATATCATATGCACTTATGCTAGAAGTAACATAACATATTATAAAAATAAAAATATGAAATGCTTACCTCTCCAAATTTAGGTTGCCAATGTATGCATTTCTAGTCTCTACCCTCAAATCGATCATACTGAGCTTCAAACACATATGAAGATGTATCATATTCAGGACATCATCATCGTCATTCAAAGTCACGTACATCTTATGCTATGGCGCTATGTATTGCAGAATCATAGATTCAGGAGTAATCTCTGCACATTTATTGCCAAGACTCACAAATATATCCAGCAAACTACAACCACTGAAAATTGAAATCACAAACAACTCATTCTTGCACTTACAGCTACCCAAAAATGCAAGGTTGCAAGGCCCAATACTAGATTCCATTTTTCGACCTAATCCACAAAAATATAACATTTTAATCAAATATAAACTGAAGATCAATATTCATATAAACTAAAGATTAATGTAACACAAAATTTTTTCTCCATCAACCATATATTGGCCATCAACTCGACAGTCAACCAAAAACACACGAAAATCCCACAATCAACCAACAACTAAACGCAAATCTCATTGAATACACATAATCAAAAAAACAAAATGTAAATCTCATGGAATCATTCAATCAAAAAAGATCAAACTCAGACTCACTGATAAAGGTGTGATCGCCTCTTTAAGTTAGGGCTACAATGCGAGGCGTTACCAGTTTGGGTTGCGGGCGGAAAAATGAGCTGAAAAATTATGATTCTCTCTTTGAGTTACAGCAAGAAGGCGTGGCGCTACCAGTTGGGGCTTCGACCGAAAAAATGAGCTGCAAAGGTGTGATCGCCTCTTCGATTTTGGCTTCCAATGCATCAACGTCGGCTTTGTTCATCAGATTTTAGAGAAGGAACACGAAAGTGAGTTAGGGCAGGCAATACAGTTGGTGGTTCGGGCGGAAACTTTGAGCTACCTACATATAAGTTTTAATTAAATTCATGGGCAATTAGGTAAATACACATTTTCAAGGGAGTTGCAGTTGGGCATCAGGTTTTGGCAGGGAGTTGAAACTTATTTTCTCTGACCTGGGGACTGAATGTAGAGGTTGACCTGCTATGAGGGATTTTAAGCCAATTTACCGATAGACTAATCAAGGGTTAATTAATTGGGACTTCTTTTTTCCTTTTCTATCATTTAAATTTACGTGAAGATGCATAATTTAAATTGTTAGTTTTAATTTTTATCCTATAATAACTAAATCTTTAAGATTTTATGAAACGGGGTAAAAATCAAAAGGTGGATCTTTTTTATTGTCAAAAGAGTGTTTTTTATTAATTAATTATAAAAGACAACTCATCTTATATTTTATACCAAAAATGCTTTTATTCTAATTCTATTGTAATAGTTAGGGTATAAAATCAAAGAATTTTTGGATAAAAAAATAAAATGAGGTCTTTTATAACTTTTTAAAATTAGAATGCCCTTTTTATTTTTACCAGAAGTGTATTGGTGAATTGGACATGAGGGTCATATTAAATATTATTTATTAATTTATTTGGTGAAAAAATTAATAGCAAAAAATGTATTTTGATATAAAGGGTGAATTTGCGGTTTTTTCCTTAATTAGTTGGATTCGTTGAAAATATCTGATTATTCGGGTCTATCTTTTAAAAAACTTCAAACCGTCGTACTTTACCGTAAATTTTAAGGAAAGTTTCAGGGTGGAATTTCTGATGTCATCGCAAAATTTCATGAAATAAAAAGAATTTTTTGGGCTTATTGCCCTATTTTTCTGAGTCAGTCGGCCGTCGTTCAAGTTCTCAACGACCTCGCCGCACCCCGAACATGGAGAAGTCGGTAGAGGACCAGCTCTGCGAAGCGGCCGCCGCCGGCGATTGTACCCGGATCGCCACTCTTCTATCCTCCGGAGCAGACTCCACTTACTTCGATGTTTCCGGGATGACCCCTTTAATGCACGCCGCCCTTCACGGTCACGCGGACGCCTCCAGCATCCTTCTCTCCACAGGCGCCCCGTGGAACGCGCTCTCCCCTTCCAACCTCTCAGCCGGCGACCTCGCCATGCAGCACGGCCACCAGGAGGCTTTCGACGTTCTCCTCAACGCCGGCATACAGGCGGAGCTCGTCCTGGGGACCGTCGCCCGCGCGGAGCGCAAAGGCGACGGGGGAGGATCGAGCTACCTGGAGGAGAGGGTGTCCTTTAGCGAGGACAAGGTGATGGATTCGGAGAGCAAGGCGGTGATGATGGCCTGGGAGGGCCCGCTGATGGAAGCGCATGCGAGGGCCGTCTGCGGTGGCGGCGGCGGAGGGAGAGTGCTCAATGTGGGATTCGGGATGGGGCTTGTCGACGAAGCGATTCAGAGGTACGGGCCCGTGGAGCACACTATCGTGGAGGCGCATCCGGATGTTTATGAGAGGATGCTGCGCTGTGGATGGGGAGAGAAGGAGAATGTCAAAATTGTTTTTGGCCGATGGCAGGATGTTCTTCCTCAGCTTGAATCTTATGATGGTCAGTAAATTGTTTTTTCTTCTCGACCAATTCAGCATTGTTTAGCCAAACGAAGAAGGCAATTTTGCTTTCTTTTCTAGTCTCATAATCCTTGTTTAATTCGAAAGTAAAGAGCAACAATAACTGATTTCGTTGCGTTACATATTGATTTGTGAACGAATGGAACTGAAGAACACCATTACCAATTTCGTGCTTACTGAGAGGAATGTTGAAGTATGTTTTGAAATCATCTGATAAGAGATCTCTTAATTTCTTTTGCAGAAAATTTGCCCAGAACATTGATTCTAAAGTTTAAAATTACCTGCATTGAGATGTTATAGCTCATATTTTGGTACTAGTGTAAACAAAGCCTATATGTTCCTTCCAATCTTAACAGATAGATCACAGCAAGGCGTTGCTTGGTTGCCATCTTCCCTTACAAGGTGTTTTGTTCCTTAGGAGCATGCAATTGGAATAATTGCTATTTATATTCTGTGGGGATCCTCTAAGTGTATAAATAATACATTTCTTGAGCAAACTTCCTCCATTCCTCTTGTTGAATCCACTATCAGATAATATTTCCTCACTGTTTAATGTCATAAAACACAGAATTTAAGGCCATTGTCTTCATGTTTTTCTCAATGTCCTCATGGATGTGAGTTTTCGTAGTAGGAGCAGATGAAAATCTTCATTTTTATTAGAAGCTAGTTTTAGATTTTCAGCATCTATGATTGTCTAACTCCGTAATTGATGTTGTAGTGAGCTTTGGTAGAATAAATACCATTGCCCTCTCTTCCAAATGATGGATTCCTGGAAGTGCAGAAATCAGTACTTGAAATTTTCCGTACAAAGGTAATGTAGGATTTTGTTTGTATTGTCAGAAGGTAACAGACCCCTTAATTTCATAGATTACTCAATACCTCACATGTTCCTAACCCAAGCTCTAGGGAGCCCTGATACCTCAAAATGTTGTAGGTGTCTAATTTCCATCAAAAAGAAAGTATAAGATGAATAGATGATGAATGCCACATATACTTACAGAGCTTTACCCTAGCAAGTAAAGAAAATTTCTGATAAATCCTTTTTACTGGAGCCATAATAGAGTGAACATAATGTCATGTTAAATTTCACCTCACTAATTTGTACTATACATATTGAATGTTATATGGTCTGGTATTATTTAATAGCACAAGATCATGTCTTGATGTGCTGGAGTAGCATGTTTGATTACAAAAAGCTTATGCAATATGGACCTGCAGTTTGGAATACTGAATCCAGTGACCTAATTATGTTGTGCATATAACTAATAGAGTATCTGTAGAAACCTTTTTTATTGACAATGTTTAAAGAACCCGATATAGTAAAGGTAAAAGATAAATTGAGCATGTCATGATATTGTTAGAATTTTAGTTTATATATGACTCACAATTAGGAAAAGAATTGCAATAGTTAAATAATGTGTAACATCGATCAGGCATAGACCAATGTTCCAATTAATTTTGTATATATATGATCTGTGATTAGGAAAAGAATTGAAATAGCTAAATGATGGTTTCTAATATCGATCAGCCATAGACTGCTTGTTATTGGCTCTAATGATCCATGGTAAAAAAAAATCTGAAATTCTGCCTATTTTGACCTATTCAAGGTGAATTAGGGAGTTGACCTATTCTCCCTTGGCAAAACTGTAATAAAGTTGAGCCTAAAGGCTCTAATTCAAGATATCTTGCTGTCTCTTTCTCTCCCCTTTTTTCAGATTTGTCACTCTAGGATAACTTGCCATAATATAGGTTGCAGTGATCAAAGATAATTTCTTGGCAACTGGTTGTTGTATATATAAATACTGAACTCTCAAATTATTTTTCGTTTCTTTCAACTTGTACCACAATTTCTTTTTGTCATATTAGATTCTTAAATAGAAATTGTCCCCCTCGAAAGTTGGAAGCTTTTCCCAAAAGTTGGTTAAGATGCGTGCATATTATATGTCTGCCATTATATCTTTTCTTGACATTAGTCTTGATATTCCATAGCGTAGCAATTGCGTGAGAATAGTTAATGGCAGGAAAACTCTAGGAACTAGGAACTGCCAAGGTGATAAAAAGGAAGATTCTTGGAAACAAATGTCAGATATTTTATGTTTGGTTGGAGCTTTGGTGTTAAAAATCTAGAATTGCAGTAGAATCTGACTATGCCAAGACACTGGCTCATTGATTTCTGTTGAACTGGTTTGACTTCATATGTTTCTTTGTTGTATACTTGCTTTACAATACCTGCAATCCTTTGTTGTTGCTGGTTAACACATTATTATCTGTTTGAAGATTTTGATCCATCATGCTCGCTCTGCAGGAATATTTTTCGATACTTATGGGGAATACTACGAGGACTTGAGGCAGTTTCACCAGCATCTTCCTAAGCTATTGAAACCTGACGGTATCTATTCCTACTTCAATGGTCTCTGTGGCGATAATGCATTCTTCCATGTGGTTTATTGTCAGTTAGTCGCACTAGAACTTGGAAACTTGGGCTATTCGACACAGTTCATTCCCTTGCCTGTTAAAGATTGCTTGGCCGAGGAAGTATGGAAGGGCGTGAGTCGCAAATACTGGCAGCTCGATACGTATTACCTTCCGGTTTGTCAACCATCCGGCGACTCAGAGTAATTAATATCTTTGTACCATGCTGGAAGCTGCAGTTGTGAAGTAGATGAAATAGGCTTTGTGAGGTAATGAAGAACATGGAAGTTTTTGTTTTTTCTTTTCTTGATTGATTTGGAAGGATAAGTTAACTTCTACAGGGATTCTTATTCTCTTAATTTGTTTTATTGCTCATAATTCTTATTTTGTTATTTAAGATTTATTATCCCATGCATTAAATTAAACTATTTTAATTTCTTCTTCATTTCATTTTATATCAGTATTAACATTCTAAGAAATTATTTAAATTTTTTCAAAAAGGAAAAAAAAGGCAATGCTCCACATCTAATTTCACGCAAATGAACACATTTACATTTGACTCCAACAATTCTCTAATTTCACAATATAGTTCTAACGTGTTTGCTCTTGTTGATCACATTGAGTGGCAGTGGATTAATATTCAAAAATTAGCTTAATGATGAACCGTTCTTTGTAAACAATGAAGATTTGTGTTTGGGAGTTTGCCTTCTTTCTAGGCAAACTTCATCATTATTTGCTCTTAAGTTAGTTCAACATTTTATTAATTCGCATTATTATGGCAAACGGTGGTCAAGTATTATTAACCCTACGATTAAATATAGATAGATAAATTAGGTACCAACTACAACAATTCTATCACTTGCGATTTGCTTGGCTACTGGGGACTCATTAACTTACATTATGAATCCTAAAGTGGCATGTAATACAAATGGTGAGTGATGATAGCATCTAGGATGTCATTGTCTATGGTAGTCTTTGCTATTTATCTTTTACTTATATACTTGTTAAACTTTCCTCCATCGACATGAAACCGTTGGGCGGGATGGTTGCTAATGTGGCGTTTTTAATTTTTAAAATTAGCTAAATGATTTGATAAATGTTTATAAAAAGCAAAAAAAAAAAATGAACATTGTATAAGAAATTTTCGTTTCTTCTTGGAGTTTTATGTCATTTGAAAAATGTCGTTTAGAGTTTTAAAATTATTAAAATATCGCTTGTAAAATGTCATTTAGAGTTTTTTTTTTAATTTTAAATCATCGACGTCCTGCAGACGAAGACGTTAACGCAGTGGTGGTGGAAGCTGGACCATGGCGATCGCCACCGCGTTTCTCCCCCGAACTTTCCTCTTCCCGGCGACATCGATTCTTCCAAAGGCGACGATCTCCAACCCTCGGCGTTTGCTCCAGTTCCCGTTCCCTCGTTCATCGTCCCGGCCCGAGCCACGTCCACCTCCGGTAACCCTTCGATGGTTTTGAATCAGAGAGAAGACCCCCCAAGTACTCGACAAAGGTTAGATTTTCTTTCCTGCCTTTTTTCTTCATCTCGGCCAAATCGTTTCTAGTATTCTCCGTTAAATTAGGAGGTCGATAAATTTCTAAACTCGCGGAGCGAAGTAGATCTGTTGCCATTTGTTTTTGTTGCTCTACTTCGCATTCGTCTGATGTAAAAATTTTACGGTAAAAGACACCAACTCTATGTTGGTGAATGAGGATAGAATATGTGATAGGGTATAGAGATTTGCAAGAGAATACAAGAGGGAGAGATTAATAGATGCTTTTGGGATGAAGAAACTGCTTGTGCAAATCAATTTAACTGTTTCGGAAGGAATCGACGTCGATGACCAGTCATCAGGGTTCAGCCCACGCGGACGCTGACGCTAGAGGAGGAACTTCACACCTTGCGAGATTAACACGAGCGTTAGGAGAATATGCCGGAGGTTATCCGGCGGAGCCCACTCCGACGCTCAAGTCAGTGCCTTGATGGAGGAGATAGAAAGAAGTCAAGAAAATATGTGAGTAGTAGAGAATGTGTAACCCACTTACCAGAGAGATTGGAGTACCTTTTATACCTACGGCAGATATCTCAAGCGTCTTCACAATCTTCGCCACGTTCCCCCCGATTATCGGTTACTGGATCATCCTGGTAACGGTCTTCACGACTCTTCAATCTGGGGTCGTTGCAATGATTAAGACTTTGATGGCCGCGAGTCACGGGGCGTGATTACTCTGTAATAATGAATGATGATGATCCACCGATCCGAGGAAAACGGACCGCTATTTGAAGTTGAGTGCTCCTTGGGCTCCGCTACCCCGAGGTGATCTCGTGGCTGTTTGGCCCGGGGGGCGTTCAACTTCCCGAGATGGTCTCGGGGACTTACCTCCGAGGTGAGCTCGGGGGGTATCCTTCTGGAGCTCTCTTCAGGGCTATGCCTATTCAAGTTAGTCTCGGAATTCCCTTTCCCGAGAGGGTCTCGGGCATCCCGGACAGAGAGTCATTCCGACTCGATAGCTCTTGCAGCACAGCTTCTTCAGTCTACGTGTCAGCCACGAGGTACTCAACCTCATCACTAACGATGGAAAGTATCACGTGCTTCTTATCTCATATGCCTGTTCAAATCACATCTTCATCATTTAGGTAGTTTTTTCCCCTTCCATTTTTAAGGCCTTGTTTCCGAGATACTGAATTGAAAAGATGAATAGATATGAAAGATGAAATGGAGATGACAAGGAGGGAAAACACTGAAAAATTATACTTTGACTTGTCTTTGAGCGAATGTAAACTAAGAGGATGGATCACCTTTTAATAAGTTTTATAAGATGCATATTCATCGTGTGATCTTGAGGTCACGGATTCAAGTTATGGAAATAGTCTCTTGCAATGCAGTAAGGCTATGTACAATGGATTCAATGTGGTCCAACTCTTCCCCGGGTCTCCTCATTAGCTAGAGTTTCGTGTATTGAATTGTCCTTTTATAAGATGACTCTTAAATTTATCTCTTCAAATATCTAACTTTTGTATGTATTAGTTAAAGGATCAAAAAATATTTTCATCCGTTTTCTAATTTCTCACTCCCGATCCATTGTTCTATTGATTCATACATGAAAATAGTTCCTAAAGAAGATCCCCACCTACTTTCCTCCAACTAGCATAGAAGACAAAGACAAACAAGCTTCTCCTCAAACATCCCTGCTAGCTGCGATGTGCGAAATTGAGGTATGTTAGTTTTTAGGGTCAATGCTCGCATCATTTTTCTTGTTTGGCGAAACACTACTCTCCTCAACTACATATTCCGATAGGGTGATTGGATTTGGTGTAAATCACTATTTCGTCAATTTGAAAACACTCTATACTATGCCTGACTTTACTATCA
Organism: Boesenbergia rotunda; assembly: GCA_024364735.1. Classification (NCBI taxonomy): domain Eukaryota; kingdom Viridiplantae; phylum Streptophyta; class Magnoliopsida; order Zingiberales; family Zingiberaceae; genus Boesenbergia; species Boesenbergia rotunda. The sequence goes on from JAGFNQ010004921.1 coordinate 27,248, forward strand.
TTTCAGAAAAACTCACAACATTGTAGGCCAACATCTTAATTCCTAGAAAGGACGAAGCTTTTGACTGTGTTCATTCTAGACATGTATGTTTTTTTATACCGGTTTATATTTATATTTTTGCCCTTTTATAGATTATGATTATCAATTTGCGGGAAGATTTAATATTTAAAATTTGTAGATGTATTTGTTTAACTCTTTAAATTTAAACCTTAATTTTGGTTTTATATAAAAGATAATAGTTTATAAAAGAATTAATCCTAAAAAGGGTTATAGTGTAAATATATCAAGACACATTTAATGCATTATTCACTTCTTCTTAGCTAATGTTTTTTTTAAATATTGACAATCTTAAAAAAAATGTTTGTTAGCAATCTGGTTGTGTTTTGATTATATCAATGTAGGGATGATCAAATTTCTGATGAGGTGCTCACAGCAATGATCCATAGATACACAAATAGAATCGAAACAAATCTATGACCCCAAATATAAATTTGAGTATTTGCAATGTGACACCTTTAACTTCATCTAATGTTGTGGTTAATACTGGGGAGACTAGTAATTACTGTTCCAATTTGAATGAACTAGCTCCAAGTGCTTGAGGATGGCACAGTACATACAACTACAAGATTGGAAAATCTTTTTGATGATTCGTGAACTGAACAAGAATATAAGGACAATAGAATGGAAGCGGAAATTGAAATGGATATATCCGAGGATGAATTCTTAGCAAATGATATCCCATATTCATTAGATGAGCTAGTAAACATTAATGAATATAGCGACCTTGAAGAACAATTTTCATTAGCTAAAGATGCATATGAAATTAACACAGGACTTGTTCCATCGCTAATGGAATCAGTAGATGACATTGTTGAGGAATTTAGTGTTGGTTAGGTAACATAATTTTGCTTAGCTTTATTAATGTTAATTTAACTCTATTTTAGTTGCACTAATAGAAACATATATCAATTCTTATTGTAGATTTACCCAACTCATAAACATTTTAAAGAAGCACTTGCTAAATATGCTATGAAAAGATGCTTCACATATAAATTAAAGGACACTATAAAGATTAGAGTGAAAGCAATTTGTGATGGAGAAAATTGCACATGGACAATAATTGCAAGGGGAGATATTGAGTTCATGGTTACAAAATATTTAGAACGTCATCAATGCGGTCTTAGTATGATAACAGCTGATCATCCTGCATGTGCATCCTCATTTATAGCTTCTTAGATAGAAAGTCACTATTTGGCATCTGAAGTTTATAAACCCATAAACATTCAGAATGAGATGAAATCGCGATTTAGAGTGAATATATCATATCGAAAGGCTTACTATGCACATGTGAAGGCTATAAATAAGGTGGTAGGTGATTTCGATAAAGATTATGCTGATCTTCCTAGATTATTTTGTAAGCTAAAATATAGAGACCCAGAAACATACGTTGCATTAAAAAAATGGTGATAAATTTCAATGTTATTTTTGGCCTTTTGGTGCATGTGGAAGAGTCTTTCGATCGTATTTTAGTAAATTAATTGGAATTGATACAACACACTTGAGGAGTAAGTATCCTATTGTATATGGCCACAGTAGTAGATGGTAATGGAAATCTTCTTCCAATTGCCTTTGGAATTTTTTAGGTTGAGTGTGGGGTTGCATGAGAGTGATTTTTAAATCATTTAAATATATTTCTTGCAATTGATCTATCAAATATGATAATTATATCGGATAAATATCGTAGAATATTATTTGCAATGAGCAAGATTTACCCTACTGCTTTATGTTGTTATCACTTATCTTGTAATATGATTATAGATACTCATGATAGACCTACATTAGGACTATTTTGGACTGCAGCTAAAGCAAATACAATTCCACAATTTGATCAAATCATGCAGACTATATCAGAGACACATGTAGATACTCATAAATGACTTCAAAATATAAATCCTTCAAAATGGGCAAATATACATTTCCCTAGTAGAAGGTATTCAATGTTGACAACGAATTATTCTGAAAGTATGTACACATTATTCAAGAAGACTCGAGAACTCTCAATTACTGGTTTAATAAACATCACAACGAGGTAAGTTACGCAATGGCTTTATAACCGTAGGGAGCAAGTGTCAAATTATGCAAGAGTATTGACGCCATTAGCTACGAAGGAGATTGAGACTAGGAGACAAAAAAATGGGGTACTATTTAGTTTATCCACATAGCAGAATTGAAATGAAGGTATAAACATCAACATCATCCCATATAGTTGACATAGAGTTATGTAAATGTGATTGCGGTGAGTTCCTGATTTCGGACATTCCTTGCTGGCATGCTCTTGCAGTGTGTTTATACAGAAATATGGACCCGTATAATTATTGTGAGCATTATTTCTTATTTGAAACTTGAAAAAATACATACATGGATCGTATTTATCATATAGAAGTAAACAGTATTTGCCAATAGGTGAAAGTGAATGTATTGTTTTACCACCTAGTAGCCTTGTGCAACCTGGAAGAAGGAAGAAGACAAGAATCCCATCGAAGCACACAACAAAGGTTAAAAAAAATAGGTGCAAATAATTGGGTCATAATAAACGATCATGTAGAATAACTCCAGCAAGTTGATACATGTATTGGTGTTCATTTATGATAATGCTCAACTTTTATATGTATTTGGGACACAACCTTATAATTTGTGACTGTGCTAAATTTTTGTATGTATTTAGGGCACACACTTATCATTTGTCATAGTGCTAAACTTTTGTATGTATTTGGGACACAAACATATCAATTGTGATAGTGCTCAATGTTTGTATGTTTTTGGAACACAAGCTTATCATTTGCGATACTGATAAACTTTTGGTGTATTTTGCTAAAAATAATTCTAACTTATTGGGTTGCGGTGTTCTTGTATTGGATTGTTATGAAGATTGAATAAAATTCTTGTCTTGTGCTGTCATAAATTGTTGTGTTGTGGTGTGATATATCACAACTTTTGGTGATAGTGTTTAAATTTTGTATGTGTTTAGAACACAAGCCAATCATTGTGATGAAATAATACATAGGTATAGTTTTGCTAAATATATTTAGATGTGTTGTGTATTTATATGTTTCTAATATTTGTTTGTATTGGATTGTGTAAAGTCTAAAATGTTGTATTGTGTCGAAATTGATCAAAAATTATTGTGTTGTGTAATGTGTAAATTTTGAACTTAGATCAGATCGTGGTAAAAAAATCGTTGCTCTCAGTGTTGTGTATTGTAATAATTTTTGATGACATAGATACATTGAGGACACTAGCTCAAGCGCATAGGATAGGGTTCCACGTCAATCCGATGTCGATTGGGCCGTCAATCGATTTTTGAAAGTCCATTAGTCGATTTTGGTCAAAACCGACTGATAGACCTAATCAACTCTAAAAATTAAAATTTTTATAACTGAATAATTTGGAGTTATCAAGTATCTCAGATATTATTGAGCTTTAGACCTCTTTTGTCTCATCGATCGAATCGTGGAAAAAAAATCACTGCTCTTGATGTGGTATATCATAATAATTTTCGAGAGCATGGATATATTGAGGACAATAGCCCGAGCGTATAGGATTGGGTCCCACATCAATCTGATGTCAATTGGGTCATCTAGAGATTTTTGAAAGTCTATCAGTCAATTTTGGTCAAAACTGGTTGATGGACATAATTAACTCTAAAAATTAAAAATTTCATAACCGCATAATTTGAAGTTCTCAAGTATCATTGATATGGTGTGTTTGAGCCATCAAAATCCTATTATGAAATTTATTGAGCTTCGGACATCTTTTGTCTCTTCAAGCGAATCATGAAAAAAAATCACTGTGCAATGTGGTGTATCGTAATAATTTTCAAGGGAATAGATACGTTGAGGACACTAGCCTGAGCGCATATGACCGGGTCTCACGTCAATCAGATGTCGATCGGGCCATCTAGCGATTTTTGAAAGTCCATCAGCCGATTTTGGTCAAAATCGGCTGATGGGCATAATCAACTCTAAAATTTAAAATTTTCATAACCGCATAATTTGGAGTTCTCAAATATCCCTGATATGTTGTATTTGAGTCAACAAAATCCTATTATGAAATTTATTGAGCTTCGGACCTCTTTTGTTTCTTCAACCGAATCGTGAAAAAAAAAATCGCTGCTCTCAACATGGTGTATCGTAATAATTTTCAAGGGCATGCATACGTTGAGGACACTAGCCTAAGCGCATATGACCGGGTCCCACGTCAATCTGATGTTGATTGGGCCATCTAGAGATTTTTGAAAGTCCATCAATCAATTTTGGTCAAAATTGGAATAGACATAATCAACTCTAAATATTAAAATTTCATAACCTCATAATTTGGAGTTTTCAAATATCTCAGATATGGTGTATTTGAGTTATCAAAATCCTATTATGAAATTTATTGAGCTTTGGACCTCTTTTGTCTCTTCGACCGAATCGTGGGAAAAAAATCATTGCTCTCAATGTGGTGTATTGTAATAATTTTCGAGGACATAGGTACGTTGAGGACAATAGCCTACGCATAGGACCGGGTCCCACGTCAATTAGATGTCAATCGGGCCATCTAGAGATTTTTGAAAGTCTATCTGCCGATTTTGGTCAAAATCGACTAATGGACATAATCAACTCTAAAAATTAAAAATTTCATAATCGCATAATTTACAGCTCTCGAATATCTCAGGTATGGTGTATTTGAGTCATCAAAACCTTATTATGAAATTTATTGAGCTTTCAACCTCTTTTGTCTCTTCTTATCCATTTTAAATTTAGCTTTAGAAAATTATAAGTCACAGAACGTAATCGATTTGCCTGAATTTAAAACCCAGTCAACTGTATTAAGTTAAAATTGGGTCCAGTAGCTAATCGATTTGATTGGATTTGAATTCCAGTCAACTGATGGTCTCAAAAATTCCAGATAGGACCATTCATTCAAGATTGATTCGACTAGTGTAAATGACCAGCCGACTCGTTAGTATAAACCCACGGTCCAGTAGCAAATCAATTCGACTTGTCCTGAATACCAGTCGACTGGTATAGGCAACCCATGGTCCAGTAGCAAATCGATTCGACTGGTAATGTATACCAATCAACTGGTGTAGGCATGTCATGCCCCGAGACCAAAGGAGCCGCTGATCCAATATAAAATCGGACAGCATCTCCCCTATACGACGGACAATTTAGACACACATACAACACACGCAGATAATAGTTGGCCTCATGCCTCAAACCAGGAGATATAATAAAGTATAATAATTGCATCTCATCAATAAAACTGTAAAACTCACCTGAGCTATGCTCGGGGCAGCGCACAGTAAAATAACAACCATAAAGTCTAACAGAGGACTCAAAAATACAATACCGCAGCAAATGAATCAGGATACAAGTTCACGACATAAAAATGAATACAAACCATGGGTATGCGGTAAAAGAAAACAAAATATGCGAAAGCACCCATCACTGGAGTCGTAGGGACTTGGGACTGACAACTGAGCTCCCCCCTGGCGACCTATCAACCTGAAAATAAAAACCTTGTGACGGGTGGTGAGTCCAAGTGGACTCTGCAGGTATAGAGAAAGATATGCATGACATAATAAATAGCTGAACAAGCTATACAAAAACAACAGGATACAGTCTCAATAGAAATATCAGAATATGCATAACTGTAAGTACTAAATGAATGTACATACCAGAAATCAGCCTATCCTGATCATAAAAGGGCTTGTATCATACGAGCAAGTATAGGGTCATCAAACCAAACATATAATATCTCCTGTGTATGTGCATGTCAAACACATGCAGCAAACAAGTATTGCAATCACAATCAAATGCACAATGCATCATATGCACATGATGCAATGACATGGTCACCCCTGACGCTGGCCAGGCCACCGAGGTATGTCATATGCGTCGGCGAGTGGGTAGGACTGTGACACTGTACGCACTCTATCATCACTGCTCCTGAGTGACCAAGTGGACAGGATGTTGGTGGGGGACCACCCCCTACCCCAAGTCATATAGGGGAGCGTCGCTCTCATCTTCTCTGGTATATGGGAAGAGAAGGGATCCCTGCCTGCTACTACACTCCGGAACCACTACCCATGAGCGGCCGAGCGGAGCAGTACAAGCAAATGCACACACCCAACAGTATCCACTAACCCATAAGTGGTCGTGTGTGCATATCATGTACCGGAAGACGATAGGCTCAACCACAAGGGAGTCCTGATGCCGACATTCAATAGTGCAGGGATGGTGTATAACTATAACACATACAACCCCTCCCAGTTATATACATAACTCAACCTAATATGCACAGGTCGATCACATGTATAATAGTCTAACCATCATGCATCTAGATACATATGCAAGTATAACCAAAAATCAATCTATGCATATATTAAGTGACATGCCACTATATCTACGTACACATACATACATAAATATTATACAGAGAGATATCAATTATATAGACTGTATAGACAAGAATTAGATCATCTCAAAGATCGAGCAAAACATCACATACAAAATGTACTAGTCCAACAGAGGACTCAAAAATACAAAACCGTATCAAATGCAAACACAAATATAATCCCACGACTTAAAATAATACAGAACAAAATGTATGCTATAATCGAAGATCAAAACACGCAGAAGCACCCATAACTGGAGTCGTAGGGACCTGGGACTTGCAACTGGGCTCCTCTGGCAATTTATCAACCTAAAAATAAAAATATTACGACGGTGGTGAGTCCAAGTGGACTCTGCAGGTATAGAGAAAGATATGCATGACATAATAAATAGATGAATAAGTTATACCGAAACAACAGGATACAGTCTCAACAAAAATATCAGAATATGCATAACTGAAAGTACTAAATGAATGTACATACCAAAACAATCAGCCTATCCTAATCATAAAAGGGCTCGTATCATACGAGCAGGTGCAGGGTTATTAAACCACACATATAATATCTCCTGTATCTGCATATCAAACATATGCAGCAAACAAATGCAACAATCATAATCAAATGTACAATGCATCATATGCACATGATGCAATGACATGGTCACCCCTGATACCAGTCAAGCCACCGAGGCATATCATATGCGTTGGCCGAGTGGGTAGGGTTGTGACATTGTACACACTCTGCCATTACTGCTCCTGAGTGACTAAGTGGACAGGATGCTGGCGGGGGACCACCCCTTACCCCGTGTACATATGGGGGAGTGTCGCTCTCATCTCAAAGTTAGGAGTATGAACTTGATGATGCATCACAAAAAAATGAAGAGAAAAAAAATCAGTAAATAGTCAACATTTAGGAGGTGCAACTTGAGTCAAACAGCTGGAATTCAAGGCAATTGGAGCAAATCAACAAACCTTAGTGCACCGAGCAACTGGAATTCAAGGCAATTGGAGCAAATCAACAAACACCTTGAGATCTCAAATTTTGATAGGATAAAATTGGACAGCCAACTCAGTCTAAATTCAAGATAATTTTGCAAATCAACGATTCTTTGAATAAACTAAACCGCAGAAGAACACAAGCTATAGATCAAGATCAAAACTACACTAGGAGGAATTACAAATCAGAAAATTAGGGTTGCCGTGAGAGAACTTCTAGAGTGCGAGAACAACAGAAGGTACGCTCAATGAAGTTGTTACAGGAAGAACCAAATCCGGACAACAACCAAGAATCGAATTCCCACAGAATCCATTCAAACATAGAATCGCTACAAGAACGACCCTTACCTACGATGGCACCCGAACACAAGCCTCCTCCCTTTCCCCCCTGTTATGATCCACGGCTTGAATTCCAAAGCAGAGACGCCCAAAGGTGAGGCGCTACGCTCAGTGGATGATGGTCTGGGAGGCGTCGCCTAGGGGGAAGATTGCGCTTGTGTGGAGCTCAGATCGGCCAAGTGATGAGAAGAGAACGATCGTCGTTTGCAACGGCGGAGCAGAGGGAAGAAGGTTGCTGCTGCAGAAATCTCGAGTAGCAAAGAGTAGTTCGCTAGGGGCAGAGGAAGAAGTTGTGCAGAAATCTCGAGTAGCGAAGAGGGAAGAAGTTGCGGCGGTAGAAAGAACGAGTAGCGAGATGCGTTCGCTAGGTTTATGTTTTGTCGCTGATAGGTTTGTGTTTTGTCGCTGATGTGGACTTCGCCACGCACGCAGCCAACTCAGTCGCTGCGTGCGTTCGCTGTGTTTTGTCGCTGCGAGAATCATTTCTCAAGTGCTATATGTTTGAACTAAAAATTAAGAAACAAGATTATAATCAAGACATGTAATTTTTAAAGCAATTTTATTTTTAAATTGCTTGTTCATGAATTGATAGCTAAGTTCACCAGTGTCTAAGCCTAATTATTTAATATTTATTTTATATATTAAATAAATATAAATAAGCTCTTATTGAACCATTGTTCATAGACATTATATTCATTTGCATTCCTATAGTCTAAATGTGGCTCATGTTGTGGTGATTATAATTTTACTGAAATATGAGAGTCATGACCTCTGCGCCAACTGATTTCCTATTCCTACCCAAAGATATAAACTGCGCTCAAACACCCTCTAGTCCGTACAATCAAGGAATTAAGGAGTGGATACTCCAGGCTCCTTATCCGTAATGAGTGCAAATTGTCCTCAAGTTAGAGCAAAAGGGAACGAATATCATAGAGATCGGCTTCTGAGTGCACATAAACTATAAGTTATGCTTCAAATTTACCTAATAGGTGAATCAGGAGAAATAGTCCGGCAAAGCCCGGACATTTAAATTATTAAAAAAACAAAAAGCTTAGGCATCCTTAAGGTGGTATTTACTTCCAATTTTTTAACATCAGCCATACTCTACCTTAAAAGTACTGATTCATTGTAACTAGTGCCCATAGCTTCCTACTCCTAGTTTCTGGTTTTGTTCAATTTGTTTTCCAATTGCAGAGGTTAGATTATTTTCTAGATTATTTATATGACTGTTTTCCTTTGGATCTTCTCATCTTATAATCTCGAGTGGATTAAATATATGGTTTGGACTAACCCACGATATTGCACATTTCCATTATGCCATCTTCATTAGTTGCCTTTGGAGGTTAAATGAGGTTTTGTCTCTGTACTGCAGGTATGCTTTGCACAATGCTGACCATAGGTTATGCCTCGAAAGAAATCTAGAAATCCATGAAGAATATACTGAAAAAGGAAAAGAGCAAACTATGGAAGATGACAATAGCCTCGAAATGCCATTTGATTTGCCTCCAACAATGTCCAACTCTCTTGGAAGAAAAGGCTGTTTCCGAGACCAAGAAAAGAGCAGCAAGGTATTGTGTGAAAACATCTGTGTCGATGATCTAAGACAGTTGACACCTTCAGTTCAAGAATCTAGTGGCTACCTCCAATCTCGCTTACATTCTGCACAGAAGGTATTGCAAATATGAGTACATACGTTGAGTTCTTGAGCAGAGGATCATATATTTGTCCATAATCATGTATTTTAACCGATATATATTTATCGTTTGTTGTTGCCTTCTTAAATGGCAGGATCTACATGTGGAACTAAGCTTAGATCATGAGGCACTTTGCATATTCTCTTAATCATTTGTTTGCAAAGTCATTTTATCATTCTTGCTCTCTTTCCAAATCATTTTCTAACGGAATTCTTCTTTAAGATCCACCGAGAATTCAGTAGCCTCAAGATAAAAAAAAAAAGAAAGATGCAGCATAACAGTATAAGACATTTCTCGATCCCAAAACAAAAGAAAGGGTAAACATTTCCACATCCCAAAACAGGATTTACATATCCCATCCCAAAACAAAAGAACGGATATTACATAGGTAGTCCATTGCTTGATGAGGTTAAGTGGTTGCTCTACTCCACTGCTGCTTCTTTCATCTTCTCGTACCAAAACTTCAATAAAACATTAGACAAGTTAGTGGCATATTATGCTACAATGGACTACACGAGAAAACAAGGAACTGGAATGTAACAGGAAGTGACATTGAAGACACTTGAAGATCCAGAGGATATGGATCATCATCTTGATGGAGTAGTGGCTCAATGGGGTACTCAACGAATCATGTTGTGCATACTCTTACTAACATTATGATTAGGATCATACCTATGCAGGGTTTCCAGAATGATTTATAGACTTAGAAGAGAATGGCGAACCTAGGGTTTCCAGACTTACTGAAGCCGATCTGTCTTGATTCATTCATTCGCAGGCGACGACGACGGTGGTGGGGGTGTCGCCGTCTCCGTCTCCGCCTCCTCCTCCTCCTCTTCCTCAGTCGTCTCTCCGTATCCGCCGCCCATCTCGCAAATACGTTCCCAGATCCCCACGGGCACGGGTACCACCGACAGCCGCGGCTGTTTCAGCAGCGCGAAACCCTTCATGGCGTCGGCCTCCGCCTTGATCTGCCGGAGCTCGACGGGGAGCTTCATCTCGCCCAGCGACCGGACGTCGACCGCCCCTGCCGCGTCTCCTCCTCTTCCGTCTCTGAAGGCGTGGGGGGCCGAAGAGAGGTACCACTGCTTGACGACCTCTACGACTCCGACGATGCGGCGGGCGTAGGCGCCTCCGCCGGAGTGGTAGAAGAAACAGCGGTCGCCAAGGCGCATGGACTTCATGTGGTTGAGGGCCTGGCGGTTGCGGACGCCGTCCCAGGTGGAGACGCCGCCGTTAGAGCGCTGGTCTTCCCAGGACCACTCCGCCGGCTCCGTCTTAAGCAACCAGTAGCTTGGCCGACCTTTCACCATCACTTTCCCACAACCGTACCGAAATGCTCTATGTTAGTTTTCTATTCTCCTTTTATACATGTTTATATAAATTATAATTTATATATATATATATATATATATGAGTTTTCGTAGGTTTAGTAAAAAAATTTATTGAAATACTTAATGATTGGTATAATATCTTATATGTACATAATCGAGATTATAATATCTCTCGAACATTGTCGATGATGTTCAATAATCATCCTAAATCATACTATATTCTAAAAATATGATGAATCAATTGAAGATCACTACATATAAAATATCATGATTTACTGAATTTTTATTTATTTATTTTTTGAGATTTTTTATTTGGCATATTATTTTTCTATATTTATTTTGTTAAAAAATTATAATATAAAATAAAACAGGTTGTAACAAAAATTAAAGTGTAGCGCTGCGTGCGGTTAACTCGCTCTACTCGCCGATCCCGATCCGATCATTCTCCCCTCGCCGTCCATGACCGAATCCGCCGTCGCCGAAGAGACGAGATCCGAATCGGAGAGGCTGGAGACACCGGCATTCGGCGCGGTCCCCTCGTTCTCTCTCAAGATCTGGCCTCCCACGCAGCGGACGCGCGACGCGGTGATCCACCGCCTGGTGGAGACGCTGACCACCGAATCCGTCCTCTCCAAGCGCTACGGTCTCCTCTCAGAGGAAGAGGCCACCGACTCGGCCCGCGCCATCGAGGAGGAGGCCTTCTCCGTCGCCAGCTCTGCGACCGCTGCTGGCACTGGTGACAATGACGACGGTATCGAGGTCATCCACGTCTACTCTCGGGAGATCAGCCGAAGGGTGATAGAATCCGCGAAGGCAAGGACCAGTGCCTCTTCCGTCGACCCCAATAGCTAGGCATGCCTGTGAGAAGACCTTAGCCCTCTATACCTGCTTGTTGATGCTTATTTTCTTTTCCTTAGTTGGATTGCTTTGGTTTCTCATGATCTTCTTAATTTATCATTATGTGAAGGGTATTAAGTTTTGTCTCAATTATCCTAGTTTCTGTTCCAAATGCATTCATCAAAACTTGGATTTGCACAGATTGATTCACTTATCAAATTTACTCATGGATTCTCTCTTTTGTCTCTACCGTAAAATTGAAAAGACATCTACTTCAGTGCTCTAGACTTGTTACAATAGCAATTACATGTTCAAATTGTAAAATTTACTTGTTTCACATCATCAATCTTTCAGTTCCATTCATCTTTCTCAATTTTTGTTTTTTTTGTGTGTTCGTCATAGATATGTTTCCTTAGGCAGGTTGAGTCCTATTTTTAGGATGATTAGACAAGAACTATCCTAAGTGAAAAGGATGCAAAGGTGCAATTGATTCATGGGGGATGGTTATCCAAGCTAAGACATGTTAATAATATGCTTGCTATTTATTTGTTTAGTATTAGTTGTACCATGTTGGGTCCTAAAAAAGAAGAGTTAGCCTGTGTGCTTGTGTACTTAATCATTCGAGCAATGAATGGATATTGTGTAGTTTGATCGTTTCCTATTTTATCTCAATATATAATCACAAATCAGCACCTATAGTTCCCATTGTTTAAGGTCTTTGATGGGGAAGTTATTTGTAGAGGCTCACTTGGCCAGCAAGTTTGCCTTACAAAGGCAATAAAGTAAAAACTCACTGAGAAGTCTATGTCACGACCAACTAGATATAGAAAGTGTTGGATAGCTAGAGAACTCATTCACTTCCAGAAGGAAGAATTTTAAGCTCTCATCTCTGTTCTCTTCTGTGTGTAATAGAGATGAAAATTATAAAATGGATAGTGGAGCAATTAGATGTAGCTTCAATAAATCATAAAATGCAAGTAAATTAGTTGTGATGGTACAGACATCCAAATGCGACCAATAGATTCTATTTGAAGAGTTTAATCTATTATAATGTGTTTGGTTTATGGAATGGAATTGATAAAGAATGGAATAACTATTCCTAGAAAGTGGAATTGACAAGAAATAGAATATGAATATATATTGTTTAGTTTTGTTTATGGAATATAATAAATGCTTCATTTGAATTCCTATGTTTGGTTTGTAGGTATCTTATAAGTAATAGACCTGTAATAATTTTCACAATGATAATTTTTCTTACTCGTCAAACTCACATGGTCTATCAGACATGACTAGCATACATTTTATAATTAAGGCATCACAATTCCAAGGAATCGATGTTTCAGATTGGTTTATTTTAACCAAACATAGGAGGTGTCTATAAAAAAATATATAGATCCGCATAGTTGGAACAAACACAGTTTGATGGCCATTGTCTTCGTTTTCCTTGGTGCTAAACTATTGTTTCTAATACTTCCCAAGCTGAAAATTCTGGAAGGGCAGTTCAGGCATTGAAATTTTCTGGTGAAAATGGTCAGATAACGCTTATTGATGCAGTGTAGAGTCTTGAATGATACTGAACAATGTAATTTTCAGGGTATATTTGACAGTTAGCACACAAGAATGGAATCTTTATTGCGTAGAATTAGGTCACAAGGTAATAGAATGAAAAAAATGAAGTAATTATTTAATGCAAATGGAAAGGTTTGGGTGAAAGGTATGAGAAAGAAATTATTAATTTCAATATTTCAAAAGTGCACATGATTTGTTCACCATGTTTGGGATACGAGACATTTTTGAAAACTGAGATGCTCGTTTTCGAGTGTTAGACCTGGAATGAGGAACTCGGAAGTAGGATTGAATAATTTTTTTTTCATTCTATCAAAATGATCATTCCTGCTAATATGAATCCATAAAAATATGCGAAAGAGATACGCCTAGAAATAGTATATTGTGGGTTTTGCGACATTTGAAAGACAGCTACAGGCTTTTTGCATTGTGAATTCATTCGCTATTCAGTCCAGATCTCCCTATTGCATTGTGAATTCATCCTCCTAGCCTGTTCTACTGTTTCTCCTGAAGAGTTCCTTAATAAATGTCGGTCGCAGGCTGTTTATTAACGAGATGAGCTTAGAACCTGCATCTCATGTTCTCTCATGTCTGTTTTCTGTGTGAATTTTTTTTGTTTGTTTTCTTTTGGGGTTGCTAGCGCTAGATTGTGCTCTTGATTGGCACTAGTATGTGTGGGAGAAATTGCGAGGCTAGTGCTCAAAAACAAGATCAATCCTGAACTCCAAATATTGTTTCAAACACTGTCCTTAAGACTTTATTTGGTCTATAAATTGTGCAACACAAGATCAAATATCCTATAGGATTAGATGAAGCTAACTGCCTTTACTTTGCACTGAGTAAGGCAATTCAGAAAACAAGGGAAAGAAGAACAAGTGTGTGTTTGTTTTTCATCCAATTTAGTCCTTTTATAGACAATCATAATATTGAAATGATCAAAAATTGTGACTTTTCCCAAAAGTTACAACTTTTCCCAAATGTCATAACTTTTTCCTAAATGTCATAACTTTTCCCAAAGGTAGTAAATTCCTTTGAGTCTTTTCAATTATTTAAAAATATCCAACAATCCCCCATCATTTTCAATAATTGAAAAATATTTTATTCATGGATTACAAAACACATCTTGATAATTTGTGCATCAATAATGATTTCTTTCCATTGAATCTCTATCTTAGTGATGGTTTCTTATAAGTTAGTAAACCATTTTGGTAGCTAAGCTTTGAACCAAAAACTTATATTACAAACCACATGAACCATCACACACAGATTAACTTCTTTCCAATTGTTATTGACAGCATACGCTTTGTGTAATGCTACAATCCTTTCATAAATGTGTCAAAGTTTAAGTCCAAAACTTTAATGGATAATTAAATCCTACATTCATATAGGCAAGTTCTCAAATGCCCTCACCATTTATGGCATTTTCAGATACTTGTTAAGAATCACTAAGTTCATCCTCACTTTACTAGTGGGAATTGAAACAGTTATCTTTGATATAATATTTCAACCTTTGTCCATTGTACTTTTCACTACATTGAATCCAAAACTACGAAATGTGGTAGCGTTGGATTGAGATTTTCATTGTTGAAGGTTTATATCATGGACTTCAATCTCATCTCAATGGAGGTTCTTTCAATTACATCTCTAATTAATCCTTTTGTTAGAAGATCAGCTAAGTTTCCTTTGGATTTAACATAATCTATGGTTATGACTCCACTTTGTATCAAGTCTTTAAGCATACTATGTCTCACTCCAATGTGTCTTGACTTGCCATTATAGACCTCACTACAAGCCTTGACTTGTGCTATCACAATATATAGTTATGAGAGAGATAGGCTTTGGCCACATTGGTATTTCATACAACAAGCTACTTAGTCATTCAGCTTCCTTGCTAGCTGCAGCTAAAGCTACAAACTCAGCTTTCATGGTGGAGTCGGTTATGCATGTTTGTTTCTTGGATGCCCAGGAAACAACTCCACCACCTAGAGTAAAGATCCAATCACTTGTTGAAGAGTGATCATCTTTATTCGTTACCCAACTAGCATCTGAGTATCCTTCAAGTACCGAAGGATTTCCCCTATAACTTATACCATAATTTATTGTGTTCTTGAGATATCTCAGAATTCTTATAACACCTAACCAATGTTGTTTGTTGGGGTTACTTGTATACCTACTTAACACCCATACCGCATAAGCAATATCTAGGCGAGTCATGGCATACATCAAACTTTCTACGACATTTTACCAAAAGGCATATGTGAGAATTCATATTTATCAAAAAATGTCCTATGGTTTGTTCTTTACCAAAGGGCACATGAAAAATTAGCTCATTCCAGTTATATCCCTCTCGTCAATAACTCTTTTTCGTAGTTTACTTTTCGAGACATCCAAACCACCTTTTCATAATTTAATTTTAAAATAATAAATTGTGGTCCGGATATAGATATTCTCATCTTCTCTCACCCTATATATCTCTTCCTACCTTATACAACTCGACTCATCCCGAACTTTTTACTATATTTTACTGCGATTGTGAAAATATTAAGAAATAATTAAATAATTATCTTATAAATAAATAATAAATGATGATTATATATTTTTAAAATGGAAACAATATCATGCCATGTTGGGCCTGAAATCACATAATATCAGGCCCAACGTAAGCCTGAAATCCGAGAATATCAAACTCTCTGATATTCAAAATCAAAATTATTATTTTTTAAAATAATTATAAATAATTGAAATAAGGATATAAATAGAAAATATAAAATATCGAAAAATATAAATAAAATAAAATAAGGAAAGATATATAAAATATAAAAAAAGAAATAGAGTTCGTAAAATTGTATATATTAGAAATATATAAAATAGAAATTAAATTAAAATTTATATGTGTAAATTAAGATAGATTAGATATCATCGAAAAAATTATTAAAAATCGATTAGATTTTATTTCAAACCCAAAGATGGGCTAAAATAAATTCATTTCAGACCCTCTTTAGGTCTGAAATATTTCATTTCAAGCCCAAAAAGGGCCTAAAATATTTCATTTCAAGCCCAAAGAGGACTTGAAATGAAATATTTCAAGCCCTCTTTGGGCGTGAAAATGTAAAATATAGAGAGAAAAATAAAGCAAATATAAAAGAGATAAAAGATGAAGATATAAATATATAATGAGACAAAGATAAAACAAATATATAAAGAGATAAAAAATAAAGATATAAATATAAAATATAGAAATACATAAAAAAAGTATAAAATATAAATAAATAAATAAAGTTTATAGATTAAAAATATAAGAAATAAATATAATAGAAATTAAAATAAAATATAAATGTGAAAAAAAATTAAGATAGATAATAAGATATAAAAATAAAGATATAAAAATGAGAGATAAAAAAACAGTCTAAATATACTACAACCGCTACGATGCATTGTTCCGTGCCAAGTGGCACGACACGTGAAGATCATTGCTAGTGGTTAGGACTAACTTTTGACATCATAATTATCTTCTTCTAGCTCAACCCTACTTAGTGATATCAAGTATTGAGAAATTCAAATATCCTAGGTCCATCAGTGAGTTTTGGCGAAAAATCATTGATGGATCTAGAAAATTCTGATTGCAACAATTTTAAATATTATGCGTTTATAGTATTGCAAGACTCGAATTGTACTATCCAATGTGTATTTAGGGTCTTTCTAGATGTTCTTCAAAAGTATGATACGTTTAAGTTTGTTTAAAGGTAAATTGAATTATGTTATCCGTGTTGGGCTTGATATTCTCGGATTTTAGGCCCACGTTGGGCTTGAAATCCGAGAATATCAGGTCGTTTGATATCCAAAATTAATTTATTAAAATAATTATAAATAAATACATAAAATATATAAAATAGAGATAAAAGATAAAGGAAATATATAAAGAGATAAAGAAGATAAAAATATAAATGAATACATTATAAATGAATTATATTATATATTATTTTTTTTAAATATAAAATATATTATAATTAAAAATAAACAATGTATACACAATAATTACAAATGAATTAAATATCTCTATTTTATATATTTTATATATTATTGTGTATAATTCATATGTAATTATTGTGCATACATTCTATATGTGTAGTTATAATATATTTTGTATTTTGAAAAAATATATATATAATATATTTATTTATATTTTATCTTTTTTATCTCTTTATATATGTCATTTATCTTTTATCTATATTTTATATATTTCATGTATTTATTTATAATTATTTTGAAAAAAAATTGATTTTGGATATTAAAATGCATGATATTCTCGGATTTCAGGCCCACGTTGGGATTGAAATCCCAGTATATCAGGCCCGCGTTGGGCTTGATATTTTCGGATTTTAGGCTCGACGTGGGTCTAAAATCCGAGAATATCATGCCCTTTGATATTCAAAATAAATTTTTTTTCAAAATAATTATAAATAAATATATCAAATATATAAAATAGACATGAAAGATAAAGGAAATATATAAAGAGATAAAGAAGATAAAAATATAAATGAATACATTATAAATGAATTATATTATATATGATTTTTTTCCAAAATACAAAATACATTATAACTAGAAATATATAATATATACACAATAATTACAAATAAATTTTATGTCTCTATTTTATATATGAGCAATGATACGCTAAAGGAAAAAATCTCAATGAAAACCTCAAGGAATGACGTGGCACTTTACATGCACACGTTCGATTATCGCCCGGACATCGTCGGCGGCCTCCGGCCACCGTCCTGAATTAAACTATATCCTGGGGGACAAGATAAACTCGTCGGAGATCATTACATGTAAAGTGTCACATCATTTCTTGAAGTTTTTCGTGATATTTTTCTCTGAGCATAGCATTTTTCTTTATATATTTTATAACTACAAATATACAATGAGTTTATTCATATTATATATTTTTTACTTATATTATTTATTTTACTTTATTCTTTATTCTTATTATATCTTTATAATCTCTATTTTTTATATTTTATTCTATTTATTTTACTTTATTTTTTTTTAATTTTATATCTGAAACTAGAGTCTAACCTAACTTCAAATTTTGGAAAAACTAACAGACGGTCTGATATATCAAAACTATTATATTTTATATATCTTTTCTTATTTTTATTTTGTTTATATTTTTCTATATTTTATATTTTCACGCCCAAAGAGGGTCTGAAATGTAATATTTCAGGTCATTTCAGGCCCTCTTTGGGTCTAAAATGAAATCTAATCGATTTTTAATAATTTTTTCGATGATATATAATCTATCTTAATTTACACATATACATTTTATTTTAATTGCTATTTTTTATATTTCTAATATATACAATTCTACGAACTCTATTTCTTTTTTATATTTATATATCTTTCCTTATTTTATTTTGTTTATATTTTTTGATATTTTATATTTTCTATTTATATCCTTATTTCAATTATTTATAATTTTTTTAAAAAAAATAATTTTAATTTTGAATATAAGAGAATTTAATATTCTTGGATTTCAGACCCACTTTGGGCCTGATATTTTAGGATTTCAGGCCCAACGTGACCTGATATTTATTCCATTTTAAAAATATTTTTTTAAAATATGTAATCATCATTTATTATTTATTTATAGGATAATCTTTTAATTATTTCTTAATCATTCACAATCGCAGCAAAATATAGTAAAAGGTTCGGGATGAGTCGAATTGTACAAGGCAGGAAGAGATGTATAGGATGAGAGAAGATGAGAATATCTGCATTTGAACCATAATTTATTATTTTAAAATTAAATTATGAAAAGGTGGTTTGGAAGTCTCGAAAAGTGAACTAGAAAAGCAGTTATTGGCGGGAGGGGTATAAGTGGAATGAGTTGATTTTACATGCGCTTTTGGTAAAGAACAAACCATAAGACGTTTTTTGGTAGATATGAATTCTCACATACACCTTTTGGTAAAATGTTGAATTTTCTATCACATGAATATTTCAACTGTGATACTGTTGAACTCTCGTTCTTGACATGGTCAATTTTAAGGTCTAAGGGAGTTAAAGCCGATTTACAAGCATAGTGATTGAACCTTTTGAGAACCTTCTCAAGATAATGAGACCGCGAGAGTATGATTGATCCTTATTCTCTTTTGATCTTTATGCCTAGGATGACATCGGCTTCTCCCATATCTTTTATATCAAACTTGTTTGATAGCATCCTTTTGTTTTCTAAGACTTATTCTAAGTCTGAACCAAAGATCAACTTGTCATCCACATACAAACATATTATGATACCTTTGTCATTTGAATACTTGCTCTATATATATTTTTTTCTGATTCATTGATTTTGAATCCACTCGCAAGTATTACTTAATCAAATTTTTGATGTCAAGGCTTTGGAGGTTGTTTAAGTCCATAGAATAGCTTTCCAAGTGTACACACTTTGTGTTGTTGTCCAAGTGTCATAAACCCTTCGGGTTATTTCTATACACCTCTTCATCTAACTCATCATTCAAAAATACAATTTTAATATCCATTTGGTAGATTACCCATTTTTTAGATTGATACAGTTGCAAGTAGTACCCTTATGATAGTTATCCTTGCAATTGGTGAGTATGTATCAAAATAATCAAGGCCTTATTTTTGTGTATAGCCTTTGGCTACCAATCTGGCATTGTATTTGTCTACTGTTTCATCGACTTTCAATTTCTTTTTGAAAATCCATTTACAAGTCATTGGCTTGGAACCGGGAGGCAAATTCAATAAAACCCAAATATTGTTTAACAATATTGAGTCTATTTCATCATTGATTATCTCTTTCCAAAATGATATATCTTGTAATTTCATAACTTCATCATAGGTTCTAGGATCATCTTTTATATTAAAATGGAAGTTTATTTTGTTATTTAGTTCTTTTCTTATACCTTCAACAAGATAAGCGTAAGATCAAAAAAAAAAACCCCACTCACAAGGATATTTAATTAATTAAGTTGGTTTTAAATTTTAAATTATTGATTTGTGTATAATATTGGTTTTAATATTTTCTTTAGGTAAATTGTAGACGCAGGTTTATTTATGTTAGTGTATGGTATTTAAATATTTTAAAGGTACAGAGTGAGTTGTATCTTAAATATTGTTAAGATTTGTGGGTCAGGTATATAGGCTGAGGTTTTAACTCTATAAAAGAAGGGGGGAAATAAATTTAAAAAAAATGGAAAACCTATTTGGCTCTCCCACTCTCCCTCGCCCAAGTTGGAGCGCCTCCACTCCTCTCTTCCCGGGGGTTTCGAAAACTGTACCTAAGCTAAGAAGACTTGTGCTTCGTTCGCTCGTCGGAAAGGCAAGTTTTATTCAATCTTTGAAACGCTATCCAAGCAATAGCAGGTCAAGGCAAGTTTTATTCAATCTTTGAAACGCTATCCAAGCAATAGCAGGTCTTTTGATATTGATAGGTGTATGATGAGTAGATGATGACCTTTTGAATGAAAGCACGATATTTTGGGAACTTCATAGTCACAAATAGAGGTGAATACAGTAAGAGACAGGAGTGGTTCCATTTCTTCTTGCAACACTTGGTAAAGGTGGTGATTATATATATGTTCCGTCAGCAAAGTATAAGGTTACGGTTTTGTAAATATGAGGGGGAAAAAAACATGTCCATGTCCAATAATATTCTTAGAGATAAATTTGCCCAGCTATCCTAGCAGAGCAGTTTTTTACTTGAACATAAGATATAAACTGTAATCGTTGGTCTAGACTTGGAATACTGGCCAACTTAATATTGTATTAATCCAAAACTCTATATGATTTGCCTATTTGGTTTTGTCCTTGGTTCTTTTCTGCATGGTCTGACTTGCTTATAAAAATCAAATAAATGACGAAAATAAAGGATCGTGTAGTTTTTGTCCAAGCTAATCAGATCATGTTTCTTTTATTTTATCTACATTAAGCTTATAAATCATAGTAAATGAAAAGAAAATTGTTGTCATGAAATAAATAGATGCAGGTCATACTCTAAAGCTCAAAAATCATGATATTCTTGTCCCAAACATGTGTTCTCTTGAATATTCTATAACACGGTTTTGATATCCCCTTTGCTATAAAGTTAAAATGAATACATTTAGTATATTGACAGGGTTTAAGCACTAGCCACTACTGGAAATTAGAATTCTGCACATCAATTGTCCTTGTTTAAGATTTCTCATCAGTGTACATTTAATAGATTTTATCTTATATCATGTTTTCTCTCCTTGTTGCAAACTACTTTAATTTCAGAATGTTGCCATTGGATAATTGCTAGGAGTTTATAAATTGTAAACAAATTTAAACTGGACAGGTATCAAGTTTGATAAATTTTCTATATAGTTGTTTTTATCCACATTGATAGTCTTTACATAAATATATATATATATATATATTGATGTATATGTGTGCTTGTGGTGACAATACCGAACTGGTGCCTCTGGATGAGCTCCGGGGAGGGCCTTTTCAAACCAAGAACAAAAGATGTGCATATTGGCTTCGGCTAGGATGGGTTGTACCACAAGGGTACATTTAGGTTGCACAACTAATTACATGATCATGGACCAAAGAATGTGCTCTAATGATGATTACCACGTGCATCATAATCATTACCCAAAAGCTATGAATATTATTTTGTGATATGTTTATGTTCTACGCATGTTTTATGATTATATTATGTATTTACTTTTATATGGATATGCTTGTTGAGTTTTAGACTCACCATGTTTGGATGGTGCAGGTGAGAAAGAAGCAATTATTGAAATAACAAATCGCCATGAGACAGAGTAGTCTAGGAGGCGAGAGGGAATGCATGCACGTTGTCCGGGGACTACAAGCATGTCATGAAATTGCATTTTCTTTTTATTTTGTATCATAAAATCATCATTAGTTTGGGTAGATATGATGGTTGATCATACGATTTATTGAAACTGGATAGCATGGTTCTGGATTTTCTTTATGATTGCATACAAATATTTGATTTTGAATTTTGGCAAGTTATTTCATATTATGAGACGAGTATGCTTTCTAAATATTTTCCTAAGGCCTTCTGCATGTCTCGCATTTAGTGTGTTAGGTCATGAATTAGATGTCTGAGATGTTTTAATAAGTAACAAAATTTGAACCAAATGATTTGGTTTTCTTTGTCTTTTTGTTTCTTCTTAGCTCAATAACCTCATTTTGGTCATTTGAGTTAGCAATATTATCATTTCTTGGGTCATTGTTTCTGTTCTTGGAAATGAAATGAATTTTTGTTCACCTCTTGATTTTATGATCGTGTTGATTTCTCTAAAATCATTGTGTTCAATCACCATGAATCTATAGGCTTTGTTATTTTGTACATAGCCTATAAATATGCACTCTATACCCCTTTCTCCAATTTTTTCTTTTTGGGTTCAATAAGTCTCACAATGGCTCTGTAGCTCCGTACTCTTTAAGTGTTTGAGATTGAGCTTCCTTTTATGCCAAAATTCATAAGGGGTTATTGAACTCTTTTTTTTTTGGCACTCTATTGAGTATATAATAAACTGTAAATATAGCTTCATTCAAAAATCCTTGACTAAGACTTGCATTAGTCATCATGGAACTAATCATTCTGTTAACACCTTATTTTTCTTTCAGCGATACCATTTTATTGTGGTGTATAAGGTGCATTCAACTCATGTTTGATACTGGTTGACTCGAAGAAATCTTTATTATAATATTCTCGACCTCTATCATTCTTTAGACTTTTTATAGAGATATCACTTGCAAGTTCAACTTCTTGTTTAACATTTGCAAGGCTTGATCTTTAAAGTGCAATAAATAAACATAACAAGATCTTATGTAATCATCTATAAATGTTATAAAATATTTGTTTCCTCCTACTGTTAGAGTTGCATGCAAATCACATAAATCACTATGCATTAATTCTAACTTACTGATTTTCCTTTCAATTTGTGGAAAAAACATTCTAATTATTTTATTAAGCATACAAGTGTTGCATTTTCCATCACACATTTAGGTAAAAAAATCTAATTTAATCATGTAATAAATTCTTTTGTAATGAACATGACCTAATTTAGATTTCATAAAACAGTTGAAAACTCAGTAAATAAATGATGCATTCTTATTGATAGGTATAATATTTAGCTTAAACATATCATTACAAAGATAACCTTTCCCTACAAACATCTCATCCTTGGAAAGCACAAGCTTATCAGTCTCAAATACTAGTTTGAATCCAAACTTGTTCAAAAGACTACCCGATACAAGATTTCTCTTAACTTCAGGAACAAACGACACATTGATTAAAGTTATAACTTTTCCCAAAGTAAATTTTAGATACATCTCCCCTATGCCCTCGATGGATACTATTGAGGAGTTCCCTATGTAGTCAACGGAGTTTGAATCTTCAATTTCCTTGAAGGACTTGAAGAAACCCTTATCTTGCATTTGTGTCGGGTGGCTCCCAAGTCAACCCACTAGGTTAATTCTTCATCAACTATATTGATTTCAGTGATCATGACTACAAATGTCTTCTTATTATTGCCTTCGTTGTGGAAATTTGGAGCATTTTCATTCTTCTTGAGAAGACGACACTCATAGTTGTAGTGTCCTTCCTTTTTGCAATGATAACACTTGTCTTTCTTTTTCTTGATTTTTCAATTGTCCTTGCCATAGAAAGTCATCTTCTTGAATTTGTTGTTTTGGCTTTCTTCTATGACATTCACCTTGGTAGTTGACTTTTTGTCTTTTTCATCTTCCTTTGATTTAGGAGTTTTTTACTTTCTCAATTCTTCTTCAATACGAAGAGAGTTAGCTAGACTTTCAAGTAATATCTCTTTCTTTTTATGCTTGAGATTTCTCTTGAAGTCTTTCTAAGAGAAGGGAAGTTTATCAATCAAAGCATTAACAATTATTGTCTCATTCATAACCAAATTGTATTGAGAAAAATGATTTAACATTCTTTCCAATTCAGTGAATTGTTGCATGATGAGTCTATTGTCCATCATCTTATAATTGTAGAATGTTGAGACAAGATATTTCTTGCTTGTGGAGTCTTCTCTCATAAACCTTGCCTCAAGTTTTTCTCACAACTTCTTTGCAGTTCCTACCATATGGTAGATGTCAAATAGGTTGTCCCCTATGGTATTGATGATGTGACCTCTACATATTTCATCGTGCGTCTCCCACTTCTGTTTTGCATGAAGCTCATCCAATGTCTCCTCCTCTCCTTCATGCATTGGCTTTGAGGTGTTGAGCACATAAATCACCTTTAGGGCCACCAAGAGGAAATGAACCTTTTTTTCCAACGAATGAAGTTGTCGCCATCAAATTTGTCAAGCTTAACTATACTAGATGTTAGGTCTTTCACAGCACTAGTCATTTTAGATGGTAGCATGTAAAGCCTTTAAGATTGTGGAAGAAATTGCAAGGCTAGTGCTAAAAAATAAAACCAAATCTTGAATTTCAAATACTATCTTCAAGACTTTATTTGGTTATAAATTGTGCAACACAAAGACTAAATATCTTATAGGATTAAATGAAACTAATTGTCTTTACTTTGTACTGAGTAAGAAAATAAGGGAAAAAAGAGTAAGAGTGTGCATTTGTTTTCCATCTAACTTAGATATTGAATTGGCTAAAAGTTACAATTTTTTCCAAAAGTTGTGACTTTTTTCAAATGTCACAACTTTTTCCCAAATGTTACAATTTTTTCCAAAGGTAGCAACTGTTCCTTTAAATCCTTTCAATTATTTAACGGCAATTTACCAAAGGGCGTACGCAACAATCCGAAATTATCAAAGGGCGCACCATGATTTCTATTTTACCAAAGGGCGCAGCCATTTAAGTGAACTTCCCATTATACCCTTGGCGCCACAAAATGTCTTTTCCATTCCAATTTTCGAGACATCCGAACCACTTGTGCTTTTAAATGTGGTTCGGATGGCAAGGTTGCTCCATTTTTGATCATTCTCTCTCTCACCGCAACAACGTAGTGTGCCCTAGTTGTTGAAGGAGGACATTGTGCGTGGCCTAGGTGTGCTTTAGTCGCTTGCTCATCCCTCGAATCCCTTCGCCCAACCAAAACCTAGGCTCCTATACAGGAAAGTGGTAGTGTGTGATCCTGAGGCGGCTTTAAGTGTTAACGTTGAAGTTGTTACTGCTCGGCACTATCAAAGTAGGATTTAGGGTTTTTGCAGAGTTGATTTTCATCATAATGGCAGGAAAAAGGTCTGTGGGTGGTTCATCGTCTTCTTCATTGGCATTAATCACCAAAGTATTTTAGCGATAGGCTTAAGTAAGAACAACATAGTTTGTGAAATTGTTTATACTTATTTTTGCTGAATAAATTTGTAATGTATAAAAACTGTAGGGTTCAGATGAGTTTGGGAAAAAATTACATTGGTGCAGTATTTTAGGCCACTTTAAACATTTTGTTGAAGTATTTGAAATTTTAAATGATCAACACATTACGAAGATCAAAGAGTCGCCCTTCAGTATTTTCTTGGACATTCAAGAATTGCAGCATATCCAGAGAATTTTGGTTAATATATTTGAAAGTTGGGATTCAACCTCGTAAGTTTTTAAATTCTCAGGTAATAGTTTTAATTATGAATTATAAACAATATCTATAGTAAGATAAAACTTGGATATAGTTAGCCTTAAATTATTGTTATTTGATCAATTTAAATGAGTGAATTTAAGGTGAAATTCACTTCAGGCCCTCGGTAGGCCTGAAATGATTTTATTTCAGGCCTACCGAGGGTCTGAAGTGAATTTACTTCAGGCCCTCGGTAGGCCTGAAATGAATTCATTTCAGGCCCAACGTGGGCCTGAATTCAATTCATTTCAGGCCCAAAGTGAAATAAGTTGAAGCATATATTGTTGATGATAACTAAATATTTTAATTGTTTCAGGTGTACCGGTTGCGTTCACCAGACGAGATGTTGCTTTGATACTGGGTATAGTGGACCGTGGAGTTTCGGTCCCTATTAATTCAACTAAAGCATCGGGTGACCTCTATCTACTTACTTCTCAAAAGAAAAACAACCTACTAGAACAAGAATTGAGGACTTACTTAAACATTATTCTAAAAGTGTTGAATCAGAGGATGATGTGTTATTAGTTTGTAAATTATATATTTTGTATATATTAATTGTTTGTGTTTTATTTTCGTCTAGTACATATAAGGTCCCTCTAGGGCTTGTAGATATAGTAGATGATTATGACAATCTTGGTAGATTCAACTGGGTGGAAGCTATCCATAAATTTTTGTCTCCCCAATTACCTAAGATTGGGGAATTATTTTCATCAAGTCAGGGAAACCAGAGGACTACCAACCTCCCTTACGTAAAGGGATTTGCTGGGCTTTTGGCAGTGAGTAGAATATTGTTGATAAATTTTATAATATTTTACTGTCATTAATGTAATTGTGTGGAAAACTTTGTGTAGGCATGGTTTTTGGAGCATATACCCATTCAAAAACCATACAATGTTGAAGGACCCCGAATAAATAAGTGGACGAATATTCCTTCGCATATTAGTAAGGTGAGGGACCTTGTCAACCAAATCAGGTCCGAAGAGGTAATTATTCTAAACTGTGATCTATGTTAGTTTGATATAGAGGCAGTAAAATTTATGTACTTGGTAATTGACAGGTGATTGTTGAAATAATTCCTAACCTACATGAAAACACACTATTTGAGAACGTTGAGATTGGGGATGACATTCCACGGGCAATGGAGACATCACAAGGACGTGACACAGAAGATGTAAGGCCATGTGGTGAATACATTCTTAAAGACACCCTAATCAAGGAGCTAACAGAGGAGAATATATGTTTGAATGAAAGAGTTAAGGAATTAATTTCAATTATTGAAAAAAATGGGATGGAGGGTCAAGAAAGCTATCCTGTAGTCAGTCCTCTTTCTGATCCAGTATCTTGTAGAACAAGGAGAGGACGTGACCGAAGTCGGTATGATTACAGGGATACTCCAATTGAGAGTCCAGTATGGCACCAGCTATTACATAAGGGGAAGCGGAGAAATGTACAAATTGTAGGACCGGTGCCGTCGATAGAGGGGGGGTGAATATCGATCGTGAAAACTTTAGTAAATCTTTCGTAAATCTTTCGTAAGACTTCTGGACTCAGAGTGTTAGTACAGCGGAAACATAAAAATAAAATAAAGGAAAGCAAAACAGGGGACACGGCAGGTTTATTTACTTGGTTCCCAACCCCCCAGGGTCAGTACGTCCAAGGCCTATGTACTCGGCGTTGAGTCCACTAATAGTCTCCTTTCCGGAATTTCCGGAGGCGGAGAAACCCGACTTACAGTGCAATATTACAAGCAATAATATGGAAAAATAAATACTGTAATTAATTGCAAACCAAAACACAAAGTGTGAAGCTCGGCCGATCTGGACCTCCGAAGTGCCGCGCACTTCCTCCTGGAGCCTCCCGGTCGCAGAACCTCGTCTTTAGCGCGTTGTCGTCAGTCGGAATGAACAGATTCGAAGTTGGAAAGTGTGTTTGAAGCAGAGGGGTCGAGACCCCTTTTATAGCACTCCTGGGGTCGCCCTAGTCGCTGGGGGCGTCCCGGAAGACTCGGTCAAACCTCATCCTTGCGCCTACCTCGCCGTAGGGGATAAGATCTTTGACCAGGGCGCCCCGGACGCTCAGGGCGCCCCCGTGGAGGCTTATCCTGTGTTCTGGCTTCGAAACAGCAAAACAGCTACTAATCAGGGCGCCCCGGACGCTCCGGGCGCCCCGGTTGACACCTGTTCTGCACACACACACAAGTGCACATCTTCTGCACTGGCTGGGGGCGCCCTCCATGCTGGGGGCGCCCTGGCTGGATGGGGGCGCCCCCCTGTGGGGGCGCCCTGGCTGCTGGGGGCGCCCCCAACACTGGGGGCCCCCTGGCAGCCAGTTTTCAGACTTCTTCATTTGCTTGCTTTGTCTTCTTCTCTTGGTACCTGCAAGATATATATATGCAAAGCAAGTATACATGAAATATTAATCTTACGAACTTTGTTCGGACTTCGGATTGGCACGCAATCCTAGGTCGAACCGACGCAAACTCTTACCCCCGAGAAAGCGCCTTTCACCTACTCCTTTCAGGAGACGGTTGCCGCCCGGTCCTTCGGGTGGACTTTTGCCTAGCCGCCCTTCGCTAGGTCTTGGATACCAAGCATCCCTTCGCTTGGTGCCTAGCAGCCCTTCGCTAGGTCTTGTTTCCCTGACAGCCCTTCGTCAAGTGCCCAGCAGCCCTTTGCTAGGACTTGTTCCCCTGACAACCCTTCGTCAGGTGCCTAGCAGCCCTTCGCTAGGACTTATTTTCCTGACAGCCCTTCGTCAGGTGCCTAGCAGCCCTTCGCTAGGTCTTTTCTTTCTGGAAACCCTTCGCCAGAGCCTAGCAGCCCTTCGCTAGGTCTTTTTTGTTCTGGCAGCCCTTCGCCAGAGCCTAGCAGCCCTTCGCTAGGTCTTAGGGTTTCCATGCCTAGCTTAACTAGGACTTTTCTCAGGCTTAGGTTACTTCTCCTTCGCTCCCCTTTGTCTGTTCAACATATTACTGACTTAAATACATTGTCAAACATTAAAACACATAAAGGAGAACATCATTGATGCAACTTGCACCAACACAAATATCAAATGTCATGGACAAGGGAAAAAGGAAACTTAGTGAGGAGAATATGGATGAAGCAAGAGAAACCATTACTGTAATGGAAGTCATGTCTGAAGAAGATATAGAGGAGGAAAAAAGAAAGACCTCCGAACTATACAAAATGAGGCAACAAGACATTGATGTATGTGAGTTATTTTTATCTAAATTACGTCAAATTGATTTAATTTGGTCATTAATTAGTTTGGTGTAAATTGTATCGATGTAGTTTGTGAAGAATCATTTTATGAAGTCGAAGAAGAAAAATCAAGATAAAGAAGTGGCCTACGTGATAAATAAATTGGAGAACCTAAAGTGAGTTATAAAACATAGTTTAGTTAATATATTTGGGACTTTAATATATAATCTTATCAATTTCTTGGTAGGTTGACTAATGAATTTATCTGGGAGGATGCACCCTTTGCTTTGAAATTGCATTCATTCTTACAAATCCTCAATGGAGAGGTTTTTACAAAAGGTGAGGTCATTGATGCCTTCTGTAAAATGTTATTTAGGGGAGCATCCACATCTGGTAGGTCATACAACAAGTCAATATATTGTTCAACCTTCTTCACAGTAAGTGATATAAATTAGTATGAAATAATAGATTGTAGAAGACCTACTATTATGATGTGGTTATTAATAATTTTGATTTTGCAACTTGTTAGGCTTCAATAAGATCGTAAAGAAAGTTTTCCCTGCAACAAGTGATGAAGACGGATATGATAGAACAAGGGTTTAGATATATTTTAATACCTTTGTGCAGTGATAATACACACTTTCACTTGTTGGCGGTGGATACAGAAGCAATGACTTTCATTCATTTAAATTCTCTTGCTAATGGCCATAAATATAAGCATGATTTTGACTCAGCGGTGAGCTACCTACCTTTATTCATATATATGTTCATCATTTGGAAAAAAAAATATTATTGAAATTCATGATATATTTGACAAGTAAAAGAACTTAAACAATATACTCACGAGGAACTTACGGCTATTCATCCATATCTACAAAGTCATCATCCCTTGGACAAATGGCCCTCCGTCAGACAAAAATGTCCCCAACAAGAACATAGGTCAGTAAGTGAGGAAGAGTTTGAAAATTTTAAAATCATCAAAGTATTTTATTACCCCACTTATTGAAATCAGAAATATTGTTTGTTATTTTCAGCGTGGACTGTGCCTTCTTTGTTATGCAATACGTCCGATGTCTCCTATACGATGAGAAGATAGATTTCAAACAAGGAGATATGACGAAAATGAGATTTGATCTGACAGTAAATATTATGGGAGACATGTATTGTAAAACATGAGACTGTCAATCTGTTGAAGTAGTGTTATAAAAAAATATCCTTTGCTGGTGATTCAGCTCCATTTGAGTAGAAATTGTGTAATTTGTATGAATATAATTTATTGTCCAGAAAAACAAAACAATTGTGTGAAACATCGGGTTAATGCAATGTAGTGTACCAACTGATACGGTAAGAAAACATAACTCATAATGATTTGGACTAAATTTGCACACCAAAAATAACATCTCTTTGGTTAATTCTAACTACTGATATATATCCAAGTATCGAAGGTCCATCAGTGGGTTTCTGATACATAATTTGAAAATATGACTTAATGGTCTCGAAGGAATTGAAAATTGGTATGCATTCTATATTGACATAGTAAGCTGGATTATCTCTACCATCAATTTAAAAAACTTGTTTCAAATTGTAAAAATTAATAATTAAATAAAATTACAGGATTTGGTCACAACTTGAAGATAGATATAGAATATTAATCTATAAATCATTATTTTCTTTAATGCCCAAGGTGAGCATGAACTTAACTTTTCAGGCTCATGGTAGACCTAAAATAAAATGATTTCAGGTTCACGGTGGGCCTGAAATAAAATAATTCAGGCCCACGGTGGGCCTGAAATAAATCATTTCAGGCCCACGGAGGGCCTGAAATAAAAACTTTTCAGGACCAAGGAGGGCCTGAAAATAAACTTTCAAGCCCAAGGTGGGCCTGAAATCACTTCAATTCAGGCCCACCTAGGCCTGAAATCAAGTGATTTCAGGCCCACCGTGTGCCTCAACTGGGAACCATAAAATACTTGTGATTTAAGTTGGTGGATAATAAATTTTAAGTTGTATAGGTGTAATACGTTTATAGAACATAACTCATAAATATTGGTACTTAGTGTGCACATAAAAACCCACTAATATACCTAAAAACCTCCTATTACAAACTACTGCTATAGCATTGGTGATACAGGAAGATCAGAGGTTTGGGCACCCAAAATCTCATCTCCTAGCTCAATCCTATCTACTGATATAGGTTTCTCAGAATTCCAGATGTGGGAGGTACATCAGTGAGTTTTGGTCAAAACTCACTGATATACCTAAACCACTCCTATAGCATTGGTGATACAGGAAGATTAGAGGTTTGGCCACCCAAAATCTCATCTCCTAGCTCAACCCTATCTACTAATATAGGTTTCTCAGAATTTCAGATATGGGAGGTCCATCAGTGAGTTTTGGTCAAAACACACTGATATACCTAAACCACTCCTATAGCAAGGGTCATACAGCAAGATTAGAGGTTTGGCCACCCAAAATCTCATCTCCAATCTCAACCCTATCTACTGATATAGGTTTCTCAGAATTCCAGATGTGGGAGGTCCATCAGTGAGTTTTGCTCAAAACTCACTAATATACCTAAACCACTCCTATAGCAATGGTCATACAGCAAGATTAGAGGTTTGGGCATCCAAAATCTCATCTCCTAGCTCAACCCTATCTACTGATATAGGTTTCTTAGAATTCCAGATGTGGGAGGTCCATCAGTGAGTTTTGCTCAAAACTCACTGATATACCTAAACCACTCCTATAGCATTGGTGACACAGCAAGATTAGAGGTTTGGCCACCCAAAATCTCATCTCCTAGCTCAACCCTATCTACTGATATAGATTTCTCAGAATTCCAGATGTGGGAGTTCCATCAGTGAGTTTTGGTCAAAACTCACAGATATACCTAAACCACTCCTATAGCATTGGTGATACAGCAAGATTAAAGGTTTGGCCACCCAAAATCTCATCTCCTAGCTCAACCCTATCTACTGATATAGGTTTCTCAGAATTCCAGATATGTGAGGTCCATCAGTGAGTTTGGCTCAAAACTCACTGATATACCTAAACCACTCCTATAGAAAGGGTCATACAGCAAGATTAGAGGTTTGGCCACCCAAAATCTCATCTCCTATCTCAACCCTATCTACTGATATAGGTTTCTCAGAATTCCAGATTTGGGAGGTCCATCTGTGAGTTTTGGTCAAAACTCACTGATATACCTAAATCACTCCTATAGCAATGGTCATACAGCAAGATTAGAGGTTTGGGCACCCAAAATCTCATCTCCTAGCTCAACCCTATCTACTGATATAGGTTTCTCAGAATTCCAGATGTGGGAGGTCCATCAGTGAATTTTGGTCAAAACTCACTGATATACCTAAACCACTCCTATAGAATTGGTGATACAGCAAGATTAGAGGATTGGCCACCCAAAATCACATCTCCTAGCTCAACCCTATCTACTGATATAGGTTTCTCATAATTCTAGATATGGGAGGTCCATCGGTGAGTTTTGGTCAAAACTCACTGATATACCTAAACCACTCATACAGCAAGGGTCATACAGCAAGATTAGAGGTTTAGCCACCCAAAATCTCATCTCCTATCTCAACCCTATCTACTGATATAGGTTTCTCAGAATTCCAGATGTGGGAGGTCCATCAGTGAGTTTGTGAGTTTTGGTCAAAACTCACTGATATACTTAAACCACTCCTATAGCAATGGCCATACAGCAAGATTAGAGGTTTAGGCACCCAAAATCTCATCTCCTATCTCAACTCTATCTACTGATATAGGTTTCTCAGAATTCCAGATGTGGGAGGTCCATCAGTGAGTTTTGGTTAAAACTCACTGATATACCTAAACCACTCCTATAGCATTGGTGATACAGCAAGATTAGAGGTTTAGCCACCCAAAATCTCATCTCCTAGCTCAACCCTATCTACTGATATAGGTTTCTCAGAATTCCAGATATAGGAGGTCCATCAGTGAGTTTTGGTCAAAACTCACTGATATACCTAAACTACTCCTATAGCAAGGGTCATACAGCAAGATTAGAGGTTTGGCCACCCAAAATCTCATCTCCTATCTCAACCCTATCTACTGATATAGGTTTCTCAGAATTCCAGATGTGGGAGGTCCATCGTCAGTTTTGCTCAAAACTCACTGATATACCTAAACCACTCCTATAGCAATGGCCATACAGCAAGATTAGAGGTTTGGCACCCAAAATCTCATCTCCAAGCTCAACCCTATCTACTGATATAGGTTTCTCAGAATTCCAGATGTGGGAGGTCTATCAGTGAGACCAAAACTCACTGATATACCTAAACCACTCCTATAGCATTGGTGATACAGCAAGATTAGAGGTTTCGCCACCCAAAATCTCATCTCCTAGCTCAACCCTATCTACTGATATAGGTTTCTCAAAATTCCAGATATAGGAGGTCCATCAGTGAGTTTTAGTCAAAACTCACTGATATACCTAAACCACTCCTATAGCAAGGGTCATACAGCAAGATTAGAGGTTTGGCCACCCAAAATCTCATCTCCTATCTCAACCCTATCTACTGATATAGGTTTCTCAGAATTCCAGATGTGGGAGGTCCATCGTCAGTTTTGCTCAAAACTCACTGATATACCTAAACCACTCCTATAGCAATGGCCATACAGCAAGATTAGAGGTTTGGGCACCTAAAAACTCATCTCCTAGCTCAACCCTATCTACTGATATAGGTTTCTCAGAATTCCAGATGTGGGAGGTCCATCAGTGAGTTTTGGTCAAAACTCACTGATATACCTAAACCACTCCTATAGCATTGGTGATACAGCAAGATTAGAGGTTTGGCCACCCAAAATCTCATCTCCTAGCTCAACCTTATCTACTGATATAGGTTTCTCAGAATTCCAGATATGGGAGGTCCATCAGTGAGTTTTGGTCAAAACACACTGATATACCTAAACCACTCCTATCGCAAGGGTCATACAGCAAGATTAGATGTTTGGTCACCCAAAATCTCATCTCCTATCTCAACCCTATCTACTGATATAGGTTTCTCAGAATTCCAGATGTGGGAGGTCCATAGTGAGTTTTGCTCAAAACTCGCTAATATACCTAAACCACTCCTATAGCAATGGCCATACAGCAAGATTAGAGGTTTCGGCACCCAAAATCTCATCTCCTAGCTCAACCCAATCTACTAATATAGGTTTCTCAGAATTCTAAATGTGGGAGGTCCATCAGAGAGTTTTGGTCAAAACTCACTGATATACCTAAATCACTCCTATAGCATTGGTGATACAGCAAGATTAGAGGTTTGGCCACCCAAAATCTCATCTCCTAGCTCAACCCTATCTACTGATATAGGTTTCTCAGAATTCCAGATATCGGAGGTCCATCTGTGAGTTTTGGTCAAAACTCACTGATATACCTAAACCACTCCTATAGCATGGGTCATACAGCAAGATTAGAGGTTTGGCCACCCAAAATCTCATCTCCTATCTCAACCCTATCTACTGATATAGGTTTCTCAGAATTCCAGATGTGGGAGGTCCATCAGTGAGTTTTGCACAAAACTTACTGATATACCTAAACCACTTCTATAGCAATGGCCATACAGCAAGATTAGAGGTTTGGGCACCCAAAATCTCATCTCCTGGCTCAACCCTATCTACGGATATAGGTTTCTCAGAATTCCAGATGTGGGAGGTCCATCAGTGAGTTTTGGTCAAAACTCACTGATATACCTAAACCACTCCTATATCATTGGTGACACAGCAAGATTAGAGGTTTGGCCACCCAAAATCTCATCTCCTAGCTCAACCTTATCTACTGATATAGGTTTCTCAGAATTCCAGATATGGGAGGTCCATCAGTTAGTTTTGCTCAAAACTCACTGATATACCTAAACCACTCCTATAGCAAGGGTCATATAGCAAGATTAGAGGTTTGGGCACCCAAAATCTCATCTCCTAGCTCAACCCTATCTACTGATATAGCTTTCTCAGAATTCCAGATGTGGGAGGTCCATCAATGAGTTTTGCTCAAAACTCATTGATATACCTAAACCACTCCTATAGCAATGGCCATACAGCAAAATTAAAAGTTTGGGCAACCAAAATCTCATCTCCTAGCTCAACCCTATCTACTGATATAGGTTTCTCAGAATTCCAGATGTGGGAGGTCCATCAGTGAGTTTTGGTCAAAACTCACTGATATACCTAAACCACTCCTATATCATTGGTGATACAGCAAGATTAGAGGTTTGGCCACCCAAAATCTCACCTCCTAGCTCAACCCTATCTACTGATATAGGTTTCTCAGAATTCCAGATATGGGAGGTCCATCAGTGAGTTTTGCTCAAAACTCACTGATATACCTAAACCACTCCTATAGCAAGGGTCATTGATAAGTACCATTTTATTGATTATTTTAATTGCTAAAATCCATGTTTGACCCATGTTTTACTTGCTTAATTGTGAATTTACCCTAGGTTTTAGAACTTTCTCTTATTTTGGACTTAATTATAAATTTGCACATATTTGGATTATTTGGCCACTAAATTTTTGATCTATTTTTTTTGTAGGCATGAAAGGTTCAAGGACCTAGGGCATACTGGGTCAAACTTGAGTCGGAAGTGGACCCGGATCGAGTTATCAAGCTTCGGATTAATCCGGGCCGTCCGATTCAAAAGCGGCTAGATCTGAGCCATCTGGGACCATCCGAAGCAATCCGAGCTAGGGTTAGGGTTGATCAAGCATCTGGATCAAGATCTGAAGGTTTTAGCAAAATCAGAGATCATTTGACCGTTGGATCAAGCTCGGAGGGCTCTAGATCGTCTATTTAAAGATTAGGTTGATCTGGACCATCCGTTGCACATATGGAGGATCCGACCTACCACGAGGCAGATCCTGACCCCAGATCTTCATCATCAAAGTTTGGATCAGATCAGAGCAAGATCAGCCATTGGATTTCCTCAAATCAATCTGAACTGTCCAATGCTAAGTATTTAATCAGAATCGCGCCCCAGCTTCTCCTTGTCGCGTCTTCACCGCAAGTCTTCAGTTCTTCATCTGTTCTTCCTTTGTTCTTCAATTTTTCTTCAATCCGAGGCGCGACCACCTCAATTCTTTGCTTGGATCGAGATTTGGATCATTGGGGGATAGCTCTTTGGAGATTTCAGCTCAAAATTGCGCCGGAACAGGGTTTGTTTGAGGGTTTCGGCAGCTCTGCAATTCAGTCACTTGAATCTCACCCACAAGCCATCTCCGATCATCTGAGCCACTTGTAGGGGTTCTCAGGTGAGCTCAGATGATCCTCGAATCATCATCGCAGTTCCATCAATCGAGATAGAGTAGATTGGATTGGAAATTCCAGCCATGTGCCGATTTTGAGCAGAGTCGACTGTAGAGTTGTTTTCCAATTGGTTTGCTGAGCTTAGGGGTTCGAGGCCAGCCCTTGCATGACGAACAAGGAAATTTTGAGCTTAGGGAGGATTGAGGCTTAGTTCTTTAGCTAACTTCAGTTGTTTTAGTTGTAAATTTTATTTCTGCACTTGGTTCGTTTCTGTCTTTGTATAAGGATACTTAGATTTCGTTTTCTGATTGTTTTAGCTTAACTAGGTTTTGATTCCTCAAGTTAAGTAGCTTAGGAGTTTGTTTAGTGGATAATCAGACTTAAATCCAATTAGTTCTACACCTAACTTCATGTTTGCGTGCCATTTCCTGTTTCTGAAATTCCAGATTAGTTAAGTTTAGTTTCTGATTCGTTCCTGTTTTAATCAGTTTCGATTATGCAAGTTAATTAGATTTATTGTTTGTAGGTTAACAATTGTAGTTGAATTCAGTTTGGTTTCTTAATTTAGCTCATGCGTATCAAATTTTCCCTTTGCGTATCAAGTCTGCTCTGTTTTATTTCTGAATTTTCTGTTAAACCTGCTGTGTATCAGTTTCTTTGCTTCCTGCATATTAGTTTCTTTTCTCTTGAGTTCCTGCAGTTTGTATCAAGCTAATTATAGTTTACCTGCTAAAATTTCACTGCAGTTGTTCCATTTGAGTAGCACTTTAATTCCATTTCTGAACTTAGTTTCGATTTCTGCATTTAATCTCGATTCCTGCAAAACTCCATCTCCATTTCTGCATACCATCAGCTTTTATCTATGAAGTTATATCAGTGAAGCTTTGTATTCGGATTTTACAGCATTTGACTTCAGTAGCTTGTTGGACTTTTCATCCAATGTGTTGCAGAAATCAATTCTTGAAAGCCTGAACTTTATTTCTGCATTTCCTGCACACCCTGCGTATCAACTTCCTTGTGTGCCACTTCAGTTTCTGCATCTTCCTTGTGCATTTCAGTTCTGCATTTGCACTTCATTTCTGCAATGGATCGCTTTTGAATTTTGCATAAGATCCTTGCGTTCCTGCATTTAGCTTGGCTGAAAAGTTCTGCACCTCTCAATTCTGCACACCCTTTGCTTCTGAACTCAGCAGTTTCCCTAAGCTGCGTATCACCCTTTCTTGCGTACCAACTTCAATCCCTGCATATCAGTTTGTTGTGTATCAAAATTCCAGCTTAGCAGTTCTAAGTTTGTGTCTTCATTCAATTGTATCTGACATGGGCATTTTCATTTTTGCATATCAATTTTGCTAAGTTTTTGCATGACTGAATTCTGCACTTAATTTGTGTGCTTCACATCCATTTACTTAACATTATTTGCTTCTCATCAGTTGTAGACCTGCCCTTGTATCAAGCAACCAATCAAATTTGCACTTAGCTTTAGCTTTTGGCACATGAGTTTGACTTCACTTGGTATCAAGTTGTTTTGATTTATTTGCTTGCATTTAGGTATCAAGTTAAGTTTCGGCTTGAGTGGTGATGCTTTAAGTTTAAATCAGTTTGAAGTGTATTCTTGCAATCGAAATCAGATCCGTGTTTTCTTTCCAAAATGGTGTAAATGCTTTGATTGAGTTGTTCGTTGGTCAAGTTCATCAATTGTCATACCTTGTTGAATTCGTCTAGCTAAGATCTTTCTTTTTCTTGTGTTTCCATTTCTAATTGAAACCAAACCCAATTCTTTATTTGAAACCCAAAATTCACAAACGACACCTAAATACGAGCACGAATTACACAACATCAACTAGTCCCGAGGAAAAATACGACCTGTGGCCCCTTTACTACGTTTTCATATTTTGATTGCAAAAAGGGTTTCCAGCATTTATACATATTCTAAATTTGAGACCCACATTCGTGACAGTCTATTTTGGGTCCATCAGTCATACAGCAAGATTAGAGGTTTGGCCACCCAAAATCTCATCTCCTATCTCAACCCTATCTACTGATATAGGTTTGTCAAAATTCCAGATGTGGGAGGTCCATCAGTGAGTTTTGCTCAAAACTCACTGATATACCTAAACCACTCCTATAGCAATGGCCATACAGCAAGATTAGAGGTTTGGGCACCCAAAATCTCATCTCCTAGCTCAACCCTATCTACTGATATAGGTTTCTCAGAATTCCAGATGTGGGAGGTCCATCAGTTAGTTTTGGTCAAAACTCACTGATATACCTAAACCACTCCTATAGCATTGGTCATACAGCTAGATTAGAGGTTTGGCCACCCAAAATCTCATCTCCTATCTCAACCCTATCTACTGATATAGGTTTCTCAGAATTCCAGATGTGGGAGGTCCATCAGTGAGTTTTGGTCAAAACTCACTGATATACCTAAACCACTCTTATAGCATTGGTGATACAGCTAAATTAGAAGTTTGAGCACCCAAAATCTCATCTCCTAACTCAACTCTATTTACTGATATAGGGTTTTCAGAATTTATTGTCCAGAAAAAGAAAACAATTGTGTGATGTTGATTCACATCGAGTTGTTGCAATGTAGTGTAACAACTGATACGGTAAGAAAACATAACTTATTAGAGATTTGGACAAAGTTTGCACACCAGAAATAACATTTCTTTGGTTAACTCTAACTAGTGATATATATCCAAGTATTGAAGGTCCATCAGTGGGTTTCTGATACATAATTTGAAAATATGACTCAATGGTCTGGAATTGAAATTTGGTATGCATTATGTATTTACTTAGTAAGATGGATTATCTCTACCATAAATTTAAAAAACTTGTTTCAAATTCTAAAAATTAATAATTATATAAAATTACAGGATTTGGTAACATCTTGTAGATAAATATAGAATATTATTCTATAAATCATTATTTTATTTAATGCCCAAGGTGAGAATGAACTTAACTGATTTCAGGCCCACGGTGGGCCTGAAATAAAATGATTTCAGGCCCACGCTGGGCCTGAAATTAAAACATTTCAGGCCCAAGGTGGGTCTGAAATCACTTCAATTCAGGCCCAGTGTGGGCCTGAATAGCTCCATTTCAGGCCCAACTTGGGCCTGAAATAAATTTATTTCAGGCTCAGGGTGGGCCTGAAATCAAGTGACTTCAGGCCCACCGTGTGTCTCAACTGGGAAAATTTCAGGGTATCTGTTAACCATAAAATCCTTCTGATTTAAGTTGGTGGATAATAAATTTGTAGTTGTATAGGTGTATAAATCTGACACCATCTTTCTGGCCTAACTGATACGTTTATAGAACATAACTCATAAATATTGGTACTTAGAGTGCACATAAAAACTGACTGAATCATTCCTAAAAACCTCATATTTTAAACTACTCCTATAGCAATGGTGATATAGGGATTTCATCTCCTATAAAAATTTCATCTCCTAGCTCAACCCTGTCTACTGATATAGGGATTTCAGAATTTCAGATATGGTAGGTCCATCAGTGAGTTTTGTTCAAAACTCACTGATACACCTAAACTACTGCTATATCAATGGTGATACATCAAGATTAGAGGTTCAGACCCCAAAAATATCATCTCCTAACTCAACCCTCTCTACTGATATAGGGATATCAGAATTTCAGATTGGTAGGTCCATCAGTGAGTTTTGTTCAAAACTCACTGATACACCTAAACTACTGCTATATCAATGGTGATACATCAAGATTAGAGGTTCGGACCCCAAAAATATCATCTCCTAGCTCAACCCTCTCTACTGATATAGGGATTTCAGATTTTCAGATATGGTTGAGCTAGTCAGTGAGTTTTGCTCAAAACTCACTGATATACCTAAACTACTCCTATAGCAATGGTGATACAGCAAGATTAGAGGTTTGACCCCAAAAATATCATCTCCTAGCTCAACCCTCTCTACTGATATAGGGTTTTCATAATTCCATATATGGTTGAGCTAGGATCAACAATTTTATTTCAGGCCCACCGTGGCCTGAATCATTTTATTTCAGGCCGACGGTGGGCCTGAAACATTTGATTCAGGCTCACGGTGGGCCTGAAATCATTTTATTTCAGGCCCACCGTGGGCCTGAAATCATTTTATTTCAGGCCCAAGGTGGGCCTGAATCATTTTATTTCAGGCCCACCGTGGGCCTGAAATAATTTTATTTCAGGCCCACCTTGGGCCTGAATAACTATTATTTCAGGCCCAGCGTCGTTCATCTATATGTGAATTTTAGAGCCTTGAAAATTAAATATAAATACATTTGAAATATATTTAACCTAATTTAAATCAGAAATATATTT
Source organism: Boesenbergia rotunda (assembly GCA_024364735.1). Taxonomy (NCBI): domain Eukaryota; kingdom Viridiplantae; phylum Streptophyta; class Magnoliopsida; order Zingiberales; family Zingiberaceae; genus Boesenbergia; species Boesenbergia rotunda. The sequence goes on from JAGFNQ010004921.1 coordinate 67,877, forward strand.
GAAATATAACAAAGTAAATTACACATAATAAATCAGAAATATATTTGAAATATAACAAAGTTAGTTTGATTTTTATAAATAAAAATAGATATAACCTAAGTTATATTTATAATACAAATAAAGAAAAAAGGGCCGCTTAGCGCCTGAAATCCTTTTATATCAGGCCCAGTAGTCACTCAGCTTTATAGCGTGCCTTAGAGCCTAGTGCTCACCAATCGTCTTCTAGCTCCAGATTTGTTGCGATTTCAAGGTAGCGTGCTTGTTTTCATTGGAGTAGTTATGGGCGACATCCTCGTCATCGCACTAGTCGAAATGTACGTACCCTAATTTGTAGCTTGTGATTTCAGTTCTTGCCTTTCACCTAGGGTTATCGATTGTTTTCAGTAATAGACTGAATTTGAGGAGGCTCGTTTTATGAACGAATTCTAACTGGCATTGTTTGTTTGTGTCAAATAATTGTTTGTTTGATGGTTGCTAAGTTCGGTATGGGTCAAAAAAAGATCATCTTCAAAGAAAGCTGCTCCCACCAAAATCTAAGAAACAGCAAGTCCTTGGGGGAAGTCATGGGAAAAAACAGCTGCCACAACAAAAAATCAAATTACCTACCGAGTATACAAGTTTTGCCAACAGAGGTCGAAGTAAACGAATGAACTGGAAAAGTAGCCTTTGCCATTTCAAAAATTTTATTGAATCTGTTCCACCCACACCAGCACAAGAACAATTGCTTCGAGAAACACCCTTTTCTTGGGTCCTCGACCTTCCTACTAGTTCTTGTGTAAGACCCCAGGTTCAGAACATGTTTGATAATTGGGATGAATAAGAACAGAGCTTTGTATTCCATGGGAAAAAACTCAATTTCACAACGATTGATATATCAGTTATTCTAGGGCTACCTGACCATGGAGAGATAGTCAAACTTGATTTGAATGAGGCCTCCAGCCCACTGTACAAGGAGTATTTTGAAGATTCCAGTTGTTCTGCACGGCATTTGGAGAAACTGCTAATAAAGTCTACATCCAATGACAAGCTGTACTGTCAGTTGTATATACTCTATTTTTTTTGTACAGTGCTATTTTGTGGTAGTAGCAGCATACTTGTCATTCCTGCTCTGTCACTTATTGATTGCGTAGATGATTTTGACAATCTACCAAACTACAATTGGTGCAATGTCGTGTACAATTTCATGGCTCCTCAATTGGGAGCCATTGGAAAGGAGGTGACATTGAGGCATAGACCACATGTAGGTGATTCAACCCAACCGGCCAAGGCTCCCTTGCTTAAGGGATTTCCAAATATTTTGGCTGTAAGTGAGAGCACATATACCTGCTAATATAATTTCATGATGGATATTATTTACTGATTATAATGATGTTGCAGGTATAGGTTAATGAACATATTAGTATTGCTGCTCCTGAACATCCTCATAGATTGCCAAAAATACTTCGCTGGACTTGGCTTAAAGCCCATGTTGACACTATCAAGAAGATGATAGACCGTGTGGCCCCAAATTTAATTATTGTTGATTTAATTCCGTTTGATATAGAGCATGATTTGGTACCTGACTACTCTCCTCCAACTCAACCACTTGAGATAGAATGTGAGGTATTACAGCAGGCACCAGAAGGAAGCCAGGCAGCACAAGGAAGGTTACAGCCCTTACAAATGGAAGCCTGCAATATATGTATAGAAAAACAAGAACAAATTGAAACCTTACAACAACAATTAAATATAGCAATTAAAAGTTTGGAGGAAGCCAAAAGTGAGACGGCATCAGCCATCAGTGCCAAGGATCAAATTATTGCTCACAAAGAAACAATAATTGCAGAGAAGGGGTCCCAGCTGAAACAAAAAGATAACATCATTGTTGAAAAGGATAAAATAATTGGTGACAAAGATTTGCAGCTTAAACAACAAGAGGAGCAAAATGATAAAAGTATAGCTGTAAGAGAGGCTATCATACTTCAGTCTAACAAAAAAATCAAATAGCTGCATGACCAATTGCAAAGCAAAGGGTCAGATGAAGGTGAGCCACTTGCCAAAAAAAGGAAAATAACTCAGATCAGACAAACCTACAAGGCCAAAGGCAAGGGCAAACAAGTTGTTCAGGAGGAAGATGAAGATGAAGATGACGAGCCTCCTGCCCCATCAATCTCAGATACTACAACGCAAACAACAAAATCTGCCACCTCCACCCAAACTAACATATCTGAACATCACGCAGCTAAAGCTAAAGAATTTCAAAAGGTGAAAAGCAAAATCGTGAAGAATTCCAAGGCATTCTTTAAGAAGACTAAAGATGCAGAGATTGCTGAAACATTATTAAAGCTTAGTAAATTAAAATGAGTTAGTTGCTATTGCGTTTGGAAAAATATTGTAAAACATTGATGATTATTGACATTCATTAATAAAATTTAATCATTCACATTGTTATAAAGTTGCTTATCTTATTTGCATGTAGGTATGAGTTGAATCCAGTATGGTCCAATGGGACCTTTACATTAGATATGCTATCTTTTTTGACAATATTTGATTGGAATGACTACACCACCGGGGATTGCATCAATACATACTGGACTATTCTTGGAAATGAAGCAAAAGCGTGTAACTCACTATACCAGCCCTCCATATTCTATGGGGTGGGGTTTGATGTAAGTCAATTAGCTACTAAATCATTATTGTTTTTTTCTATGATTTAGTTCACTGACACTTCCTTTTTAATAACCATAGGAACTTTTTGAGGCGATTCACGCTCAGGCTTTTGAACAAACTATTGCTACTGATACGAATAAGTCAATTAGATATATCATCTGTCCTCTAAATAATGCAGATGATCATTGGCATCTAATGGTTATTGACCTCGTGGAAGGTAGTATCCATCATTATAATTCTCTCGGCGCCACAGAAGGGTACACTGCCAAATTTGAAAAAACTGTAAGTTTTCTATTTTGTAGATATAACTCAAAAAAAAGTTTCATACCAATATAATTGTTACTAATGTCATATCTGTGTAGGTGGCATTTTTCAAAAATTTGAACTGGTCTTATTACAAGACATGGAATAAAGGATTGCCTTCCATATCTGAGACAGAGTTCAATAAAATTGTTGTAAAAGGACCCACCCAAAGCAGATCGTAAGAGGATGTTTATTTTTGTTAAAAATAACAATGCATTTCATGGTTGGATGTCTCAAATGACAACAATGTCAATATTGATTTTTCAGGTCGGATTGTGCATTTTTCATGATGCGGTATGCAGAAAGTCTAGTTTTTCAAAGACCTACAGATTTTACCCAAAAGCAAATGAAATACTATCGATTTCAGGTGGGCTATAAAATAATGAGAGACAAGTGCTGGAAGATTTAGCTAAATCTGTAAATAGTGTTTTTGTGGATACTATGTATATATAATTGTCATCACAAACATTGTATATTTGTAATTATATAATCCATGTACTCACTAGTGGAAAAAAGGCTTTTAACACCGATTATTTTCGACTTTTAACACCGGTTTCGGAACCGGTGTTGATCCAGCCGGCATTGTAAGTATAGACTTTTAACACCGGTTAACAAACCGGTGTAATATATAGATTTAACACCGGTTAATAACCGTTGTTAAAAGTTCAATTATGAGGCGGGAAATCCATTTTAGACATCGGTTATTTTAAATAACCGGCGTTCAAACAGCATTTTTAACACCAGTTCTGGAAACAACCGGTGTTAAAACATCATTTTTAACACCGGTTCTGGAAACAACCGGTGTTAAAAATGATGTTTTAACACCGGTTCTAGAAAGAACCGGTGTCAAAAGTCTTAATTTTTTATATAAATTTCATATTTATTTTTATTTATAATTTTTCTAGACATATAAAAGAACACAATAATATAATAGTTTATCCATAATCAATAACACACCATGAATTAAGTAAATGCAACATCCAATTAGTTTCAAAAACAAAACAATCCATGTATTTTACAACTATCCATTTTTCTTTCAACAAAAGCAAAATGTAAATCAAATAACACATTATACTCCTACTCGCTATGTGATTTTCCAAGCAAAGACAATGTAGAAGCTTGCCACACGAGTTTGCAAGTAAACGGTCTAGTCCAAGATCAAATAGTGAGGAGTATGTTGCAGAACTTCGACCAGCTTAGCATTCCATCTCTTATAAGCGTCTTGCATATTTCCATACAGTACTTGAGTCAAGCTTGAATTTCTTTTCATGCTTTGGCGTGCAGTGGCTACCAGTCGATTGCGAAGCAACTGTGAGAAAATTCCAATGAAAAAATATCAAATAATGCTACGGAGAGAGAAGCAATATAATCAATCATTCACAATTTGGAGCTTACTTGGTGTTTGAGGGATCCTTGATGAGAAAGGAGTCTCAGAAATAACAAGAGTATCATCACTACTAATTATGTTTCTTCCTTGTAAAACCACTGACCACCTTTTATGAGAGGGATCTTTAATATAAAATACTTGTTTTGCTTGGCAAGCCATGATGAAAGGCTCATCTTTATAAGCTACTTTATCAAGGTTGACCAATGTAAATCCTAATCCATCAGTTTGCACACCATTATTAATATCAACCCACTTACATTTGAAAATAGGAACTCTAAAGTTAGTGTAGTCGACCTCCCAAATCTCTTCAATCACTCCATAGTAAGATATGGATGCAATAACAGGGCTTTTATCTTTGGAACTAGAGAAGTGCATGGACTCGGCCATTATCATAACCCCACTATTTTGCACAGTACTCTTCTCATCTTGGGACTTTGTATAGAAGGAAAGATTATTGATATCATATCCACTCCATTTTATGACTTGGAATGTTAGCTTATTTGCTAGCGATTTTAATGTATCAGAAGCAGTATCATCCATAATAATGGTTTCACTAAACCAACTTGGAAAGGTCTTGTTATGCTCATTCATAACATTCAAGAGCATCAATAAACTATCCCCAAGGGATGGATTAATGGTTAAGGCGTGAGTGTTGCCACCTTAAGAACATCAATAAACTATCTTCCTTCATTGGCAATGTTGCCTCAACCAATTCAAAGTTTACACTTTGGGTAAATTAATAATGAGCATCATCTTGCCTCATCATGTTCCTACAAGATTCTCCATCCTGCTCCACCTTGGTGAAAGTACAAAGCAACAATCTAACTGTTACGCCCATTTGGTCATTTAGCAAACCAAGAAAAAACCAAATGATGCAACAATGGTGTAGGACAATCGGGCCAAAGCTTAAAATGGTCTAGATAAATGTTAATTGACCAGTGAAAAAAATCGGACTTGGTTGTAGATCTAAGTGCCAAATACAGATATCTATAAACCCTTTATACATGATCAATGAGTGTCAAGTATAAAGTCAAAGTGGCAATGGCTGACAATGGGCATGTAAGAGGCAAACGAAGAGTTCAAGTATCAAACGCCTAAATGACCATAATTTTTCAACGTAATGTCCCAAACAGGATTTAATGAACTAACCAATATAGAAAACTCATATGGCAACTAAAAAATCTTTAACTATCTATCTGTGAACAGAATCAACTAGAAGACAGGCAAGATCGACAAACACAATTGTGCAAATTGTTCCAGCTTCACAAATCAACCAGATACAAAACTTTCCTTGTATAGATTAATTATTTTCCTAGCATATTTGACTAATTATAGAGATTCATATCCAGAGTTAAAGGAAGAGCTTTTATTATAAAAGGAGGTCTAATTAGCCACGACAACAAAACAAGTGAATCCATTCTTCTGCTTCTCAATTGTCCTCTATGCTTGTTTCTTATGTTACTACAATTGAGCAAAAGCAAAAAAATCGAGAGAAGAATCTGGTTGGACGACAGAACAAGAAATCAAATAGACAAAAAAAAAAACCCGACAGCCGAGCCCTAATCAAATTGTTAGTCAATAAACACAAATCCCTTCAAGCAAGATATCTTAAGAAACAACACCGACCGAACCCAAGAAACTAAAAGCAATCCTGATGAATAGAAATCCTGAGTGCGAGCGAATCCACCAATTAACAAAAAAAAAAGAGGAAAGCTGAAGCTTAGAATTACTAACGCACGCGATCCCAATTCCCAAGCCAAAGCGAGAGAAGAAACCTGCAAGCCGATGGCGAGAATTTTCAAGGACCTCGAGCAGGAAAGGGTCAACACGGCCATGGAGTCCCTCTTTCTCCTGCGTGGCGGAGGCGGCGGAGTCCACCACCGAGTCATCCGAGCAGGTCGCCGCCGAAGACTCCATGAGAAGGACAGGAGAAAAAGAAGGACGAGGAGAGCGAGGGAGGCAGAGAGGAATGGCAGAGGAGAGAAGGCGGAACTCGCCTTGGCTCCGCTCCTCTTCTTTCTCCTCCTCGTCTCGTCGCCTCGCTTCTTCGCTTGTGGTGAGAAAAAAGGGTTTCGATGGGCAACGCGTCCTCCTCATTCCTCTCACTCTTTAATCCTCTTTATTATTTCCCATTTTTTTACAAAAATAAAATAAAAACAAATAGCCCGAAAAAGACAAAACGATACGAATTCCCGCGAATAACAAACTCCGTGTCCTTTTCTATTTCTCATATTTAAAAAATAAAAAATAAAAAATAAAAATAGGAATTTATAGTGCACAAGTAAGCTACTGTTGACTTTGACCACTCAAATATGAAAAAATAAAAATAGGAATTTATAGTGCACCTTCTTCATCCTCTCCTCGTCTGCGCGCCGTCTGCGCGCCTTCTTTCTCCTCTCCTCCTCTGCGCGCGCCTTCCGTGTGTCGCACACAGCCCGCTAGGGTTGCAAGAAACAAATTAAGCAGAGGAAATATATGACCGACCAAAAGTTAGACTATTATAATTGACATGTATGACTTAATTAAGAACAAGGCATGCGCGCGAAAAACATATGACCACGGTTATTTACAAAACCATAGTCAAATATATTTTTAACACCGGTTGTTAAAAGAATCGGTGTTAAAAGTATTTTAAAGTTCAAATAATTATAACATATGACCCCGGTTATTTATAAAACCGTAGTTAAATATATTTTTAACACCGGTTGTTAAAAGAACCGATGTTAAAAGTATTTTAAAGTTCAAATAATTACAAAAATGTCACCGCCTTTTTTTTTAACACCGGTTTTAATACAACCGGTGTTAAAAGCTGTTGTTAAAGGTCTTTTTTGTACTAGTGACTCCTTTTCAAATCAATGAAACTTTGCTTCGGATCATTATTTTTGTCTCATATATGATCTGTAATATGTAATTGTTGTGGAACTCATCAGTAATATTGAACTTTGCTTTTGCTAGAATCATTTTAATTCAAGACCACAGTGGGCCTGAAACAAAAGGATTTTAGGGAACCCACTCAGGGCCTGAAACAAAATGATTCAGTTGTATAATGTAAGTTTAATGACAAACAATATATGTTTGTAGTTATAATGTATGTAAACCATTTTCATACTCCAATGGAGCATTGCTTTCGATCCTTGTTATTTTGTAATCTCTAATCTATAATCTGTCCTCTTGTCGATACTATAAATAATATTGAATCTTACTTTTCTTCTACCCTAATTTTAAATCACAGCCCACGTTGGGCCTGAAATGAGATTATTTCAGGCCCAGCCTGGGCCTGAAATAATCTCATTTCAAGCCCACGCTGGGCCTGAAATAATATCATTTCAGGCCCAGCTTGGGCCTGAAATGATATTATTCAGACCCAGCGTGGGCCTGAAATAATTCCATTATTGGGCCTAACACAATAATCTCATTTCAGATTTCAAATAATTCAATATTATAATGATTAAATATTTTATATAAATATACATGTTGTCAAATTATTTTTAATATAAAACAAAAAGGAGAGTACCTACATAGACATTGCACCACAATTTAATTCCATCCACATCATTACCTCATATTTTCAGAAGTTGGCACAGCAGTAGTTTTGATTCATGGACCTATTATATTTTGATTTCTCAAAACTCATTACTAGTAGTTAGAGTTTAGATAGCTAGGAGATGGAATTTTTTGTCTCCAAACATAGTCCTAATGATTATCAATTACGTGTTAATACAGTATCTATCAGTTAGCACAGAATAATGAATCAACATAGCAAACAAACAGAGGGTCTCAAATGACAGATATTCACAAACCATAGGACTTCAGGACTACAAGACCTGAAATAACATTATTGTGACACCCAAAATCTGAAAACTTCACAACTGCTCAATTCTGCATACATAAATTTACACAAGAAGAAATGTATCATAATATTGAAATACTTCTTCAAGTCACAACATTAACAACAACTAGTTTTTTGACAATACTATAGCTGTACAATATACAAAATATATACATTCAGTTATCCTCCACACAAAACATGCACTTCAATCAGAATATTGGGTCACTACATATACCAATAAACTCAAGACCTTGGGGCTGGCGGCATTCTACATGTCCTTTTATTATGACCAAGTTGTTTGCACGAGCTGCATTTTAGTTTGACCTTGCCACTGTGTCTGGACTCTATCCGTGCCTTCTTTCGTCTACTAGGCTGTACAATGCTACGGGGACATAGAACTGTAATGTCGTTTACTCCAATAGGCCAAAACTGCTTGCTTCTACAAGGGAAAATACGATCCATGTAAACTCACTTCCAAGTTTCAGAATAAAAATAATGCTCACAATATGGGAGCGTATCCATGTTCCTGTGAAAGATTACGGCAATAGCATGTGAGCAAGGAAGTCCTGAAATTTGAAACTCCCCACAATGACAAAACTTTTTTTCCAAATCAACAATGTATGAAGTGCCCCATGTTTCTACTTCCATTTCTGATTGAGAGTAAGGGTGAACCTTATAAGCTCTTGCTTTCTCTCTCCTTGAATCCATTTCTTTTGTAGCATAAGGTGTCAAAACAACATGTCATTTGGAGACTTCCTCTCTACGGTTATAGAACCATTGAGCAACTTTTCTTCTTGTATTATCAATTAACCTGTTTATAGGAAGCTCACGTGTAGACATGAACAAAGCATTTAAGCTCTCCACACAATTCGTCGTAAGCATTCTGTACTTTCTCCCTGGAAAGTGTGCATTTGCCCACCTTTTAGAGTCAATGTTGTGAAGCCACTTATGGGCAACTGGATGTTTTTCAAGCATTGTCTGCATTATCATATCATATTAGAGTGTTGTGTTGGCTCATGCTGCTGCCCAAAACAAACCTACAGCAGCTCTGCTTCCAGTATCAGTTACCATATTACAACACATGTGATGGCAACAAAAGACATGATGCGCGTTTGGGTAGACTTTTCTAACTGCTAATATAATGTCCCGATGTCTATCTGATACTATGGTGATTGAGTGATCATCGACACCAAAGAACCTCTTTGTATGCTCCAAAAACCACTCCCATGCAGACCCACATTCAACTTCAGCTATTGCGAAGGCAACTGGAAGAACATTGTCATTACCATCAATCGTCGTTGCAATCAACATTACTCCCGGATACTTTCCTCTTAGGTGTGTGGCATCAATTCCGATAAGTCTACGCAAATAAGACCTGAACACCCTTCGGCAAGCACCAAAAGCCCAAAACCGCTGGAACTGATTGTGACCATTCCTGCATAGTGTCACATACGTTTCAGGATCTCTAGCTCTTAACTCACGCAGATATTATGGAAGATCTCTATAAGCCTCATCATAATCTTCAACAATCTTTTTCAATGCTTTCTCCCTAGCTATGTATGCTTTTCTGTATGATATGGTCACTCCAAAACTAGCTTTAATATCTGATATAATCATACTTGGTTTGTATTGTTCATTATGAAGAAATTGCTCTTCAACAAAAGAAGCAACAAATGATGAAGAGCATGCATGATGATCAGCACTTTCCCTAACAGTTCCACATTGGTGTTCCTTTATATATTTTGTAACAGTGAACTCTACTTCCCCCCTTGCTACTACTCTCCATGTACATGGTTGGTTGAAGTACATTGCTTTAACTCTATTTTTTCGGGTGTCAGCTGGGTTATATCTCATATGCTTAACCATGGCATGTTTGACAAGTGCATTCTTGAATTCTTCTCTAGATGGAAATATCTGCCCCACAAAAAATTCATGCTCATCTCTTGTCTCTACCTCTCCAATTGGCCCAGCAAGCAATCGAGAATTTAAAATATAAGGATCTTCAGCTAATGGAAACTCCTCCTCTAAGTCACTGTACTCATATGGGGGGAATTCATATTCCTCAATCTGCATATCATCGGCTTGGAATTCTAGTACACTTGTAATGAGTTCTAATTCATCTGCATTCCGGCTTTCAATTCTTTCCTCCCCACTCCAGGTTGCCTCAAAAAATTCAACAACTCTTGTAAAAGAATTCAAACCCTCACCTTCTATATTAGTTGCTTCTTCATTTAGATCAATTGTCAAATTCCTTGTAATTTCTGATCCATTCCCCGTGACAGCATTATCATCAAGAGTATTCCATATTTCGGATAAAATTTCGTCAACAACATTATCATCCCTGAAAAATAAATTACAATTACACTTTCCAAAGTTTGAAAATCATAATCAAGGACCTAGGAAGGCCTAAGAGCCTGAAATATTTTGATTTCAGGCCCTCTGAGGGCCTGAAATCTTTTCATTTCAGGCCCTCTGAGGGCCTGAAATCATATTATTTCAGGTCCTTGGAGGACCTGAAATCTTTTTATTTCAGGCCCTCACAGGGCCTGAAATCAGTATATTTCAGTCCCTCGGAGGGCCTAACTTATATTGATTCAGGCCCTCCCAGGCCCTCAAATCCAATGAATTCAGCCCCTGTAAGGGTCTGAAATCTTTTCATTTCAGGCCCTGGGAGGACCTGAATTCCTTTTATTTCAGGCCCTCCCAGTGCCTGAAAACAATATATTTCAGTCCCTCCTAGGGACTGAACTCCTTTAATTTCTGACCCTTCTAGGGCCTGATATGGTAATATATCACCCCTAGGTCGAATTCAAGCATTTATTTATCTTAAGTTTAACAAATTTCAGAGAGCCCTTATTATGTAATGCATATCACCCTTAGACTCCTCCAAACATAAAAATTGTAGCAAAAGTTGATAAATATAAAACTAGCTCTGATACCATATCAAAGATATCAATCATACGTACATTACTATTTGTATTTGTTACCAATCTGTTGATTGCTTTTTCTCCTTCAACACCTATCTTCCTCAGCTGCCTTGATGAATTGAGTTGTGCAAGGTCAAATAATATACGTACCCTCGTGATGATTCGACTTGTGCAAGGTAGTAATATATATAGGCTGAGAAAATTTCCACTACCTGGCCATCCGAACCATAAATTATTATTTTACTGTAAAAGTGGTTCGGATATCTCGAAATTGTCAACGAAAAAGGCATTTTGTGGCGCCAAGGGTATAATAGGAAGTTCACTTAAACGGCTGTGCCCTTTGATAAAATAGAAACCATGGTGTGCCCTTTGATAATTTCGGATTGTTGCGTACGCGCTTTGGTAAATTGCCGATTATTTAAAGTATCCAATAGTAAGATGGAGGTGAAGATGGAGGTGTTGAACTTAGATCGGCCTAGTTCCCTTGAGTTCGTGCTTTTGCCTTTGGTTGGTATCGAACTAGCAGGAATAGCTTGGATTAACCTGGTTTTCATTAGGTTATGCTAGTGGTTTCACTTGAATCATGTCAAGCATGACTTGAGACAACCACTACCCAAGCTAAATGAGCATAGGCTAGTTGTCCTATGTTGTATTGAGCATGATTTGGTTTGTCAACTTGAAGATGAACTCCTTGTTGTCTTGAGCATTATCCCAACGCACTTAGGGTTGGGGTTATGTTGAGCATAGCTTAAGTTGTGTCCCCTGGCCAGACAGTATGGGGTTTTTCACACATCTGCACTCTTTATTTTCACACACCTGATGCCACATAGACTTGTTCAACTTAAGCTTATGCATCTTGGCGCGCTGAGAATGACTCAGCTCATCTAGGATTGGATCATGTTAAGCATAAGTTGTGTCAAACCAAGTCAGGCGAGTTGACACATTTGGGCAGCCCTATGCGGATGGACAACTATATCATTTGCCTATAGGACTTGGCATAGATAATAAGTGTATGATAGTTTATCGATAGTGAACAAGGTTCGAATCCTGATGATGCATTGCCTTGTCTATGTTCCTCCGTCATGCACTTAATATCTATGCTATGAATCTCCTTCCATCGACATGGGCCGTGAGGTGAGAGGCCGTGACAGTTTCACATTTTGTTACATCGTTTTTGTTGGCTACTACGGTTACCTTGGCTGATGATTCTAGTCGTTCGTTCTTTTCATGAGCAAAAAATATCAAATAAAATAGTAGAAATTTGTGTTTGGTACTTGAATTTTTTGGGTTTTCCAACAAATTGAAAAAATGAAACAAAGACAATTATTTATTGTCAATTTATTGTCATTAGTGTATAATAAAATATATATTGTTTATAAACAAAATGCTTAGATTTACTCAAATACAGAAAAAAAAAAGTGCTAAAAATATTAGGGGAAAAAAAAGAGAACGCTGGAGTATGCGAGTAAATTGGATATCAGGAAATGACTTTGATAAATTCATTGAACAAATAATCGAGTTTAGTTCTTTCACTAATATTCTGCTTGTTTGGACAGAAATAAAAATAAATGCTTAGTAGAAAACATTATCGGTTTTTCATATTATATAGGAGGAATAATGTCTTATAAATTTCATTGATCTTCTAATTTTACTTCGGCTCAAACAAAACTTAAAACTAAATTTATGCATCTTACAATCGCAACTAAATGAGAATGTCTCTTCGTCTGTTGCCATCGACAAATAAGATGGAACACAATAAAACAATACAATCACTTTCTTCACTTAATGTATTTCATTTACTGTCTTTTCCAACCCTTTAAATAAACACATCATAAGCTTACTCCTTTCAGATAGAAATGGTTCATGTTACAATCAGACACTGTAGATGACTGAGCCACGGAGGGTGTACCACGATCGGGAAGAAGAGGGTCAAACTGCGAACTTGAAGAGCTCAATAGAAGAGATTAGAATAGCAACAAGGCAGACTTCGACTTAATTACTTTGACGCTCAAATTAGTCCATTGAGATGGAAAATAAAATATGTGCGTATCTGCACCCACGAAAGTGGGATACCTCTTATACTACCTCCTAGGGTGGAAACATTAATCCCACATTCAAGTCATCTGGTAACCACGTAGACCCACGTACCTCATCCTTATCCTCAATTGATCCACGTCTTTTGTTTATCATGATACACGTTCTCCATGAATTAAAAAGTGGGAGGGGCCCCGAGGGCTATAATGCAATAAAAGAATGATTAGTTGTCTTCCAAATACCCACGGTTCGATCCCTAACTATGATGAATTTTATAAGAATTTTTCCTCCAAATAAAACGCACAACCGTGAGATGTTGAGCTTCTAAACAGCTCGTTGCGAGCATTTCCCGATTTACTCTGGCAGCCGATAGAAATTTTCATTAGACCAAGCCGATCGTTTCAAGTTCAACATTATTCAACCTAATTAATCTTTTTTAAAAAGATAAGAGGGATGATGATTAGGGGTGTGCAAAAATTCGGAAAAATCGAATTAACCGAATCTAACCGACCGAATTTTGAAATTCGGTTCGGTTAATTCGGTTTTCGATTTTTTTTCTTAAAATTCGGTTCGGTTTTCGGTTTTGAATTTTGTAATTCGGTTAAACCGAATAAGAATATTAATTTAATTATTTTTATTTAAAAATATAATTAAATAAAATAAAATCTTATTTTTTTAATTAAAATCGATTAAAATTTTAAAAGTTCGGTTAAATCAATTAATTAGATTAAAAACCGAATTAATCGAGATTTTATCGGTTCGGTTTTCTCAGTTTTTATCAAGAAATTCGATCGGTTCGATTTTTTTTAAAAATGTCGATTTATTCGGTTTTCGATTTATTTAGTTCGGTTCGATTTTAACTGAATACTCATCCCTAAGGATGATGGCTACCTCTAGAGGCAGCTAGCATGATTCAAGTAGAAGGGATCTAGCAGAGTTGGAGAGGTCTGGCCTGGTCATGCCAAGGAGGACATTAGTAGAGCGAGAGAGGTCTCGCGTGGACCGAGCTGAGGAAGATGTTCGAAGCTAGAAGGGATCTGGCGTGGCCAAGTCGAGGAGAACACCAGCAAAGCAAAAGAGGTCTAGCGTGACCGAGTCGAGGAGGAAGTTTGCAGAGCTAGAAAGGATCTAAGATGGTAGCCAAGTTAGGCGCTAGCAGAGGTGAGGAGGTCTAGCCTAGCTTGGCCGAGCTAAGGAGGACCTAACAGGTCAGCTCGAGCTAAGTTCCCCAAGTAAGATTGCTGAGCCAAAGTTAGCTCGGCGACAACCTTAACCTTGGTTTGGAAGTTAATTTGCCTTGTCAGGGTATGGACATTTTGGGGTCCAGGGGGTCTGAACATTTTGGGCTCCACGGGTTGAGTGAACCCAATTTATGCTAGACTCACCCTTGACTAGGCTTGATTATAGCTCAAGCAAGTTTGACGGATTTGACTTTGCCCAACAGGTCAAAATGATTGTTGACTCCACTAGTACACGTGGATGCACATAATATCTGTCAATCAGTTCCCAAAAAAAAGAGCATGAATAAATCAGAAAAGAAATGGTTCGCAATTTTGTTTCTTTGAATCACATCCTATATCTTCCAAGCATTCGAGATGAATATTACTTGCTTTAATAGAAAGATGATACAAAGTGCACAATATCTACTAGAGAACCTACAGCACACTTGGGAACTTATAATCTATTTGGGTTGATCAAATTAATGCCACGTCGGCAATCAAAGAGAAAAAAACTTTACAACTGAAGAATGGTGATCAACTCATCGATACTCATATAGCATTACATAGGTGAGGGTAAACATGGTTTGACGATGATGATGAGAAATTGATTAGAAGGGCGGGCGTGTTATGCAGTAAAATGATGAAGACCTTCAACCGTCAACTTGGTCTAAATATGATTACTGCCATGACCCATGTCAAACACATTATAAGCAGGCCTTTCTAAGTATGTTTTTTTCCCATTCATTCATCCGACTAACTCGTCTAAACATGTTTTTTCTTGGCTTTCAACTGCAGTTGATTCCAGAGGCAAAACATCAGAGTATTAATGTTTACTAACCTTTATCAACACAAAAAATCCTGCTTACCTCTGCATCTGCATTCGATGAGGTTCCAAAACTTGTCTCCGAGAACACATAAATATTAAATACAGATGTTATCTTCTATAGATGTACTTTGACAAGGGAAAGTTTACTTTCCTAGCAACCTACAAAGCATTTAGAAAAATTAAGCACAAGTACAATTTGTTAATGGAAACTAATTATATCCATAAAAATAGAAATTAATGAATAGCTTAGGGCTTAGGTTCCCTACCTTGAAAGCCATATCTTCGTCAATCATAGATCGGTACCGTGTTGAACCTTCTAAAGGACAACTATTGCTTTTGCATATAAAATTAGCATTGCAGAGAGTAGACAACTGTAATAGAACATCAGACATCAGATGAGCATGTGAACCTTCTGTTGGTTCTCCAATTTCAAGCTGAACTTCCTCTGTCTCATATTCCACCATTGAAGTGATGCACTGAAATATGACTAACAATCTCTCTAATGGGAAAGTTCCAGGTCCCTTTATGAGGATTTCTTCAGCCGAATTATCTTGTTTATCCATGGATGTCTGGAAGCTCCTAAAGATCCACAAAGAATAGTAAAGGTACAAACTTAGTAGCTAGATTTAGAGAAGCTAGTTGAGAAAGACATGATGCCTAATACCAAGACAAATTATACACTTACTTTCTCTTTCGTTTACGGTTGTCGGAACCTCCAGTAGAGTCAAACAATGCTCCGTCCAGGGTAGCGGGATTCCTTGAAGCAAGAAAAGCAGAAATAAGGAGGTATTTAGCAGAGAGTGACATATGAATATCCAATTCACCAGAGGCCTCCTCTCTGGATAGGTTCCTTAATTTTACTCTCTGATTAATACTTCTTTCTTTGTCAATTTCACTAGATGACCACGAGGGAACGTTGAATATCTCATTCATTGAAATATTCAAGTGTGGCTGCAGATAATCAAACAATCTTCTCTTTGTGGCCTCATCGGGAATCAATCTTGGATCAGTTAATGCTTCACAATATTTCTTAAACAATGGCTTGAACGTGATTGCTAGTTCATCAATTCGCCTAGTAATCCTAGAAAATGGCTTCAAGACTACACTGTTCACAGAGAATTGATATTGAAATTAATACATGTTGAATGAAGAAAAGATGAACCAAAAAAATTTCCTAATTGGGAATGAACAACTTACCTCAGGAAACAAGAATATAGCTTTGGATTGACTTGGTTTCTCATGAGAATATTATGGATATCATCCAGGCTATAATCCGAGAAGCAGATATATAATGGCTCCAACGATCCAACCATCGAGTAATAAGCATCGGGCAAAGCACGACTGATATAAATCAGACCAACATTTTGAACTTTCAACAAGTCAGGGATTCTGAATAATATCTGGAGAATCAGAGTGCCCTTGTCCCACGATCTGATGAGTTCCACATTGTCAAAAATCAAATAAATCATCTCACCATTTTCACCACCGGAGCAAGATTCCATCTTTGCTCCGGTATGAGCACTTGTTGCCTGAATCAATGCATCTCTGAGCAGATCCACGAAATTCGTTGGCTTGTCACAGCGCTTGGCGCTCGAGTAACCATTCTCCCTACACCTCTTATGGCACAGCAACTGGTCCAACACCGTCTCGAACAGAATCCGAGGGCAGTAGCAGGATCTGCAGCTCGCATACACGAAACGCCGGCGCAAGTGCTGGAACACTCGGAGAACCGTAGCGGTCTTACCTGTCGAAGGGCCACCGTAAAGGAGGGCTGGGAGCATGGGGGAGTTCGAGGGGCCGATCAAGCGCAGGAGCTCAAGGATTTGGGGTTTTCGGCCGGGGAGAAGTGAAAGCAGTTCGTCCAAAGAGAGGGGATCCCTATCGCCGGACGAGGACGGTTCGACGGCCGGACAAGGAACCGATGGCGGCGGCAGCGGTTTCAAGGCGCTGGGCGAGGTCTTTGAGGGTGTAACGGAGGATGATCTGGTGATCCGCCGAGTTGGAGTTCGCAGGATCATCGCTTCGCCCGTCATGGTCGTTATCAGATCGTGATCTCCTCTCCGTCGTCGCCGCCGCCGTCGGCAACCGACGAGAAAAAAAACCCTAATAACCTCCCAAAGCAACAGATGGAGGGAAAGAGTTCGGGAATTACTTTTGAAAAACAAATGAAATGTAACAGACGTTATCATCCATTATCACGGTTTCTAGCAGTTGATAATGGGTACAACGCCGTTATATTGAATTCCCTGTTAACCTATCGTTTCTTGTAACATAATTGGGCCCGGGCCGTACTGGACCGGACTTGCCGGCCGAGGCCCAACATATCAACCCTATCCAATCAAGTTGAGAAGATGATATAAAAGAGATTAAATGAGTAAACGTGATATAAATATAATTAGCTTATCTATCTATCAATCTATTAATATCTATAAAATACAGTTTTACATGTAAACGTGACATTCATAGGGAGCTTACAATTTCTACCTAAACCAAATCTAACTTTTAGATTTTTCTAAACCAAATAGGTTTTAAATTTTTTTAATTAGTTTTTTAATTTCTCTTTTTTCGCTATATTAGCCTCCCTCCCCTAACCCTAAGCAATCCATTTCTTTGCTCTGTCGCCGTCAGTTTTGCCGCCGTCTCCTTCGATTCTGCCACCGTCTCTTTCAATTCTGCAGAGGTCTCCTTCGATCCGGTCGTCTATGGTTCCACCCCCTCCTGTGCCGCCATCTCCTTCGATTCTACAGAGGTTTCTTTCGATCCAATCGTCTACAGTGCTGCCCTCTCCTTTGCCACTGTCTCCTTTGATCCTTCAATGGAGTCGTCTTTTTATCCTCGCCTCAACCCCGGTCAGGATGCCAATATGTACAAGTAAACTTCTTTATTGTTGTTGTTTTTTACAAAATAAAAGAAAACAAATTGAAAGGGTTGCTACATGTAAATTATAATTTCATAGCATCATTTTTTTCCCATATTGATGTTACGCACAAATCTGAAATGTTCATTTGACATTTCTTTTAATTTTGGTTCAACATTAATCGAATATAATTGCTTTTAATACTTTAAACCTTGGCTTAATATCACCTTTAAATTCATGTTAACGATCATGCATCGTTACCTTAATTTTTCATGAGGACTTTAGAAAACCAAACACAACCTCACAGTGAAATCTAATAACTGTACAAGGATTCCAGTTGGCCGATTCTCTAAAATCAAATGATTTAGGAACTGTTTTCGCTGTTGCTTCATGGGAAATACACCATAAATTCAGAAAATTCAAGTCAATCAAGTATAATTTCTTTCCATACAGTTTATTTTTGAATAGGTTTATTTTAATACGTATTTTAAGTTCCAAAGCATCCCATCACTAGAGTATGATGAATAAGTTTATTTTTTATTTGCTTTTAAGCACCAATGCATCTGATAACTATTTTCTTAATGAACAAGTATATTTATATTCATCTTTTAAGTTCCAATGCATCTCATCACTTGCAGCCACCATCTTTAAAAGTGTATATATATATATATATATATATATATATATATATATATATATATATATTATATATATATATATATATCCTTTTAAGTTTCTATGCATCTAATAATTTATTTTGTTTGTTATAGCTTTTATTTTTATTTATCTTTTAAGTTCCAATGTATCCAATGCATGTTTTCTCAGTTAATGAAGGTTAATCTCTGGTTGGACATTAGTTAATGCCTGTTACTGGTGTGTTATTTATCTTATTTATGTTTGGTATACGAGTTGACTGTTGGACCTTAGATGGCTAGAGAGGGGGGTGTGAATAGCCAGACACTAAAAACACTTGCTTCTTTGAACTTTTCTGCACTTAGGGTTAGCACCGAAAGAAATACAGAAACAAACAGAAATGCAGAAATAAAGAACAAACCAGTCGCTAACAAGATGGTTTACAAGGTTTGGGGATAACTTGCCCCTACTCCTTGGGGTGCCCGTAAGGTGGGTGATCCCTTGATCGTCGGCAGATCAAGTCCCGGAACTTTCGGATAGAATAGAGCCTCCTTCTCGGTGGAGAAACCTCTCCACATCAATCTCCAGATGATATCAGTTAAGCGAGACAATGTGAAGAATAGCTCACACAGATCTAACAGGAACGCTCAAGCAAGAAGCCTATACAAAGAGCTCAACACCACAGCAAA
>JAGFNQ010004921.1:88152-286909 GCA_024364735.1 Boesenbergia rotunda
AAAATTATAATTGCCATTTAATCCTGCCTTTGAATTGAGTACTATTTTACTTCTATTTTTCAAAAAAGTAGAATTATTCAACTCATTCGACTAATCTAATTAATTAACCATATGATTCACATAACCTGTTCGATTGAGTCTCTTTTTTTCAATTTATTTATTATTTTTTTAAGTTAGATCTAAATTAATTTTGATTTGAACCAATATATTTTTTATATATCTCCTTGTCTACTGATGGATTTTATTCAATCCCAATGCTATTTTAATTCGGCACTTTCACTTTGTGTCTGGTTCATACCTAATAAAATGTATATAAATATTTATAAAAAAAAGGCCGGACTATAGTCGAGATAGCTCATGTATACATCCGTCCTTGGTGGTTGGTATTTACATAGATATTTATTATAACAGAGTTTGGGATAATTCTTAGAGAATGCAAAAATACTAAACAAATGACCGCTATAGTAGAGTAAAATATCTCTCTCAATTTATTCTCTTTCAGATATGTAAGGTCATATTAGTACTACTAAGGTGATGACTTCACCCCTAGCCGGAACATTTATCAAAGTATAATTTTATTCTTTTACATTTTTTCTTTAAAAAAATATTACAGATTATCAATCCAAACTTACAAAGAAATGCACTACAAACAAAGTTTAAAGTAAGGCAAACTCAAATGTTCTCTTATGTTTTTTTTACTTTCCGAGAAATTATATGTATCTTCGAGATAAAAATACAAAGGGAAAAAATATATAAGAGAAAAAGATGTCACAAATAAAAAAATATAAAAATTATAATTGCTCAAGTCATATTTAAGTCGTTAACTAACTCATTTAATTTTACTGTCTCAATTTAATCTTGCCTTTGAATTGGGTACAATTTTACTAATCTATTTTTCATAAAAATAGAATTATTCAACTCATCTAATTAGTTAACCATATTCTTCACTTCAATCTATTCTGTTTTTACAATTTATTTATTAGCTTTTTTGTTTGAACTCTACTTAAATCGTGTAATTTGTATCTATTACGATGACTACCATCGCATGGGAACCTTGCATGCCCGTGGCAAACAAAAAGATAACACGGACAAGAATGAAAAGCGCATTCCTTGTCGAGCATAAAGTCATACTCGTCCAGTGGCCTCGAAACCACGAAACTCAGTCCAGAACGATGCGTACATGAGACCTATTGCATTGACTCCCACATGTCAACATCATGACCAGCTCCTTACAAAAGAAACGGTGGGAGCAAATGGAATTCGATTCACTCAACCTTTGACTTGCTAGGGCCTGTGCGATGCATTTTCTCGCCTTGCCAATTGCCACAGATAGGGCACTGCAGGGTGTCAGTGTCACTGGCTGCTTGATAATTAAGAGCCCATGCATTGATATAAGATGGAAGGTTTATGGGTGATTCTTTTGATGTCCTCATGCGCAGGACGTTAGATCAAATGCTCAAGGGGCTCACTGTGTGTTCTGACACAGAATACAGAATAGTTAATTAAAAAGCTTTTGCTCTTTACTTCATCATTCATGATCAAGCCTTTAGGTGTGTGTGTGTGTGTATTAACAAGAATTTAATCACATCAAGGGGGGCAGTGCGTGCGCTTAGCTTACGCATGCAGGAATTAACTATAGTAGTTGCATGGGGGGAGAAAGATACATGTAAAGGGAAAGCGTCGACGTAGTTCTCGAAAGCTTTTGCTCTGAATTTAACGAGTTTTTGGCTTGTAAATTAGCAGGCATGCTCTCGTCTAATGATGTTTGTGTTTTAATATGCACACAGCTTCCGCTCATGCTTCCTTGTGATACGTGTCTCGTGCTCTGTTGGATTAGAGCCATTAATTTGAAAGAAAGAAAAAAAATGATTTAGAGTTCATTGTACAAGTTTCAGGCTTCAAAAGGCTGCTTTAATTTGCTGCTTGAGTGAGGCAATTAAAAGAATCCATCATGAAAAAGACCATGCAATGGTTTGTCTGTCGATCTCTGCTTTCTATATAAGCTTTTCAGAGAGGTTTTAGATGAGTTCTAGTTTATATTACTGAGTGAGACTGTATAAGATGAGACTAAAAGAAGCCTCTGCTTTTGAAGAGAAGAGAAGAGAGGAGATGAGCTGCTGCTTTTGAGAAGCCCCATGGCGGTGGCCGTACTCCTCTGCGCCTCCTCTCACCGGCAACGCGTGCTCCAATGTCGGCGTCCTCGAGCATGACCTCACCATGTGCTCCACTGATAGGTAGTAAGTAGCCACAACACAACACGCCTTTTGCTCACGGCATCATATGTTCTTTCCTAAAGACACCTTTGTCAGTACACTCGGAGGACACACCAAAAAAACAAAGACTGTGCCTTTGCTTCTCCCGAAGAGGCCGATTGATGCCAGGAATTGTTAATTGCGATGTTTGTTTTCAGTGACTTTGCTTTCGTCTTAATCCAGTGGCTCGTTTTCAGTGTTGTTTACTTCGTAGATTAGGTGTTTGAGAGAATGCCCAACTGGCTGTGCTGCGCATGTCTGCTGGGTCCAGCACGAGACTGCTTCACTCACCATCATCATAGTTTTGTTTGGATCTCATTATTTTAGTCCGTTCATCATGTGGTCAGCGTTAATTGGTCAAATCCATTGGCACAGCCATCATTAGAACAATTAAAATAGCATCATGAACTGCTCAGGCCTCTTCAACCCTACTCCATGGTAAAGAATCTATCAATTTTTTTTCTCCTCCTTCCAAGTTTTGAATGGAATTATGGAAACATCATTCATTTGAATGGAATTTGATTTAGTGGGTGGTTTTTTGACCAGGACCTCATTTAATACAAAAAGAATCTGTTATCAGAAAAATGAGTGGTAGAATGGCCAACCTTCAAAGTCACACAGACATGATGTATGATCACGCACCATCCTCCCATTCTGCTGATATTTGAAAAGTTGTAATCTGGTCTATTGGCCATTAAGTTCTTCACTGTTCACATTCTCTGAAGTTCAGATCTGTCGCATATTACAATCGGATGAGAACAAATGTAGGCATAAGACATCGTAGACAGACAATTGTCTGTGATCATAGATCCTAATGCACATGTGACTCTGATTACAGCAGCATGTTTCTCCAATACAACAACAATAAGTAAGTCTTCTTATTTTAGTGTTCTGTCCTTTGTAGCCATTGTCTGGGGCATCTTTTCTCTCATGCACCTGAATTGTACAGGGCTGGTAATAAATTATTCAGGTGAGAGACTGCCGAGAAAACCTTAAATACTTCATGCCTCGCCAGATTGGGATTGAAGGGAAGTGCTGCTTTGTCCAAAAGAACACGGGCCTTAGGGAGGTAGGAGCAGAGAAGGGTCAGAGTTTCTCACTGAAGCATATCCATTGTTTCTCCCTCATCATAGCACAATCTATCTGTTCATAGATAGCCACAGGTCAGGGTCCATATCATCTCCACTTAATTTTCCTCTTTTGCCAGTCATCAATCAGCTGTGGTTATCCCTCCTCTTTGATTGCATCCAAGTCTGTAGAACTTTGAAGCAGTAGGGAATTTTCTGCATTCAAAGGTAGTTCCAACTTTGGAGGGTGTAGTAGCATATGCTTTTATCACCTTTCTGAAACTTTTGACCTCTTTGAATTCTTGAGCTCAAGTTGAGAGTATCAAATTTTGCACAAGCTTATCCTGAAGCTTCGTGCACAAGTTTAACCAGCTGCTGTTGTTTTATCTTCCAACCTCTATATGGCAAGGGCAGGGCATAACTGTAGCTGATTTACATCATTTTTCCTCTTGGATATGATTGCAAATATCAGCATAACATCAATTCTTTTCTAAGTTTACTACTCATTTGTATTGCTCATTTGCCTAAGTTTGTTGTAAATTATTTTCCTGTCACAGTGAAATAAGCAACAGGAAAATAAAGAGTGAAGCATCGAATGCAATTATCTCTATTTATCTATAAATTAAACAATTGCAGAGTAACGTTTTTATCAATTGTATAATCACAAACATGTTATTCTGTCATTTTAATTAAAGAAACAAAAGTCAACCCTGTCTCACTACTTATTTTCCATTAGAAGTCAAGCTCCCCAGTAAACATGAGAAACAACATTCCTTTCTTTTCTTTTACTGTTGAAAGGGAGATTTTGCTGAATATTTCAAGTATCCTATCAATCGCATGAAATAGGCTAGACCTCAATGAAGCATGATACAAGTTCTAAGGTTGGCGGGCATGTAAATTTGATTCCCAAGCTAAATTTTGTTTAAGATATCAAAATATCATCCTATCTCAATCAATTAGTCCTATCAATATGTGCACATTCGAATATCTCACTTGCATGAACATTTGTTGAGAGTACAGCATCTTGATTTGAAGCATCTGATGAAAGTCCATCACATCAAGTGATAGATTCTGTTACAAAAGATCAACCAATAATGGTTCATAATGTGGAATCTGGAAAATGTGCAGGGATCAGGCCAAACCCCGATGCTGATAGATTTTTAGCATAATTGGAGTGAAATTTGAAGCAACCAACGTTCGCACTCAGACAAATTGGTAAAGAGAGAAGGATAACCAAAGCTGCCAACTTCTTTCCCTGCAGTTTCAAAAGGATCTTATTGGCAGTGCGATCTATTTCCGTAAACCATCATGGAGAGGTTCCTGAGAAAATATGATAAAGAATGCATGAAGGTGATGATGCTGAAACATGAAGAAACCTTCAGGCAACAGGTTTTGATTCTTTTCTTCCCCTTTGTAATCTTAACTTCCAAGCACAGAGACTCATGTTAATTCTCTTCTCTATCAGGTCCATGAACTCCACCGCTTGTATAGAGTTCAGAAGCTTCTAATGAGAGACATGAAGGAGAATGAGCTGAAGTCACAAAGCTTCACCAATTTTACTGACCAAAAGAATGTCTCCAACTCATGTCTACTCGGCAATAGTCACAAGGAACTTAGGCTACCACGAAGGCGACGGGTGCTTAATCTTGAACTTCCAGCTGATCAGTACATAGAAAGAGCCGAGGAAGACATGATGTTAGAGCTGGAAGATGGCGGTGGCATTGAGTTGGCACTGACTATAGGAAACGGTTGGAGGAAGCGAGAAGAGGTATCTTTCACTTCTGATGAGGCAGCAAGCTTTTCCTCGTCGTCGACTGAGACTGGAGGGTTGAAGTTAAGTGGGCATGGATGGAAGCTGCAGGGGATGGAAGAAGGAAACTTCAGCTATGACAGCAATAGGAAGAATGGATATGACATGGAAGGAGTGAGAGAGGAAAGTCTGAAGCAGCCATCTTGGCACATTCAGTGTTTGAGTCTCAAGATGGCTTGATCATGTTAGCAATTTCAGAAGTGTGTGCTTGTTTCTAGTTTGGCAGTTAATGCCAAGCATTTGTTTTCTTAGAAATCATAGTTCTAAGCAAGTCACGTCTCTCATTCCAACATAACAATTCTGTGTAGAGTCTTGTGATTTGGAAAGTATACCACCAACGCAATCAGAAGTAAGCCAACCACGACAAATCTGCATCGAAGTGGGATTCACCAAAAAAATGACTCTAACAATTCAACTTTATGCTAACAATATAAATAAGACAGATGAAGAGCTATAAGGTGAAGAGAAATAAAATAAGAGGGTGGAAGAGATATGAGCTCGATGCTTTCCAACAACAACTTATCAATGCGTAAAGTGATTCAGCCATCAAGGACATCACAGAGCCCCGACCTATATCCCCTGCAGTGCAGGCATGCATCATGGGTGCTAGAAATCACAAAAACTTAAGCATCCAGGTGAACTCAGAAGTGAGCGGTGAAAGATGGCTTGGAGCTTTTGAGGGAATAGGATTTCTTAGCAATTAGACTCTAGGATGAGAAGCATGAGATGATTATTGCTTCGATAGATTTGATGTCCTATAAAGAGGTGAGTTCACAAGTGATTGACGAAGGATGACATGGAACATCCAAGTGAGCTTGGAGGGGATAGTGCCTCTGAATGACTAAGGGATTGACTTGAGGTGAACTCGAATCATGTAAAGACATCGCACAGAGGTGTGCTTTCATCTAGAAATTGCTTAAGGTGTTAGCTTATAAAGTTGGTAAAGACCTCGCAAGTTATTGCCATGAGTTCAAAATCAGCCTACTCCATATAATGTGATCCTGTCGCGAAGTGAGTCAGACGCCCGTACAGCGGAGTGAGTCTCCGGGGAGAGCGAGGTCGCTGAAGTAGCTTAACGAACGGGATCGCCCCAACCTGCAAGACAAAGACTATTAGTGTCACGCCCCGAGACCATTGGAGCCGCTGATCCAATATAAAATCGGACATCTCCCCTGTCCGGCGGACAATTTACACATACACACAAACCCACGCAGTTATAAAATGGCCTCAGGCCTCAAAACAGGTATATATAACACATAAGAAAATGAAACAACGCAACACTGAAACATAGAACTCACCTGAGCTGCCCCTGAGCAGGCGCGTAGCAAAACAACCAACACATAGTCCAGCAGAGGACTCAAAAATACAATACCACGAGAATAAATCCAATACAAGTCCTCGGTAACAAAACGAATACAAAACATATACTATGTTATCAAAAGAAAACCAAAACCAGCGGAAGCTCCCATCCAAATGGAGTCATAGGGACCCGGGACGGCAATTGGACTCCTTCGGCGAGCTATCAACCTGAAAACAAAAATATTACGACGGGTGGTGAGTCCAAGTGGACTTGCGGGTATATAGATAGATATGCATGGCTCAACAGAAATAGCTGAATTAGTTATACAGAAACAACAGGATACAGTCTCAACAGGAATATCAAAATATGCATAACTGAAAATAACAACTGACTGTACATACCAAAAATCAATCTATCCATACCATAAAAGACTCGTACCACACGAGCTAATGCAGGGTCATCATACCACACATAAGCATATCCTGTACATGCATGTCAAACAAGTGCAGCAAATAAATGCAGCAATCACAATCAAAATGCACAATGCATCATATGCACATGATGCAATGTCATGGTCACCCCTGACGCCAATCAAGACACCGAGACAGGCGATACTGTGTCGACCGAGTGGGTAGAGCTGTGACACTGTACGCACCCTGCTATCACTGCTCCTGAGTGACCGAGTGGACAGGATGCTGGCGGGGGACCACCCCCTGTCACGCCCCCAGAGGCACATGCTTCCTCGAAAATCGGACAACATCTCCCCTGTACGGCGGACAATATGGGACAATTATACATCATATCTCCTCAATATACCTCAGCCACAAGCGGCTGGCATCACAATAATATGTAGAAATCACAACCACGCAGTTTATATTAACATAAAAGATAACGGGTGGCTCAGTCACCTTAAACATAAAAAAAAACACAACTTAATAAAAAACTCCACAACGAATAAACTCGATCAACAAGAAGTGACTACAAATTTGTCAAGACCATACCAGAAATAATAAAATGCGGAAACAAAGAAACTGCGGAGAACCAACTCTGAAATAACTCCAAACCAAAATAACCCGGTGAAACGGAAGGACTGGCAACTGGATCATCTCCTGGCTCCAAGCAATACCACTACCTGCTATCTGAAACAACAAAAAGGGAAGCAGGGGTGGTGAGTCCGGGCGGACTCTGCGGGTATATGAGTAGACAATAAGCATGGCATAAATAAGATAACGAAGTAGAGAATCAAAAGGTACAGTCCATAAGAAATATCAGATTTACTTATTCGTGCATAACATATAGTAAAACGACATAGCATAAAATCCGGGTAAGCACTAGGCATGTATAAACACCTCAACAACAATAATATCAAGATAGACATGCATGTCAAACATATGCAATAATCATAGCTCATATAAGTGCATCAAACACAAGCAAATGCATAAAAGAAATACGTATGCACATGACGCAATGACATGTGTCACCCCTGACGCCAGTCAAGTCGTCAACACATCCCATCTGTGTGACCGAGTGGGTAGGGCTGTGACAACTGTATCACTCCAACAACAACAATAACCAACAACAACAATAATACCACATAAGGCGTGGTTGAGTGGACAGGATGCTAGGGAGCACACACTCTAGACCCCGGTACATCGGGGGAGCTATCAACAGCTACAATATATATATCCCTCGAAAAACAACAACGGTGAGGGTGAGCCACCAACAGCTCATCCCTCTAAAAACAACGGTGAGGGTGTCACTGTTTGGCATAACAGGACAAACACTCGCGCTCTAATAACTACCACGATAACAAGTGGTTGAGTGAATCAAGCAACAATATGACTAACGACGGCTTAACCAAATATAAGTCTAACAGTCGTTAGTATGCAATGTGCAAGTATGGTGCATGCTATACGATGCACAAACAACCGAAGAAACAACGATGCAATAAAATCCAACAAGTCTACGATGTATCAATACAACTATCCAGAAACCAAAAATCAACGATTATGCACCTACACTACTAGGTAGGGTATTTCTAATGTCAAATAAACCTATCTGTGTTTAATGGACTTCTAAATGCTCGCGTACAAACGACACTTTACAGAATAGAAAACTAATAGAGGACTGTACAGATACGAATTTAGGAATACTCAAAGATCAACGAAGAATAAGTCTCAACGGCGATGTTTAAATAACAAACGACAAAGAACAAGGTCAAGCAACCTATCAGACATAATAAGCCATGCTTTTAAGGTAAAGAAGACTACTCGAGTACAAAGGAGAAATACCCGCCTTTTATTGAAGAATTTCGTAAATGAAGAGGACATTCCACGATCAACCAACGAGTCTGAATCTAGGTCCTGTATTACGGATATAATTTAGCCATTTTATAAAATTAACTAAAATAGTTAACTAGATGCAACACATAATTAGATCCATTTCACAACATCGACTCGTGTAGGAAAATAACTGATATAAAGGAATGAACAGGCTCTTCCAATTATTAATAATAGCATTTGGTATACTCTGGAAAGAATAAAAGAAAACAAGAATATTGTCTTAGAGGCATTGATGTTTTCAAATATCGAAGCTTCTACCAATTGAATGCCGAAATGAAAACAAATACTATTGGAGTCTGAGAGAAGTAACAGAATAGAAACAGAATGGAGCAGACAATTAATTCGGTCAAAAGATAGGAACTTGCAATTTGTCCTCGTTAACTTGACATATTAATGACCACATCAAAATATTGTCTCACCATAAGGCATCATTTTATTTGAATTTCAACAATAGAATATGTAGAACTTGTTCTCGAATCAGTGTGACTTAAACTACCAAAAGCAAGGCAACGGCAAGGTGCTACCCATGAACTAACAAGTTTATGATGAAGGATTGGAAAGTTACCAGTAAGACTGGAAATGCATTTACAAGCTTAGGAAAAATTACCCAAAGAGAACTGCGATCGAGGGCACTGGAAGTTAAGGGCACTGCAAGTTGTTGAAAATCCAAGAGTACCACTGATGGTTCTGCCACCGAGAAGAAGAAATAGAGGCTTAAGGGTTCGACAGAGCCTCGTCGACGTCGGTTGAGTGCGGAGGAATCCCAATGGTTCCACTCCTCAGACAAAGGCTACGGCGACGGGGCTAGGGCTTCTGGCGAGGGCGACGGCGCTCTGCTCGTGCACGCCGGAGAAGATGGGAGAAGAAGTGGAGAAGGCAGGACGGCGGTCGATGGTCGCGAGGAAGAAAGGCTAGGGTTTGGCGGCTTCGGTTCACTGCTGCGTCGGCAGAACTGAAGGGGACGACTGCGGTTTCGGTTTCGCGCAAGGGAGAGGGGGTTCGGGTGCTTTAGGGCTTAGGATTTAGTTTTTTTTTATAACTGTTTTTTTTTTGACATCTTGCAATTAAACCCTCCAAATTTTGAAAATTACAACTAAGCCCTTTAAAATTTCAGTTTCCAACATTCTCCCCCACTAACAAAAATTTGGTCCCCAAATTTAGCTAGTGAACAACAACAAGCACTAGTCAACCATAAAACCAACCCAGACTAGTCCACAACAATAAACCGTAAACCACAACAACTACTAATTACCTCAACAGGGACTAGTCAACGACAACAAGTATCAATACCTCAACTATAATATAAATACGGAGTAAAAACCAACCATACGCACCTCATGTAAATAGATGAGGGTAGCGAACTCTAATCGTATCCTCGAGCTCCCAAGTAGTTTTCTCATCAGAGTGGTGATGTCAACCGACCTTGATCAACCAAATTGTTTTGTTCCTCAATCGATGTCCCTTGCGGTTCAAAATCCACATAGGTACCTCCTCGTAGATGGCATCTAACCGAAGTGTGATCGGCACCTCCAATAAAACATGAGCCAGATCTTGCGCTCTACCAACTAAGCTAGACTAGTATCTTCTGCTCCACTCCGCTCCAGAATCTGAAACGGTCCAATGTAGCGCGGAGCTAGCTTACCTCGCAACCCAAACCTCTTCACTCCTTTCGTGGGTGACACTCGTAAAACTACATGATCGCTCACGGAAAACTCTAAGGATCTGCGTCTCTCATGGTCAACCTCAACCCTGATTGCGAGTCAAATGCGTTATCTACCATATTAGGAAATGTCTAACATCTCGCTAACGGTAGCTACTCAGTTACCAGCAGTGACCTACATGTAGATACCCTATAGCTCTGTAATATCTCGGAAAATCGATCCATCGACCTGCGGTGTCTTCTCTCTGGTGACAATGTAAACTCGGTCCATCTCTGGAACTGATGGTGGTCGTCTAAATAGACAGTGGCCGAATCATCTGAATTGCTGCTGGCTGCATAGTCTGAGGTGCTGGAGCTCCCACCGTCTGCTGAGTCTGATAACTTGTAGCTTCGACCATCTGCTGAGACTAGTAAACTGAAGACTAATATGCTAGGCACAGCTGATCTACACATAACTAATAACTAAAATAAATCCTAATCATACCACCTACTTGAGTAAATTTTAAGTAACAACGCGTTACTTCCTAACCTAATCAGATGATTTATTATAATCAGGCCTGTGCTGATTTACATCAAGGTTCAATATAGAAACACGCTAATCTTAACTTGCTTTGTCAACTAGCATCCCTTATTTATTTAGCTTATTTTGCACAAATAGACCAAGGGATTTAGTTCATACTAAGTGGCTTGCAATCTCAAGTTTTTTTTTTTTTGAGTTTTGTCCAGCAGGTTCAGAAATGGAATAGAAAGTTTCCTAGCTTTATAAGCTGTCATTGAAAAATTCAAATGGAAGAATCTCTAACTATACATAAACAAGGTAAAGTATACGAGAAACCAAAGAGAATACCTGTCGCCTGGAGAGATCTTGTCGCTGCCAAGTCCCAAAACATAACCAAACCAAAGAATGACTCCGCCAAAATAAATCAGTAAAATACAGATAGACCTCGTAAAAAACAAAAAAGTGGTGTAGAGCCGTTGGTTAGTGCTTTAGTCATGCAACGCAGAGGCAAGTTTGACTCAAGGATTTCAAAAAAGATATGCGTCTATGTCAATGGGAAATTTAACCCTTTACCATTGATGCAGAAATTCATTTGGTCATAAACTCTCTAGAGACTCTTAAAATATACCTCCTAAACTGTGTCGGCCGAGTGGGTAGAGCTGTGATACTGTACGCACCCTGCTATCACTGCTCCTGAGTGACCGAGTGGACAGGATGCTGGTGGGGGACCACCCCCTACCCCATATATATGTGAGGGAGCGTCGCTCTCATCTCCTCTGGTCTATGGGAAGAGAAGGGATCTCCGCCTGCTACCACGCTCCGAATCCACTACCCCTGAGCGGACGAGCGGAGCAGAACAAAGCAAATGCACACACCCAACGGTATCCACTAACCCATGAGTGGCCATGTGTGCATATCATGTACCGGAAGACGATAGGCTCAACCACAAGGGAGTCGCTGATCGCCGGCATGCAACAATGCAGGTATGGTGCATGACTCTCACACATGCAACCCCTACCAGGTCATCATACATAACTCAACATAACATGCACGGTCGATCACAGGTATAATAACCTAACCATCATGCATCTAAGAGCACATGCAAGTAATAACAGAATCAACCAATGCAGATATCAGGTGACATGCCACAATAACCCAATCAGTCCATATCTAGACACATGTGCAAGTATGACTGGAATCAACCAATGCAAATATCAGGTGACATGCCACAATAACCCAATCAGCCCATATCTAGACACACGTGCAAGTATGACTGGAATCAACCAATGCAATCATGCAATGGTATGCTAATCCCTATCTACATACTCATGCTCATACCAATGCTATACAGAATCAAATAAAAAATGAACGAGACTGTATAGCTCACTTGGTACCAGGATTCAGGAACTTTAGTACTTAGCCTGGAGGTCTAGAGTTCGAATCCTGGGGAAGGCAAAAACCCACTGCCAGGGGTGGGAAGACCGTAGGGTCGCCGACCTAGAGAGTTGCCTGCGGGGACCATAGAGGCGGGGCCGCTACAGTTAGAACCCGCCGGGAAAAGTCCCCGGCCAGGCACTCCGACGGTCAAGTCAGTACACGACGGTGGCGATGGAAGGCAATAGAACTGTATGAAATTGCACTATCGCGCGTACCTGGGAAATGCGGAGTGAGGAGGTATATGTAGCCGGGAAAGTTGACAGGCCCTGCCCTGCCTGCCACCTGCTGTCATATAGCG
Source organism: Boesenbergia rotunda (assembly GCA_024364735.1). NCBI lineage: Eukaryota > Viridiplantae > Streptophyta > Magnoliopsida > Zingiberales > Zingiberaceae > Boesenbergia > Boesenbergia rotunda. The sequence goes on from JAGFNQ010004921.1 coordinate 100,818, forward strand.
AGGACTAGGTAATGCATGTCCAGGGATGGCAGGATAAAATGGCACATGCTGTATTAAGGAAAGGGGCACTGTCAACTTAAGGGTTGGCGTCGTTGAACGCCGCTCGGCCTGACACCAAGGCATGTGGTCGAGGTACGGGGGGACAAGATGTGGCATGAAGATCAACACCTCGGTGAGATATCCGCCACTGGGGACCAGGATGGCTCCGATCCTGCGCCGACCCCGTACAGCTTCTGGTAGTCCGGTGTCAGGGAGTGGTTGTGTCGACTGGGGCACGGAGTAACGAGGCCGGCTGAGGGCCTATGAGGGTGCCGACTGGGGCACGGAGTAACGAGACCGGCTGAGGGCCTATGAGGGTGCCGACTAGGGCACTGAGTAACGTCTCCTCCGGTTCGGGCTTACCTCCAGAGCGTGGGCCGCCATGCGTCGGCGGGGAGCCAAGCCTGGATGAGTCTTAGAGGATGACCATCTGACTCAGGATCAAACTGCTACTAAAATATGTGGGGCTTGACGCGGTAGCCCGGGGGCCTAAGCCCGCTTGCACCTACCTAACGGGCTCGTTCAGCTCACCAACCATCTTCCTTCTGACTGAGCGTCAGGCTGCCGGGCCAGGTTACACGCAAGCTGGTCCGGGATCATAATGAAAGCTTGTTTCCATACACATTATCATTAGAAGAAATCCAGTGGAAATTTTCTCATAGGGAAGGTTGGAAGAAAAGATTATCTTAGTAATTTTTTGTTTGTCTTGTAAATAGGATCGTGTTACATATTGTATCAATGTTTCTGAAGTCAGAGATATAGTGAAAACAGAGAAGATGAAATAACTAGAGTGAAGGATGGCAGGATGGCATTAAAGCAAGAACTAGTATGTGCCATAAATTTGTTGGGCACATAATAGGTGTGAGTTAGTCTGTCCAAATTTATATAGAAAAGGATGTTCATACTACTGGCTTGTTATATCAATAAAATTTGTTGATTAAATCACTAGTATTACATCAGTAGAACATACTTCTATTTTGAACGCCACCATTGGTTTTGTTTGGAGATGTTTTTTGCTATTATGTCCTATTTGAGCTATAGTAACTCTATTAACAAATTAATGATGAGATCTTAAGAACATTAAATCCAATCATTTGTAATCAGATGGTGCAATTTACTGACAAAATGAAGCCTTGGGAAAAGCTGCTACATTTTTATGCCATGAATGTGTTTCCAAAGTTTGTGCTTCGTTAATTAGAAAGCTTGAGCAAGGAACATAGAAGTCATAGTCAGCTTAACAACCTTATCGTGGAGTTATAGATACGGACTTGGGCGATCATCGATTTCAAAGTAGAATATGTAAGGGACTGATTTTGGTTAGCAAACATTATGACATGACGAGAATGTTGAGGATCAAACTCAACCCATCAACGGATAAGGATAAGAATTATGAATAGGATTATTGTTTTATCTAATGGATAAGGATGACAACTTGATAATAGATAGAAATAAAAATATGTGATAGGGAATTTTCTCTCATTCAATGGATAATAATGACACTCTTTTATGAATAAGATTTATTTTTCTATTGTTTAATGGTGTAGATTGCATGGTGAGTACTATAAATACTCTCTTGCATTTAGTTTTTCAATCATCACATAAAGTATCAAATTGTGAGTACAAAATGAGAGTTGTTCTTTATGTTTCTTGTCTTAATATTGAGTGATCCACAAAAGTGTGTAGTATCTTTATTGTGGGTGTAATACAAGTAATTTATTTACTTGTTTTGTTGGTCCAATTTGTAAGTACCCCTTGTTGGTTTTGATGTGATCAACCAATTTAAGTTAGGTTCTGGTGTGTTTAATCCCTCTGCTAAGTGTGTAGGAGCTTAGGTACGGAGGAAGTTAAGCGTAAGACGTAGTGGACGAGAAGGATTGTGCGGGGAAGTGAGCCGACGGGCTCGGTACAATCCAAGAGACGCGGAAGCTACGGAAGAGTACACCAGTGGATCAAGAAGGACGTACGTGACGCCCGAGGGACGGGAAGCCGGGAGGAAGCACACTCAAGGGGTGAAAGGCCGGAGTCGGGTTCGTGTGAGCCTAACTCCGATTGGCCGAAAATCAGCCAGAAGACGAAGAACCAAAAGACTGGTCAGTTTGACCAAGTAAAACCAGGTGCCCGAAAAAAGGGAGATTTATTTGTTGCTAAGAGAAATCAAACCCAAAACCTCAATCAATACATGTCTCCATGCTTACCACTTCGAATAGCGAGCGAAGTTAAAAAATTACTATCGATGTTACCACTTGGAGATCACAACAGTGAAGTCTCAAGCAGAAGATAAAGTTTTAATTAAACTTTATCTCTTTAATCAGATCTAATGGATACAATTTTATCCCATCCAAGATCAACCGTTCAGATTACATCCATGGATCAACGGTCAAGAGAAAATTCATCAACAATCCAGATTTATTCTCTTAGGCTATAAATAGGCTTAGAGTTTTAGCTTTAAAAATCAATTTCATTCACTTACAAAATCTCTTAAGTCTAGTGCGCTGTTGTTGTAAGGTTTCTCCGCCATAAGGAGATTTTTATTGAGCATCTAGTGTCTTGGAAGCAACGTTCTTAGTTGCGACCAAGTTTTTTTCAAAAGACGAGTGCCTTCCATTTTAATTTTTTTTACCGTCCATTCACTCCCTCTAACCGGTTACACAATTCTCAACAATTGGTATTAGAGCAAAACGATCAAGGATTGTTCTTGGTGGAACTATCTTAAATGTGAAGAGTTTTATACTTTACAAGGTTGTTAATCAAACTTGTTTAGTATAATTAAAGTTTTTGACACGATGAACGACCTTCAAGTAGTAGGAGGAATCAAGAAACTCAACAACAAAAACTACAACACATGGACAACATGTATGGAGTCTTACCTACAAGGTTAAGATCTTTGGAAGATTGTCGGTGATAGTGAAAGTATGTAGCCAATAGAAGATGTCAGACCCGTATATGAGGTGAGGCCTAGGAGGCACTTGCCTCAGGCCCACTTCCTAGAGGGGCCCAAAAATTAATAATTTGTTATGCTATTTTATATTAAAATTTTAATTTGAATAAAACAAAGTTTGTGAAGGATCCTCATCATCCTAATTTCGTCTTAAATTCCTCCTCTTCAAGGGTGCTTGTCTCCTACACGATCGGCGATAGCAGCCTCTTCGATTCATCTTCTATTTTGGTAAGTTTTTATTGGATCTGTCCAAAGATATTGAAGTTTTCTAATGATGATAGCCTAATGAAATCTTGTAAGAATTTCGAAGAAACATTGAGATATAATGGCAAATCAAACATTGTGGAGATGATTTGTATATGGAGTTATCAATCTTGAAACAGTCTTTACCATTGGAATCAAAAAGAGCAATAAATTTTTTGAATTATCTGAAAAATATGGATAAATATTATCCAAATACTCATGTTACTTACAAACTTTTATTAATGGTCATATCAATTACATTGGCATCTACAAAGAGGAGCTTTTCTAAGTTGAATTTGATTAAAATATATTTTCGATCAACTATGTCACAAGAAAGATTAAATAGATTAACGATGTTATCTATTGCAAAAAAAAAAAGAGTTGATTATGCAAGCTTAATTGATTTTTTTTAGCCAAAACAATGAGATGTGTTGTATTTAAATGCTTATTGGTAATATTTACCTTTTATTTGATTATATGTTACAATACTAAATGCTATTTAATTCTATATTTTACTTTATATATTGCAACTCACTAAAAAATATAACAATATGCACTATACTTTTAAGCTAAATGGAAACAAGATGTATTGTATTAAATGATTATCTTTAATATTTAGTTTTTTTATATTTTGAAATATTCATGTTATTCAAGTCTTTATTTTACTGTATATTTTGTAGACTCACTAAAAAATTTTGATCGTGCGTTGAAGGCAGGATTTTATTTTGAAGTGTAGATGTTTTTTATAATAAAATAGCAGTAAGATGTTGTAAGGGGATCCTTTTTATTGAAGTTCGACTCTGGCCATCCAAATCTCAAGTACGACACTGGAAGATGGCAATGGCATCTTGCGAAAATGGAAGATTAAGAGCAACTTCAAGAGACACACTAATGATGGATAAAAAAAATGACGACAAAATGAAAAGTTATCAAGGAAATGAAAGTCCTCATCCAGGAGGAGCCCCAAAGAATTGTAGTGATAGTAGAAAGTTTATTGGTGAGTGTTACAACTATGGGAAGGTGGGTCACATGGCAAAAGATTGTTGGTCCAAGAAAAAGTTTGTTAAAAGTAATACTGCTACTTCCAGTTCTAAGGAGAATAACGAAGATGATTGGGATACTAAAGCTTTGATTGCTATGGAAGAAAAAGAATTAGCTTTCACAACAACACCAGAACAGATTGACTACAAAAATGATTGGATCGTAGATTCAGGCTGCTCAAATCACATGACAAGTGACAAAGAAAAGTTACAAAACTTATCTGAATATAAGGGAGCTCGTATGGTGGTTACAGTTGACAACTCAAGGTTACCAATAGCTCACATTGGTAAGACAGTAATTATGCCTCGATATAATTCTAACCAGGTGTCACTTCAAGATGTCTATTATGTCCCAGGAATGAAGAAGAATTTGCTATCTGTGACTCAATTAACATCATCAGGTCACTATGTTCTATTTGGTCCTCAAAATGTAAAGATATATCGAAACCTCAAAATCTTATAAACACCAACAATAGAGGAGCAACGATTAGAGTCACTCTACGTGATGTCAGCAGAATTTGCATATATAGACAAGACAAAAAAAAGTGGAACAACATATACATGACACATGCGGTTAGGTCATGTTAACTATTCCAAGTTAAATATGATAATGAAGAAGTTGATGCTTAAATAAAGGGGTTCCTCAACTAGAGATACGAATAGACACGATATGTACGGGATGTCAGTATGGTAAAGCACACCAATTACTATATCGTAAGTCAAACTTTAAAGCAAAGGAACCATTAGAATTAGTTCACTCTAATGTATTCAAGCCAGTTAAGAAACCATCAATTGGTGGTATGCAGTACATGGTGACATCATTGATGACTTCTCGAGGTATGTATGGATTTTATTTATGAAAGAAAAATCTGATACATTCTCAATGTTCAAAGAGTTCAAGCAGTCAGTCGAGGAGAAATGAGAAAGAAGATATAGCTTAAGAGACAACGGGGGAGAATATAGCTTAAGAGAGTTCTCTCAATACTTAAGAGAAAGTCGAATATGCCATCAATACATATGTGCCAATATACCACAGCAAAATGGTATAGCGGAAAGAAAGAACCGACATCTAGCAAAAATTTATCAGAGTATGCAATATGACAAGAATGTACTAGACAATTTTGGGCAGAAACAATGAGGACTGCAACTTTCATCATTAACAAACTTTCTCAACCAAGATTAGAGTTCGTTTCACCCTTTGAAAAACTATAGATCACAAAACCTACAGTTAGCTACTTTTGAGTATTTGGTTGTGTATGTTATGTATTTGTTCCTGATCATTTAGGAAGCAAGTTCGACAAAAAAGCTATTAGATATGTCTTTGTGCGATATGATAGCCAGAGAAAGGGGTGGAAATGTTGCGATCTAACAAGCGAAAGATGTTACATTTCACGAGATTTAGTGTTCGATGAAGCATCCTCTTGGTGGATCTCAGAGAAGAAAGTGTTACCAAAATCTAAAGACTTTGAAGACAAATTGCAACAAAAGACGAGGGAGCATATAATTCAACTTCAATCAAGTTGAGATGAACCAAGAGATCCAAATCATAATAATGTTGAGTAAAGAGTGGCTCAGAGCCCTTGGTGAACTGGCATGTATCAACAATCAAATTAAGAAGAGAGGCCTAATGAAATGGAAGAATTAACTCCTCAATCTCAACTCCGAAGGTCAATAAGAACATGAAGGTCTAATCCAAAATATACAAATACGGTCATAGTTGAAGAAACAATAGAGCTTGAGACGTTTGAAGAAGCATCACAAAGTTCTAAGTGAATGACAGTTATGAAATAAGAGATTGATGCCCTGCAGCAAAATCAAATTTGGGATCTCATACCAAAACCAAGAGATGTGAAACCCATTTCTTGCAAATTGGATTACAAATTCAAGCACCAGCAAATTTAAAAAGTTTCGTGATCAACTTGGCACAGTACAAAGGGTTGGTGTTGAGAGATAGTGTTGAGGATCAATTCCAACCCATCAACGGATAAGGATAAGAATTATGGGTAGGATTACTTTTTTATCTAATGAATAAGGATGGCGACGTGATAATAGATAGAAATAAAAATGTGTAGTAGGGAGTATTTCACTTATTCAATGGATAGGAATGAGACTCTTTTATGGATAGGATTTATTTTTCTGTTTAACGATGTTGACTGCATGGTGAGTACTAAATACTCTCTCTTGCATTTAGTTTTTTAATCATCAAATAAAGTATCAAATTGTGAGTAAAAAGTGAGAGTTGTGCTTTATCTTTCTTGTTTTAATATTGTGAGTGATCCACAAAAGTGTGTAGTGTCTTTATTATGGGTGTAATACAAGTAATTTATTTACTTATTTTTGTTGGTCCAATTCTCAACATAGAATAGCTTTAAGTAACATGTTTATGCAAATATGAATGATTGGCCACTCAGATTGCTGTGTCAAATTGAGCGTTAAGCAAAACTTGAACTTGATGCTCCATTTTGTAGAATTGAATTACAAAAGTATCCTCTTTGGTTGCAAGGGTAAGATTTGGTACATTGAATGAGTATCCACAAACTAATGCTAATAGACACTTCACATGCTGGGCTACCTTTTCTATCACATTATGCAAAGTTAATTACATGAAAGAAACTTGAGGGTCTGGTTTTTAAGGAGCACTTATAATATCTTATACTATATTCTTCTTCTGCTATTTGGGAACTGACAAGTTTTGTCATGGTATCTGGATAACTCATGAAAAACAGAGAGCAAGGGAACTGATGAGGAAGACAAACTTCAAAATTGTTGAAACGAAAATGTTCCCCCCAAAATAGAGTGACTGGTAGCCTATTTAGCCACCTTACAAAATGACCTTTCGAGTTCCCTAAGTCTCGGGATGGACAAACTAATTAAAACAAGCATAAAGAGATTCTTCAACATTAATGCAAGTGAACTAAATGTTAATCATGCAGCCAGCAAGGTGGATACGCCAACACTCCCCCTATCCTCCATGTTTGGTTGCATTGAAGAACCTTAGTGACTTGAGGCCAATCCTGTCTCGATGATGAATAAACAAGGTTTTCCGAAGTGCTTTGGTCAGCATATCAGCCTTTTGATTTTCGGTGGGGACATGTATGAGCTGAATTTCTTTGTCCTTGATGGCTTCACGGAGTGCATGGTAACGAACTTTGATATGTTTTGCTCGACTAAAGTGAGTAGGATCCTTTGCAATTGCTATGGCAGCTTCGTTGTCAATCATCAAAGGAGTTGTTGCTTCTGGCGCAAAACCAATGTCTGATAGCAATTGTCGTAATCATGTACATTGGTTTCTAGCGAGAGTTGTCGCAATGTATTCCGCTTCCGCCGTTGATTGTGCCACAACATCTTGTTTCTTTATGCTCCAAGAGAAAGGAGCTTTGTTAAGGTAAAAGATGTAACCAGAAGTACTTTTTGCATCCTCTGCCCCGACATAGTCACTGTCCGAGTAACCGTCCAAACTTGTGAAGCTTTCGTAGTTTCCTGTTGCAGGAAAGAACATGCCCAAGTCCATTGTGCCTTTCACATACTTGAGGGCTTGTTTAGCAGCTGCCAAATGTGCTGAGGTTGATTGACTCATGTAGCGTGAGAGAAGATTCACCAAAAAACTCAGATCAGGTCTGGTATGGGACAGATATATCAGACTTCCCACAATACATCTATAAATAGCAGCGTCAAGTTTTTTACTTCCTGTAACAGTGGTTATTGTTCCTTTGTAGTCAGTAGAACAAACAACTGGGTTGGCTTCATTCACGCCGTATATATGCAGTAGATCCATGCAATACTTAGTTTATCCTACAAAGATTCCAACTCCCTTCTTTTGATGAACTTCCATTCCCAAAAAGTATGTCATTAAACCCAAATCTGTCATCTGAAACTCCTTCATGACTGAATCTTTAAAACTTGTAATCAGAGACGGGCTACTGGCAGTAATAAGCAAATCGTCAACGTAAACAGAAACCAACAAAACCTGGTTTTCACTTCTTTTCACATACAGCGAGTAATCAACATAGCTTCGAGTGAAGCCACTTGCTATCAAATATCCATCAATGCAGTCATTCCATGCGCATGGCACTTGTTTTAGGCCATACAAGGCTTTCTTCAAGCGATAAACTTTGTTTTCTTGTCCATCAACTATAAAGCCTTCTGGTTGGTATACATACACTTCTTCCTCCAACACTCCATTCAAAAATGTCGTCTTGACGTCCATATGATGCACCTCCCAAACCTAGGCTGCTACCAAGGCTAAGATCATCTTGATTGTGTCCAACCTTGCCACTGGTGCAAACACTTCATTGTAGTCGATTCCTTGTTTCTGAGAGTACCCTTTTGCCACAAGTCTAGCTTTAAACTTGTTAATACTCTCATCTAAATTTCTCTTAGTTTTGTAAATCCATTTGACTCCTACAACACTTTTTCCAGTTAGTCTGCCCACAAGTTCCGATGTAGTGTTTTGCTCGATAGAGTTTAATTCTTCTGCCATCGCAAGTTACCATTTTTCATCCTTTGTTGCTTCAGAAAAAGTGGATGGATATGCATCTAATTGAGTAACATTAGTTTGGGCATATATGTCAGTTAGGCGTCGGGTTTTCCTTATGGGGGTAGCTGAATCATTTTCACTATCAGAATTCTCATCAGAAATTTTGTTTTCAATATCACCAGGAGCACCTGGTGTTGATTCTGCATCGTGGAGATCAGGGGTTTCACCATTTCCTGCTTGATCTTCATTTTGAACAATTTCTGGAGTAGATGGTGTGATCACCTGTTCATTCGTCATTGGCCAGGAGGTAGTGGTTTGCTCCTTTGTCACCTCTTGATCTGTTTTAGATAGAGCATCAGAAAGTATAACACCAGAAATTCTAATACAATTTGCGGTCCAATCCCACTCTTTGTCCTCCTCAAAAACTATATCTCTACTAATGATAAATTTTTTCTCAACTGGATCAAACACCCGATACCTCCTTATCCTAGAGCAGTAACCAACAAGAATCCCAATCCTAGACTTCTCATCGAATTTGGTTCTTTTCTCATCATGAACATGCACATGACAAATACTACCATAAACACGCAAGTGATTCAAAGATAATTTTTCATCATGTCACATTTCATAAGCTGTTTTTCCAACCAACATCTTTGAAGGTAAAGAATTCAACAAGTACACAACAGTGGAAGCAGCTTCGACCCAATATTTTTTGGAAAGATTTTTTTCAAAAAGCAAACACCTTGTCATCTCAATAATCGTCCTATTTTTCCGTTCACTAACCCCATTTTGCTGTGTTGGGTATGGAGCAGTGTAAAGATGAGTGATACCTTCTAATTTGCAGTAGTTGTGGAACACAGTGGAAATGTACTCGTCACCAGTATCAGAACGCAATGCCTTTATCTTCCTTTCAGCTTGCCTTTCTGCGGCAGCTTGAAAAGTTTTGAATACATTGAATGTCTCAAATTTGTTCTTCATGAAATATATCCAATAGTAACGTGTGAAATCATCAATAAAGATAATACAATACTTACTTCCGCTCCAGGATTCTTCTTTAATTGGACCACAGATGTCAATATGAATCAAATCCAATTTGTTCTTGGCTCTTGAAAAATTTTGTTTGAATGGAAGTCTGGTATGCTTCCCTCTTTGACAAGTTGAGCAGCAATTTTCCACAAATTCAATGTTTGGAACATCCTTGGTCATACCATTTTTCTGCAACAATCTCAGATTTTTTATTCCATAGTGACCAAGACGGTTGTGCCAGAGTTGAGATTCTGCAGAAAATACCATTGAAACTTCAGGTTAAAACAGATGAGTGTTGAAGATAAAAAAGTTATTTGGTTGTAGCTCAGCATGAAGTAGTGAGTGATTTCTTGGATCTGTGATGTAGAGGTGAAGTCCTCGAACCAAGACTTCTATTTTTTGCCTCCGGATTTTCCCAAAACTCAGCAGATTTTGGGTTAAACCAAGTACATAGTAAACATCTTCCACGATTATAGGCTTCTTTCCTCTAGATAAGTAAATGCTGCCAATACCCAGCACTGGAGTGGTGTGCCCTGTAGCTAACCTCACAGCTCTTCCTCCTTGAGTTCTAAAATTGAAGAGTAACGATCTGTCATAACACATGTGGTGAGAACACCCACTGTCAAGAATCCAACCTTTTATCGATTGTATGGTAGTTGCATCAACAGAGTATGTTATTTCCACAAAATCAGGTGAGGCTTCAGTGCAAAATGTTATTTCTAAGTTGCATTTTTCATTAAACAAAGAAAGCTCCACCAAATTTGCTTGTTCTTTCGCCCGATTTTTATGTATATAGACTCTTTCAACATGCCTTGTTTCCCCGCAGCCTTTGCAAATAGCTTCAGGATGGTAGAAACAGAATTGAGCTTGGTGGTTTGTCTTCTTACAGTGGGGGCAAGCTTCGTAGATTTCTCTACGATTTCCCCCTTTTTGCAACGGATTTTGTTGCACATAACCTCCCTAGCTTGGAGCCTACAAATTCGATGCTCCTCTGTTGATTGCTAAATTAATGGGATCGAGATTCTCTGCAAACAATAAGAGTTCGGTTGGTTGCACACTCTCAACCTCTGGGGGTCTGATTTGCATTCGTTTTTCAGAAGCCTGCAAAGCACCGATAAGTTCTAGAAAAGTAAGGGGGTGTTTGGTTTACTCTATTTTCTATTTTTATTTTCCAGAAAATCGTATTTTTTCATTTTCTGGAAAATGACTTTATTTCATTCTCTAGTTTTCCAGAAAACGCTATATCTTTTTCTGGAAAACAAGACTGGAAAATGCAAACCAAACACGTTTTCTATAAAACCGCATTTTCTATAGAAAATGAAAATGGAAAACAAGCATACCAAACGTAATTTTTTTTTTGAATTTGTCAGTTTCTTCTAAGGCGCACAACATTGCCTCAAATTTATTCGGGAGACTCATAATCGCCTTTTCTACAATCTTTTCTTCATGTAATTCCCCACCAACAGCCCGAATCTCATTCACTATCTCGATTGTATGGTCATAGTACTCTTGAACAATCTCCTTGTAACTCATTCGATTTGCTTCAAAATCTGAGATATGGTTTCGAATCTAGATTTTCCGAATCTAATTACCACCTTCATAAATGGCATTCAAACGATCAAATATCTTCTTTGGTGTGTTGCAGTTTGCAACTTTGGTAAACATGCTCTCAGTTAGAGAATCATGCAAAAGAGAAACGACTTTGTGTTTGTTGATGGTGTGGTCTTTGTAGTGAAGTTTTTCATCCTCCGTTGCATCTTCTCCGGGCACCGACAGATCTTCTTCTTCTACTGTATATCACAAATCCCGAGGACGTATGTAAGACTCAATCTTGATAATCCATGAGAAATAATTCTTCCCATCCAAAACAGGTGGGCCTTTGTTGAAAGACATTTTGAAACAAATGTGAAAATATTTGAAGGAAAATGATCAAATAAGAAAAAGTACATGTATTAGGAATCGAGGCGCTCTGATACCATGACAAGTTTTGTCATGGTATCTAGATAACTCACGAAAAATAGAGAACAAGAGAGCAAGGGAACTGATGAAGAAGACAAGCTTCAAAATTACTGAAACGAAAATGTTCCCCCCAAAACATAGTGACTGGTAGCCTATTTAGCCACCTTACAAAATGACCTTTCGAGTTCCCTAAGTCTCTCGGGATGGACAAACTAATTAAAACAAGCACAAAGAGATTCTTCAACATTAATGCAAGTGACCTAAATGTTAATCATGCAGCCAGCAAGGTGGATACGCCAACAGGAACGTCTACTATTCCTCTGCTTCCTGTTTATCTTCCATAAGTATTGGCTATACATCAACATGTTAAGTAACTCTTATATTGAGGTCAGACGATTGTAACTCAGTTAACAATGAATCAAGAAGCACCTGGAACTATCATGAGTTTTTGTGATTTCTTGCATAACATTTTGCTCGTTCGTATACGTCTGGTGGATTGGTGCTATCTTGTGCATTTCCTGTGATATTGAGTGTTTCAATGCTTGTGATGAATTTTCTGTGATATTGACTGGATGTAGATGGCCTTTTTTCCTGTGATAGAGTGATCTCAATCTACTGCTGTCTTCAGGCCGTTCGGTTGCAATTGTTCGGTGTCTTCTCACGGTTAGGCATTATGGCAAGCATGTTGCAAAAGGCAAGAGAGCACGATGTAAAGCAAGCTTAATTATACGGTTCAACTAATTAAGCCTTGAAACAGGGAAAGAAATGGATCAAAGACAGTAATTTAAGCCTGAGAACATGGTAACTATTTTTTTTTTGAGATCTCATCTTGCGTGTGATCGATGCTTCTCCTTTTTTTTTCCAACATGCTTTAACGTTCTGGTGATTTGTTTTTCTGTCCCCATTTGCCTGCAGGTTATGGGCAAGCTCAGTTTCTATACGAACATGCTTCCAGTGGAACGATACTGATAGCTTTACCATCAGAACACTGAGTGTCTTGCAGAAACTACAACACTAAGCTCTGCAGATTATCTGATTATATGGGAGAAAACCTCAAGCATCGGATTCGTCATGTTTGCTTCTTCCTTGTGCAACAGGACGTCGAACATTGGATCCTCACTCATTGTGTCTGCTCCCTTTGGTTCCCCAAGGACACACCTCTCATAATATGAACACTGACCCACAGGAAAGAAAGAGCAAAAGCATCAATGCGAATAGATGAGGAAGCTTCTCAGAGTCCATGAAAATAAAGGCGATGTGTGTATGTGATGGAGATGGAAGAACCACATGGGGAGCCTTTAAGTCACCCACGACGATGCAGCAGAAGCATGCAGCTCAAGCAGTGAAACCGGGCCCTTGTGCCGTGTTACGTGACCAGTCTAAAGGCTAAACACACCCTTGTTTTAAGCAATCAAGGGCAGGCTGTGGACCTCATCCATGGACAAATGATGCAACAAAGCTGAAAAATAAAAAAGGTTCGGCGAAAGCCAACATTGTATTATATCAACGAGAGCTGCAGAAGTTTGGTTCACATCAACTTTGTGTGACACCCATAGAAGATTGCAGACTTACAGTAGATAGGGAAAAAGTTGACTCATCTCGGCTACCAAATTGACGGAAAGGAAAAATGCACAAGGAAATTTTTGTTACAATGATAAAAGAAAGCCAAACCAGACTGCTCCAAGAAAAAAAGGACTTGAGTTGATATGCGTAGTTGCAGACTCATGAACAATTATGCCCCCTATTTACAGCGGATGAATTAATTAGCAGCAACAAAATCCATCATATTCCTTCCTTCGGACTTATAGTTTGAGGGGAGTCAGTTTGAGCAAAAGAACTGTCTATGAACAATTTCAGTGCTTCAATCCAGCTTGAGTTTGGCATCAGACTTCCACTCTCCACGAGCTCTTATCGTCGTCGTCGTCATCAACATCATGAGACTTGTCGAGCGCTGCGACCTTAGACCTATTACTTCCTGCCACGGTGCTTCTTGCCCTCTCGGATTGTGGTAGCTCACAGGCTTCACTGACTGTTCCACGTTTTACATCAGCGGGAGGGATAAAACAGTCGATGGAGAGGCCAGGGACGTTGAATGCCACTTCGTCGATAGTCCATGCCTCCTCCATCCTAGTCTTGCTGTGGCTCATGGCCACTTCGCCAAACCGGAAAAGATTGACAACTGAACGCCCCGAGTGTGCAATCATCATGCCGTCGACCGGGCGATAGTCATGGATGGAGGAGTTAATGGAGGTCTCCCAGTACACAGCATCACCTCCGGCATTCGACTGAATTCGAGTTAGATGCGAGTCCTCCATGTGAGTAAGGAGCCCAGACTTTTGGCTGAAGTAACCAAACAAAACATGCCTGATGATCTCGGCAGGGCCTTCACTCCTAGCTTTCAGTGTCTGTGGATCCGCACAAAGCTTGAGGATGAAACAATCCTCCCCGTTGACATTCTTCTCGCCAATGCACTGTGCATCAGCAAACATGCTCGATGTGGTCAATGGATCAAGTCCCTACAGCGTTCAATCAGCTTCAACATAAATGGAATTTATCTACTAATGAAATTAGAGAACACGACAGAATTGAGCATGCCTGTAAGGCACGACGGAGGGGTCGAACAGGGCCCTTGGCGGCATGGGCACCGAGCCAAGGAGTATGGCGCCAGACTAGTTTGCCGTTGCAACCGGCATGGACCTTGCTACCACCGACAGCTAACTCGACGTACCACATCTCCGGCGCCATCTGCCAGAGGACGAACCCACCGGACTCGGCCTCCTTTGTTGCACTACGGCTCTTGACGATCCCAGTGGCCGTCTCAAACTCCGACGCCAGCATCTTCACCTTCCCCATGGCGTATGCATTCCTGATGGAGCTCAACATTTTCAGGCCTCCTGAAGCTGCCGTGTATTGCTGTAGTATGTATTGAGCCGACGATGTTTCCTAGACAGCGGATAATTTGAAGAAAAATCAAAAAAAATGCCCGACATCTACCAAAATTGAAGAGTTCATCCAGACACAAAAACGAAGGTTAGTAGATGAAGGGAACATGCATTTATTGCAACAAACTGCGATATTGAATCCCAGATTCTTCGGAAAATCCATCGGTGTCAAACATAAAGCAATGGGTGCATAAATGCACGCGCCTCAGCCCTGATTGAAGCATTCATTTAATCGCTCAAATTCCATTAGAAATTGTGAATTGATAACACATTCCGCCAACCACGTGGAAGGCAGCGCCTAAAGAGGGAAAGCCGGCATCAATTGCCAAACAAAACTAAAGCAGGAGAGGAAGATGCTCACAATGGGAGTGTCTTTGATGCTGAGGTGCAGGAGCGGATTGGCAGGCGAGACGTGGACGGGGGCTAGCGGCGCCCCCATGACGCCGAGGAGGAGGCGGAGGTCCGTGCGGCGGCAGGCGCCTGCAGAAACAGACGGCGCCCGGTGGAGCCGGTCCTTCACCCACTGCCCCCACCCCTCTTTCCCCGGATCGCCGTCGCCGCTCTCCGGCCCTTCCTCCAAGGGCGCCAGAATCCCCGACGCCGGCACCAACAGTTCCTCCGGGAACCCCCGCGCTTTCTGTCGCTTCCACTGCTTCGGAAGCAGCAGATCCGCCACGACAGGCGAGTTGTTCCGCTGCGGACTAACCGACCTCGACCTCAACCTCGCCGGCGACAGCCCCCGCGCCATCTCCCCTCTCAGAGCCGAGAGGAACCCCTGCTTCTTCTCCATGCTCTCCCCAAAGCCCCAAATACAACCCTAAAACCACCACAAAGAAATGGAGGCGAAGGCGAAGATTAAGGTTTAGGGAGAGAAAAAGGAAGACTGAGAAAGTGAGAGTTCGTCGACGAAGAGGATCAAACTAGGGAAGACGACGACAAAGCAGGGGGGACTCGGTTCGAGCCTTTGAAGTGGTGGGAACAGGACGTGGCGGTGCAATAAGCGAAAAAAACAGGGCTAAAATTAAAACAAAGTATGGGAAGGGCCAATATGAAAATTCAAAATACAAACGCGACACCCTGCTGCGGTCAATACGGTTTACAAGGCAGTGATAAAGACCTCCGACCGGTATGCTCACCGCTCGATCATCGAATATTTTGTGGGGGAAAAATAGGGGCGGGATCCTCTGGTCCCAAAATCCCTGGTCCATCCCTGGTCCACACTAAAATTGTGGCCGGATCATGATTACGATCCGGCCGCAATTTGTTTCGATCCCCTCTAGGGTTCACCGTGCCCCTCAGATTATAGTTTGGGTTAGGCCACCCGACAGCCTAAACCCTAAATCCGGATTCAGGATTTAGGGTTTAGGGTTTTAGATTTAGGGTTTAGGCCGTCGGGTGGCCGGGGCCACCCGCCCGAATCCAAACTATAACCTGAGGGGCACGGTGAACCCTAGAGGGGATCGAAACAAATTGTGGCCGGATCGCAATCACGATCCGGCCGTAATTTTAGTATGGACCAGGGATGGACCAGAAATTTTGGGACCAGAGGATCCCACCCCGAAAAATAAATAAAGAAGGAAAGCTTCTCTTATATTTAGTTATCATTAAAAGAAGCACGGTATATTAAAATATTTATTAAAAGAATATTTTATTTTAATTATTATTCATACCCAAGCGGACAATATTGTTACGTTGTCTCTGCCGCAACTACCATCGAAAATACTTAAAATATTAACTAATTTATTAATACTTTTACGATTAATATAATTTAAATTAGATTTGTATGTTATTGATTTAGACTTCGTAACATGCATATGAAGTTAGCAAAGCTTGTGACCTAACTAGTTCAGGCTGATGTCCACTTGAGTTAGAAAAAAAATAGATGGTATAAAACATTGCAGGGCGAGAAAATCGAAATTGATTTGATTGAGTTAATAGAAGGTGAATAAGAGATCGCATGGGCTTGATCTGAAAGAATTATGAGAGCTTACAAGGTGTAAGCCAAGTAAAATCGGAGATCAAGTTTATTGATGATTTATCTTAGTTATATGTGATACTTAGTTGGCTAAAATTCTATGTCAAGCAAAGAGCCGGACTCTATTTTATTTGAGTCGATTTGAATATTAGTTGAATTAACTCATGTGATTATTTGACAAGATAAACATGTTACAATAGCTAGATCAAGTTTATTGATGGGTGACCCCCTGAAAAGTCCTCGTGTTGCACCTACACCTTTCCCGAGGTTGGTTGGAAAAATCTCGTTAATTTTTTTTTTTTTAGTCGAGTCGACTAAATTTTCGTACAGAATCTGCTAAAGATAAAATATGTTTAACATATACACTTACGATCTCATCCAATTACTCAATGGTAATTTGGATGGACAATTAGTCTGAATAGTAGTTGATCCCGACCTTGTTTACGGGTCGCTCGGCCCACTCAGCCAGCCAGCCTAGCACCGCGGAGGCCCAGTAGAAGAGCCGATGATGACCCTACCAGGAAATCCTGAAGCCAGGAGATCCCAAAGGTGCTCGCCGACCGACCCCAGGTAGGGTCGGTCGAGCCGATCCCGAACGACTCCTAGCTCAGTCACCTAAACTCGCACCCCGATCTGAATCGAGGCCAAATCATTCAGTTGGACGCGTGGCAGCCCACACTCCCTCAACATCCCATGGAGTCAATAACTCACAGAACCAAGATAAAGCCGGACAGACACAGCTCAGCAAATACCCGACTCAGGGCGTACCCCGCGTCTCAACTATCCCAGTCAGACGTGTGGCGGCCCACGCTCCCTGGCTATTACCCGACCCAGTCCTCGACACTCGGACCCACCGATCGACACTCGGGCTACGGATTAGGTCGTCCCTATGCTGCCCTATGTCATTACCTTTGGGATACGACCTTGACGTCGAGGTACTACGCACCTTACCCATTTATGACATCCTTCGAGGTTATCTCGCCCATTCAGTACCTTCATACTTCGTCATGACCCCGCGCCATGCCGCGGCATTTTCAGGTGCTCTCATACGAGTAGGGGTGTAAAAAATAACACGACCCGACGACCCAACCCGAATTGACCCGAAAAAAATCGGGTTCGGGTTGAAAATTTTCGGGTCGGGTTCGGGTTGACTCGAATTTAATATTTTATGGATTTTTTGGGGTTAAATCAAATTTTATTTTAAAAATTAAGATATTTTATGTATATTAATATCAATATAGTATAATCATGATGAAATATTGAGATAAAAGTGAACGATTATAGGGAAAATGACGAAAAAAAACGTTTTGAATCGGTTTTTTCAGGTTATTCGGGTCGGGTTGGTCGGGTTCGGGTTCGAGTTTGGGGGTTTCGGGTTGAAATCGGGTTCGGGTCGGGTTCGGGTTGGGAGTTTAAAAAAAAAAATTCCCAACCCGACCCGAACCCGATCCGACCCACCCGAATTGACACCCCTACATACGAGCTGACAGTTGCCACCCCCCTCCCCCCATCTCATCAACACGAACAGGGGTTGTCAGCTCCCCAGCTATATAAGCCCTCCACTAGTCCTCATTCCACAGTATGCGCGCGAGCTCTCTCTTCCGCTGTATTTTCCATTCGCTCTACTATGTCCTGCGGATACTGACTTGACCGTCGAAGTGCCTGATCGGGGAAACTCCCCGGCAGATTTGCTAACGGTCACTGTTTTGTAGGCTGTCGCCAGATCGACGCCACCTTAGCCGCTCGTACCGCTCGGGGGACCATCCTACCCTTGTGACTTTCACCTCGCCTCGCGACAGGATCAGTAGTTAAGTTGATTAATAAAGTTATCTTATTAAGGCTTTAATTAACTGTTGGACATTTGAGTCAATTGATTTCAATAAAAAAAACTATCCGAATGACCATGGAAGGAATTTTAGGGTCGTCCGAACAACATTATATTTTATAATTAGGAAAGTAATCTGTGTATTATATTATTGTTATAATAAATATCAAATCGTCAGTTTCAAACACAGATCAAGTCTAATTTAAACTATAATTAAAATAATATTAATATTAAAATGTTTTAATCATTATTAGAATAATTTTAATTAACATTGAGATAATTTGTAACAACATTGAGATATATTAGTCAACAGTAGAATAATTTTAGGTAATATTAAAATAATTTTGATTATAATTATAATAGTTTTAACTAAAACTTAAAAGCAGTTTTAAATAAAGCTTCGTTTTGCATCATTTTTTTCAATGATAATAAAAATAATAAATATGAATGGGAAAGTTTGGGAGGTGAGCTCACCAACTGCTCACGTGGACGTCACGCGACGGGAGATAACGCGGCCGAATTTGCCACTCTTTCATTTCGAGATGCCGAACCGAAAAAGAGGGACGGACTGACTGACGTCGCCGTCTGATGGGGATCAGACGGCGAAAAGGCAACTAAACAGGGGAGGTTCGACCGAATACAACCGAGTCAGCGTCACGTCTCCATCGGGTCGTTATGCGTTCCATGTGACGCGGTCTCGATCAGCATCGGCCAATCCATGCAAAGACTGGTCGTCCCGGCACGTGACAACGACGAACACCGTGGAGTTCCATTAGGAATAAGAAAAAATAAAAAGACAAACATCGGGAATTATTATTATTTATATAAAGTAGACAACATTTAATTTAGGATGATGTACACATATTTGATATCATTGTCTTTCTTTTCGATTTTGTTGAAAACGATTTTAATATATATATATCAGTCGACTGAGTAGTTACTAAAAATTTCATCCAATTAAAATTATCCATTATTTTATCATGAAATTTCATCCAATTAAAATTATCCATCATTTTATCATGATAAATTAGAAAGGAAAATGATATGCTCAGTGAAAAAGTTTAAGAAAAAATTCAGTGAATAACGTAATATTTTATATGTAACGATCCTCGACGGGTTCACTGTGCATCCCAAAGTATAGTTTGATTCGGAGCGGCGGTCGGAGACCGCCGATGGTGTCCGAGCGATAATCGAACGTGTGTATGCAAAGTGTCACATCATTCACTAAATGTTTCATTGAATTTTTTCACTGAGTGTATTAGAGATCAATTAGAAATAATCAACGGGCCCGAGACCCGGCATCTAAAAGCAAAATCCCTGCATAAACAACAGAAATTAATACAAGACAACAAGAAGATGCTTATCTTGCGAGGTAAACGATAAAAGAGCCTATTTAGTAAATAATGCCATCAAAGTAAAATACATAATTTGACTACAAGTTGATTTAAAGAAAAAAAGGAAATATTATTATAAAGTGTCCATTTGGTCAATCTAAAGAGCTTTGCCCATTGCTTACACTACCTACCTAAAGAGAAGCGAACGTATACGTTATATATTTGGCAAAAAACAAAAAAAACTCTCCTTATTTTTGATATAGTCAAAAGAACATTATTTTGGTTTTGAAGACACCATTGTTTGATATTATTGCAACAATTTTAATTAAAATTATTTGGATTCAAGTAACTTTGTTCAAAGTTTCAAAATCACTCCGAGTAATTGTAATCAACTTGCTCTATGTTATAATAGCCGTGATTATTTAATAATTGTGAATAGGTTAGAATAATTTTAATCAAAACTAATTAATAGAAGTATAGAACAATGCTATTAAACTAAAAATATTTTAGGAATATGAAGAACCCTTTTAATTTTTTTTTTTAAATTAATAAAAAAAAATCATCTCTTGATTTTTCCCGCCATATTTTCGGCGAAAGAAAATTAAAATAGGCACATGTGTTTCTTCTTTTATATTAGCGCTTTATTTAATTTCAATTTTGACAAATTGTATTACTTCTAATAGAATGTCCTAATTTATTTAGTTAGGTAAGGCAAAGAGAAGAATGGGATGGATTATAGTCCTAAAAATGTTATTTATTTATTTTTAATCTAGGTGTTTGGCCTTTGATCCAATTAATTAATTTTGAAGGTAGACGATTCAATCCCATAGATCAACAATCAGGTTTTTTTGAAAATGTGAGGGGCTCCTCTCCTAGTAACCAGTATATCTCAAAATTTTTATTCCATCAGATAAAAATAATCTATAGTATGCCGTAATTGAGATTTAAATCGAGGACTAAGTAAACTATTTGAGTGTCCAACTATGGCATCATTACGACCCGGGGGATAAAAAAAATTATACTACACTAGAGGGATGTTGCCTAATTGATACTTTAATCATCAAGTGTGAAAAAAGCTTAGACAAATCAAATCCAACAGTTGTTTTTCCTAAGAAGGTCCCTTATATAACAATTGAATTGGAATAAAAAAATAGTAATCGAAGGATTAGTCATTAGTCAACAGTTGAAATTTATTTCATTCACATTCAATAGCAATTATAAAATTAGGTTACTGATAACTATTTTATTTTCCTTTTCAAATTTATTTTTTATTTTTGCAAAATATAAAATTGAAAAGGAAAAAAAAAAGTTGAATTCTACACCAACCAAACGTTGAATGATTAGTAACTAGCACAAAAGCCTATGGTCGAGGTGGATTCTTATATCAGTTATCAATTGATAGGTACTGATTTGCCTTCAAGCCATAATGATGAAACCCCTGCTTTGCCATCCAAAGTCAAAAAGGAAAAAAACACAAAAACAAAAGGGTTTCTGCTTTAGCTTTTAGCTATGAACCTGCTTGAATTCACACCAAGTTATTACGATGATGTTATTCTTTGAAATTCAATAACATCATGGTGTTGTTCTTTGAATACAATCACAGTGTTGTTCTTTGAAATTCAAAAACTCGCAAGCAGACCGCGAGCTTATGGCCAAGCTGCAGTCAGTTGACTCGTGTAGCCGCCAGAGAGGCATGCAGTAATTCCTCAGATGGTGGTGAAGTTAGAATTGGAAAAATTCAATTCCATTTTAAGATACAATTTTAGAATAATCCATATTCCTTTAGATAATTTTATAGTACTAAATGATAGATCATATCTTGACTTTTATATTAATGCACATGATCAGTTTTAGTTTCAAAGGTGGTTTGGCCATTGCTCTTGCTTTAGGCATAACAAATGAAAACGACAAGCACTGGCTTGAATAGACAACTGATAATTTGGGAAAGATGAAGATCGTTCGCACACATTGTACAAATTAGATAGATTCAGAAGATTAAGTTCTGATTAATTTTGACAAATAATTTATAAGGGGATATATTGTATCAGTTTGTTGACAACTACATGAATCTTCTTAATTTCTCCATTAACAGTGGAAGTCCCCATCGTAGGGGAAGAAAGTGAAGGCTCGGAGCTAGCGCATGGATGTCAACAATGGCCCAACTCCGAATTATTCCGAAGACTTTGAAGATGAAAGAGTCAGCGGCAAAAGGGTGCTCGATCTATCTGTAATTTAATTAGATTCTGTCTAGATTTCAAGGAGTGGTTGTTGTGTCTCGCCATTGATTGCGGAGGGCGGCCGTCTTGTCAAAATGACTTCCGCCTCCAATTATTGATTCAGTTAGACATCGATCGATATAAAGATTTCTATGAAAAGAAATCGTCGCCATGAATTAACGGATCGATTCAGCGGAATTGTAGCAAACGGAAAGGATTCAACGAGGGATTCAACTCGTGCACTGATCTGATGTCAGTGGATTGCAGTTGGATGCCCATTGATGATTCAACCTTATCCGTAAATAAAATTATATATATATACTATTAATATACACATTGAAAGAATTAAATTTATGAATCAGAAATCTACAACACAATTGAGCACTTTTAAATATCGTCTTTTTTAAAGATTAAATACTCTAAAGCTCTTTTTCCTGATCCTGTTTCTCCTGGATTGATAGTTGGTTTGGGCTTTTTGGTACCAAAGGGCCTAGCTCCGCTACGAGAGGGTTCAGCCCAATTGTCTTAGCCATTGCTTAAGATTGTGAGGGTTTGTTGAATTGGCTAGTGAAGTGAAATTTATTGGTGTCGACCGGTCATGGGTATGTTTGGTCTATTTAGTTGTTTATCGAATCACATAGAGAGATCATACACATAGTAAAAATAAATATCTTAGTGAAAATTTTGACAGTCATTCGGTGACATGTCCGATGTCCGATCATCGATTGGACACTATTGGTCGTCTCTGATCGCCGCCCTGAATCAAACTATATCTTGGGAGGACGGTGAACCTGTTAGGATCGTCGGCAATGGTGAACCCGTCGAAATCGACGGTGAATAATGTTAGATTGCAATTGCGGCGATTTCAGACGGATTCATCGTGCCCCCCAGGGTATAGTTTGGTTCGGGGGTCGTCGATAGTGTTCGATCAGCGATCGGACGTCGAACGTGTCACCGATTGATGATCAAAATTTTTACTGAGGTATTCACATTCACTGTGCGTATCATTATAGGTAAATTTCAGAAATTACTAAATTACATAGATAAATTTGAAAAAAAAACTAAATCATGTATCCATTTTTCATTTTACTCCTCCTCCATAAATCAATCTCCTGATAAAAAATTTAATCGAATTGATTTCTATTTGAAAATCAATTGAATGATTTTTATTATCAATTGAATCAATTTTGTTCTGTGCCAAAATTTTGAGTAAATCAATCGATTTACTTTGATATTAAAATCGATGTTAGATAAAATCGATTGATGAACTAAATGATCTTAGATTAATACAAAACTAGTGATTATATGTTCGTCTAGTTCTTTTAATTATATTCATGCTTCCAGACATCGATTATAACCAAGATATTAAAAATAGTATTTTTTAATATGAATATATTCGAAAAATCTAATTCGTCCTACGAAATATAATCACTAAGTTCATCCTATTTCTCATTGATTGATGGTCGTGTCAGTTATCTAGCTGGTTTGGGCTGTTGGTACCAAAGGGTCTTATTCCAATTCGAGAGGATTTACCCAATTGTTTTTTTAAATTTGTGATAATTTAGATCTCTAATTTTTCAAATTTATTAATCCCAAAAGCAACTAATCCGACTTTAAAAAATTTCCCATCAATTAATTGGATATATCGAAAAGTGTATATGAAAATCTATCTAGACGGCCAATATTTTTCTTAGTTTCGTTTTTTATTGGAGAAAAAAAAATCTCTTGTAATATATAGATTTGAATTTTAAATCCTTTTATTATGTGTTGAAGAGTCTACTCATTACACTATTATTCCAAGATTAAGATCGTGAGAGTTTGTTGAATTGGTTAGT
Organism: Boesenbergia rotunda; assembly: GCA_024364735.1. Classification (NCBI taxonomy): domain Eukaryota; kingdom Viridiplantae; phylum Streptophyta; class Magnoliopsida; order Zingiberales; family Zingiberaceae; genus Boesenbergia; species Boesenbergia rotunda. The sequence goes on from JAGFNQ010004921.1 coordinate 124,667, forward strand.
GAAATTTATTGGTCTATTTAGTTGTTTAGCGAGGGCATAAGAGATTTCATCATAGATGATGTCCAATATGACCCGTGATATCATACTCTGTTACTTGGTCCGACCTCGGTTGACCCATGTACACGTCAAGTTCAACCCGAATCCATTACTTTAGGTTAGAAATAATAAAAACTTCCTCAAAGATCGTCCCCGGCATGAACTATAAATTAATGAAAAAAATAAATAATATAAATAATACAATATTAAAAAACACTTTAAAAATTAAAAAGCAGCTTTTGGCAATTTAGTGAAAAACAAATATATACAAAAAAAACACTTATGATTTTTTAAATTAATTTAATAATTTTAAATGTCCGAATACCAATTGATTACTTATTTTTATTTATAACTTAGAGTAATTTAAACTTTTTTTATTTTACACATTATGATTCTTGCTACTATTTTTATTGCGCAGACCTGACCCGATACGAGTCGAACCTACTGTGAAACACAACGTGTGGTCCGATTCAAACTCGACACAATTTAATTTTTGACATCCAATATAATTATGCCTAGCAAAATTGCCAATTTTAATATGATTAATTTTGAAAAAAAAATCCAAAATGTCAGTGTTCAGGCACTTGATTCAATTTTTTTTAAATAATATTTTCTTAAATTTTAAACATATATATATATATATAATATTCCGTGAAAATTTAAATTTTTTTATTAATTTATTTTTTATTTGAAAATTATAATCCAATCCCTGAACACTAGAGGTAAAATATAATTTGTCGGGTTTATATATATATATATATATATATATATATAGGGGATATCACACACACACACAAAAAATCAATCATTTGAATAACTTAATTATGTGTTTTAATTCTAACTAAATGAAATTATCTTGAACAGTTCTGTTCTGGTCTCAATCCAATTTAATTAAATTTTGTAAATCCTTTCAAACTAGTTGCTGAACGAACAACATTAAAGTTCCGAACTCCAGTTTTTTTTTTTGTAAAGTATTATAATCACGTTTGCAAAAATATGTTAAAAGTGCATAATTGAATTTCCCTTATTCACTTTGTTCTTTCCAATTGGATGTATCCAAATCGTAATAACTCTCTCCACTATGGACAATACATTGGTTGATTCATTAATTGATCCAAAATTCCTTGTACAGTTTCCACCTCCCCCAAGAGAAGAAGCTCGGCATTTGATATGTTCATGTGCTTTTTGAGGTGCCCTCTTTACTGTCGGAGCTTCTCGTGCCAGGTAATAAAGCGAAAGGAACAAAGGAAGGACGTCGGTGAGGCAAGGCCAGGCAAGCCAATAGTACACTAAATTTTGAATCAGTTTTCTGCATTGTTAGTGTTTGATATGTAGGTCATCTCTATGTCAAGTAGGTAGAAAAGGCCAGAAATACTCAGCAATTTATTCATTAATCTAACAGCATCCCCCAATGCTGTCCCATGGATTCATCCTCACGGACAATTCAATTGAGTTTAAAAAAAAACACAGTACCAGTCCCATTTAGTGAGCGTTTACAGGAGGGACGCTTTAAGCTCAGGATAAGGGTACGGACTCCTATGGGCAATGGATGCCAGCCGAAACCTCAAATTTAAGTGCCCCTCACACCTTTACTGCTTGCTCATGCCCCCCACCACACTGCACTCCTCTTCTTCTCTGTATAAATGCCAACACAAGACACAACACATAGCACTCAAAGACCATGAAGCCCATCCACTACGCCTTAGCTCTTCTTCTTCTCCTCTTAGCCTCATCTCATTTCCAATCCGCCATGGCAGCTTCAGGTAATACACTAGGCGGAAGCAATTACTTGAATGTATTACAAGCTGCGATGAGTTGAATTGGCTTAATTTGGTTTGGTTTGGTATGGCTAGCATTTTGCAGGAGCAAGTGCAAGGTGAGGTGCTCCAAGGCCAGTGTGATGGACCGCTGCCTCAAGTACTGCGGCGGGTGCTGCGCGCAGTGTCGGTGCGTGCCGTCGGGCACCTATGGCCACAAGGACGAATGCCCCTGCTACAGGGACAAGACCACCGGCGTCGGCAAGCGGCGGCGGCCAAAGTGCCCGTGAGTCGCCTTCGGAGCAGTATCCTGGTTCTTCTCGTGCATGTCATATGCCTGCTTGTTTTCTTGTGAGAGTGTCTGATTTGTGAGTGGAGATGGATGTACCTATGTAAAATCGTAAGCAGCGCTGGAATAAATGCCGGAGTGTGTTTTTGTATCTCAATATATATTGATCTCTTCTTCTGTGAGATACAACAGTGTAGTGTAGATAAACACATACAACGTTGGAAAATAGAGACGAGAAGAATGGCATCGAAACAGGGACAACAAAGGAGTCATAGGAAAACAAGGCAATGCGAGCGGTTTCGTTCCAATGTGTCTTAAGGTAGCAGGCACCACTTCAGATGAATTCTTCAGGCTTTATTTTATTCTACTTGAAATTTTAAAGGATCATGTGGGTGATCTTTGTTTATATAGCCACTTTGCCTTCGACGCTAAGAAACATGAAAAGCCTGAAAAGTCGAAAGGTATCATTTATTAACTTTGTATAGCTGGTTGGTTTAAAGACCAGTCAGATTGATCATGGGGACATGGGATGGGGTCTGCAGATCCTATTAATGCAATGCATGATATCCATGTCCACTGGAGTCAAAGAGGTCACTGCAAGTGAATAAATGCAGTCAAAGAGTTCACTGCAAGAGCTCCTTAGAAAGATTCATGAAGGAAAAACAAAAAAAATTGAAGCAACAAGAACTAGATGCAAATATTTCCTCAAGGAAAAGCTTCGAAAAGTCAAAGGCAACAACAACTTCGAGCAGTGAGGAACACACAAAAATCCAATAGGCAATCGATGCTATTCGAGTCGGATAAAGAGAGAACCAAAAAAAGCTATTCAGTATTTCAACCAAAATATTCTTATTCTATAGTTGCAAATTACTACTTTCTAACAATGTACAAGTTAGAACGCACAACAAAAAAAAGTTGATTGTCTTGTATCACAATATTGGGTTTCTCCACAACGTAATTAAATTAAAGATAAATAAACTCAATCTGGGTAAAAAAAAAATTCCTACCATCACTCTACAATAGCTTTTCTGCAATCTGGATAGTATTTATCACAAAGTAATTAAAATAAAGATATGAAGACGCCTCAAAGGAAATGCCTAAACATCAGGTTAAATGAACAGGCACGTCTACAACAGCTTTTCCGCAATCTGGATAGCATTTAGAGCAGCACCCTTGCGGATTTGATCTCCGCAGACAAACAAGTCCAACCTGTTGTGATTTTGAACGAGTGCATAGTATAAATAGATAACATTAAAAGGGCTAACAATAATCTGTTTCTGATAGGGTAAATCATATTAACGGGATGCATTACCCAAGATTGCCATCTTGAGACAGATCCTGACGTATACGTCCTACCGCAACATCGTCTTTGCTTGATACCTGGGATCAATTATTTAATTAAAACGGGGAATGCAGCAAAACAATGTTTAGATGAGAATCGAGAAGCAATTTTATTTGTTCATTTTTAGTCAAAACATTCTAGATGGTGAATGCAGAGAGCGATATTTACTAGCTTTTATATACCATGACACATTAGTGAAAGAAGTAGAAAGAAGGAAACTAACATCCAAAGGTGTAGGGAAACGATTGGAATCTCGGTCATCTACAACTACCAAACCAGTGGCTCCCTCCAGAATGCGCCTAGCAGTATCCTGTATGCAATAAAACTTCAGAATATCGAAGGAGAATTGCATTTCAAGCAATCAAGCAATGTGATATAGCAAATGCACCGCAACAACTAGTTCCTACTTGTTCAGAAGAACCCGTCTCCACGGGATGAACTAATGGCTAACGCATGAAGTGTTGCCACCATGAGGTCTGAGGTCAAATCCTGATGAAACCAAGGGTCTGTCCTCCCTTATGCGTTAGTTATTGTCCGAGCTAGTAGTTTCTGTGATTTATCTCATCTGTGTTGACCCTGAGACAGGTTGGTGAGGGTGCTGAAGGTGAACGAATCGCCTTTTGCCACCAAAAGGAGAACCGTCAATGTACATGACATCTAGCCAGAAGTAGGGCTATGTTCTTAACAAGGCCCTTAATCTAAGGGTAGATAGTATCTTTGTCCTAGCTACCATGTAGAATCATCGAGGACAAAGATGATGCCAAAATTTACCGACTAGAATGCTTGCACCTCTAAGTGTCTGACAAATAATAAATAAATGAACTCCAAATTAAAGTCCGGCTTTCTTCCCATAATTGAGTTAAATTTCACGTTAAATCAACAACAATCTAGGAAAAACAATTAATTAATCATGCCAACAAATAAGAAAGCATGGAAGTGTAGGTTATTTTGAGCAAGAATAACCTTGAACGCCTCATCTTTTTGCTATAAATTACACAAGGAGTGCTAACATGTTTTGGAATCGAAGACCCTAAGTATGTAGTGAAATAAAGGAAAATATAGATAAAGAAGAGTGATTACTTTTATACAATCTGATAATGGGGGTACATTATGTCCAAGACAGACAGAACAAGTACATATTAGGCCCCAGTATACATACTTTATTGATCCAAGGTGTGAGAATTATAACATATACTGATATAACTGTATAATGTATATGCAATAAATGGTGCATACCAATATAAATACTGTTGGAAATTCAAATTATTGGAACGCAAACCAAAAAAGAAAGAATGATTTGGGAATAACAAAGAATGCCAAACATAACCAACAAAAATATTAATAGTTCTAGATATTTATTTGACAGACTAAAAGTTTTTGTAGAACAATCATCTAGCAAAATATGACAAAGAATCACAAACAAGACTCGGTAATGTTTTGTTTTGAGATGTTTATTTAACGGACCTCACTGAGAGGCTTCTCAAATTGAAGATTCACACTTTCTGCATGAGCACGCATCACAGGAACTCGAATGCAAGTTGCAGATACTTTGACATTCTTGTCATTCTGGAGAAAATACATTCTTTAAACAAGTTAATAATAGGAAAAAAAAAACAATTCCATCTAAAATAAGAAAATATTCTAAAAAGTGATTGTGAATAACACCCAAGCACTTGCCCAAATTTTTCGTGTTTCCTTCACTAGTTTCATTTCTTCCTCATTATAGCCATTAGAAAGAACTGCTGCATTGTGTGAGAACAAATTAAAAGCATACTGCGCAAAGAGAAACTTGGATGAATCAAAATCTGGTGCAAATCAACCCCTTGAACATATTTTTCAGAGTAAAGGTGACAACAAACAACCTGCTGCTTAAAGATTTTACAGGTAGGTTCTTTGCCATCCAAGACCTATAAAATAAACAAGACTATAATGTAATAAGGATGACAGGTCACTAGTTGATTGCATAAAATTTTAAACAAACAAAGACCTCGCGAGTCTGCTGCACCAACTCCTCCATGGCAGCAGCACCTGCACCACTAGCTGCTTGATAGGTGCTGACAACCATCCTAACGACCTGCAGCCAAAAGAACAGGATATAATTTTTCCACTCAATGCTCAGTTATGAAAAATGATAAATTCCAATGATCAGATTTAAACTTTTAATAAATGAAACAGTTATATTAAACTCAAATCATTTGCTGAATACCAATTCGATAGATTCCAAAAACATTCAAGAACAAAAATTCAGTTAGGTAACCATCGGAAATCCTTGGAGTCGAAATTAATCTATCAATTTTCATGATTATATCTATAAAGAAATCTGCAACAAAAAGATGTTCTCATTCAGCATAGTGTGCCTGATAATGAATATCTCCACTGCACATCAACCATCTAGGATTAATTGTAATAGCAAATTACTGAGACAGCATGTTTCTTCGGGAAAGAAAGATCAATGGAATCAACTATTCCCTCTGTTTCCTCGGGAGGGCTCTAGGAGGTAAAGAGATCAGTGGGAAAGAATTCCTTAGTTTGACCAAAATTGAACACCCAATTTGGGCAGGGAGGCTTCAATTTAGCGATGGAAAAAATTCAAGATGATGTTTTTATTCAACTGTTTTTTGTTTTTAATGTTTTTACAAAAATCATTTTCACAAACTCAAATTTTCCTCCATCCAAAGAAACATTGTGAATGGTGGCCCCTCTTCTCTCCAAAGAAGCACAAATGAAGGACATAGTATTTTATCCTCTCCCTATCAACTTTTTTTCCCTACCCAGTAGATGTTTGATACTAGAATTAAAATGTTCTACAAATCTACCCTTTTCCTTGAGGAGGGGCCATGCTAAGATTGTATGTATAATTCAAATTTTATCATTCCAAATGCTACTTCAAACAAGTTACACTTTCACTAATTTAATAATAGTAATTAATAATATAAATAGCAAGAGAATAGTGCAAGAAACAACTCTTGTTCTCTCATTCTTGTAAAAACAATTGCATAGTAGTAAGTATCCATTGAATAACTTAATTGGTACATTATTTTTCCAACTTCAGCTAAGTTTTAGATTGGATAATATTAACTTCCAAAAAGTAGATAACTACAACAATCCTTTATCCCACTAAATGAAGTCGGTTATATGGATCCTCCTACGTTATTAGACTATATCCCCTACTATATCCTCATTTATATTTAAATGAATTTTAACCTCTTTTATTGTTGCTAACCAAGTCTCCTTTAGTCTACCTCTTCCTCTATTAATGTGCATATCTATCTTGGTCTCACATCATTTAATTGAGGCATTTATTGGATGCCTAAGAACATGTCCATATCATTTTAAATGTGTTTCTCGGAGTTTTAATTACAAAGACGAAAAAGGAAAGAAACGAAATTATCTAAAACCATGACGGTCTTTATCGTATGTTTATCAAGACGCAAAAAAAACTTACATGTTAACAAACTTCAAACACTAGTATCAATCACTAATCCCTAGAACAGTTCATCCCAATATAATTCATATAGAACAATCCCAATACACTGCTATCTTTCCCACAATGAGGCTCAAGGTTCTATTTCTTTGAATATTATACAAGGCACATATAAACATCTTTGAGTGATCCCTTGGAACCACAGTTGTGTCGAAAGATCAAGGCATAACCTATAAAAAAGATACCAACACATAGTATACGTTGTTTGTGCAATCATGCCTGAGTGGCCGTGTTCGATCAACATGTTTTGATGTGTTTGACAAAGGATTTTAAGTTAGGTTTTATCTTGTGTTGCTGATGTGCAAGTGGAGTTTGCAGGAAATTGACAATGTGCATATGAAGCTCGTAGAGCTTGCGATTAGATGAGGTGTTGTGATGTTGACTTGGTCCTACCAAGATGGTTTCGCTCAAGGCTTAAGAGGTTCATGGTCAGCTAGAGTGGTATGAGACATCTAAAGGACTACAGGACGAGGAGATTGGATTTGGCTTGATAGCTTTAACGAGAGTCAAGAGGTAGACTTTATAAGTGGTAGTAAAGGATGACATGTGGAGCAGACCATAAGCTTGGTACCTTGAGGAACTTAAGACTTGATGGAAGGTGGATTCTTGGACAACGTAAAGTTGTGACAACCAAAAGTCAATGAGTTGTAAGAGATTGGTGCAACTTGTAACCTCTGGCATTAAGAGACTTCGATGGGGAACATGAGTTTGTGGTTGTAGTGTAAGCATGAGCTTGCCTTGGAAGATTGCAAGGGCTTACAAGGTGTAAGTTGAGCAAAATTAGAGATCACGTTGACAAATATTTGTCTGTGATGCTTAGTCAATTACTTGGTCGACTAAAATCTTACATTCTAGTAAAGACTTAGTTTATGTCAGATTTGAGTTGACGGGAATGCCAATTGAGTTAACTCATGTGACCATTGGATAGATAAGCTTACCATATTGGTTAGCTAAGTCTCAAGAGTATTAGTAGATTGAACATGGTTTAGTTGCCCAGATTCTTGTGGAGTCGATTAAAAATAAAAGTCATTAGTAGATAAGCTTATGATCTTATGCAACTAGTCAACTAAATGTATATTGAGTCGATTTGAAATGTTATTGATAGACTGGATGCAAGACTTGGTCAACTGAATATTAGTTGTTGGTCAATAAGGTTATCTTATTTGGATAGCAATGAACTGTTGAACATTCAAATAGACTATTCCAACCAGAAGCTATCAGCTCCTCTCAAAGGAGTCTTTCATTGAGAATTTTAGGTTTGATCCACCTTAAGAATCATTAGGCCGTGTCTGAACCATGTAAAGCATTCCGGTTACTATTTGTGATTTCTCTTTTTTACTTTTGCATATTGTCTACATTTAATATTTGCATTTGGATATGCAAGGTAAAGGAGTTTTAATTTTTAGGTCATGCACTTTCCCCCTACCCCAATAGCCCTCTAGATGCAAAATGATCCTAGCATACATTACTTAAATTAGCAAGTGCATTTTGCACATGAAGGCTACGCTTGGTAGGAGGTAATGTAATCGGATCTATAATGTAATCAAGTTTGTAATGTAAATTTGATTACATTGTTATGTTTGGTAATGAGTTGTATGTAATCTTTGATAACCATTACAAGTTGGATTCCTTTGTTTGGTGAGGGGTAATCCATCCTGTAATGTAATCAAGATTGACGACCGACGACCGCCGCCGGCCGGCCGGTGACCATCGATCGGCCGGCGACCGTCGTCGGCCGGCCGGTGACCATCGACCGGTCGGCGTCCGGCGAACCGCCGGCGGCCGACGAACCGCCGGCGGCCGACGAACCGCCGGCGGCCGACGACCATCGCCGTTCGGCCGATGACTTTACAAGCTGTAATGTAATCCAGATTACAGAGGTTTTGTTTTGTAATCCAGATTACAAATCATCAACCTCTTTTGTAATCGAGATTACATTACATTACAATTTTAAAGTTATTCCAAACAAAGGAATCGAACTTGTAATGTAATCTTGATTACATTACAGGGTGGATTACACCCTACCAAACGCAGCCGAAGTGGTTTTACAATAGAATGTTATAAGCGGATTTAGAAGTCGGGAATGAGAATGAAATCTATTTCATTCCCATTTATGATACTTGGTATACGGGATCGGAATCAAAATATGGATATGATACCCGTGATTTTATAACCTAGCCCCAACTAGGTTATCACCAAACCCATAAATCTCTCAATCAAAACTCATTACCATTCCAAAGTATACAAGCGCAATAAAGTGGGACAGTAAGGATGGAGGATAAACACTTTTAACATAGCAAGGGGTGTGTCTATCTTCTAAATATTTTAGGAGAACGGAATGAATATGAATTAGGGAAATTTCATAAGCTATTGCCAACCTCACAATGTCATGTTCTGCGAAGTAAGACAGGTAAAACCCTTGATTTATAAAAACAATAAAAAATAAAAAAAAATCTAGCATATAAATGACAGAAAAAAAAAATTATTTGAACCCCATGTGATATCCAAAAAAGGGGAAGAATGAGCATGAAATATAAATTAGGAGAGAATCCATAGTCCATGTGATATGGGCACAAGAAAAGTCGTGCTCCCTGATGCTAGTTGTAATATAAATGGCATAGACACGTCAATAACTGAAAATTGTTCTGTACAAAAAAAAGCATCCAAAAGAAGTTTCTTTTTTCTTCCCGTTGTTTTTTCGGTAAAGTTGCTTTAAATCCCTAATGGGGAGTCAAACTTTGCCTTCACTCCCTACACAAGTTTTTGTTTATTTTTGCTCCCTAATGGGACTGAGTATAAAAGGGTAAAAATTGAGTATACATCAGTGAAAACTGAGTATAAAAGAGTGAAACTTGAGTATAAAAGAGTGAAAATTGAGTACAGGGTTATTGATGTGGTGGATGCAAACTGCCATACTCAATTTTCTAACTTTTATACTCAATTTTCTTCAAATAATACTCACCAAACATCACATCAGGGACTGCATGCAAAGAAATGTTTGGGTAGGGATTGCATGCAAAGTTGACTTGGTAAGTGGGGAGTTTAGGAAAATTTACCCTTGTTTTTTCCATACAACCTGGATATCAAAATTGGCAAACTATGAACTCAGGAAAAGGACTGTTAAAAAAAAGAGCTGAGACAACACTGTTAGATGGGGAAAAAAATGTCCAAGAATCAGCGAGAATACATAAAACTCAAGAGCAAAATTCAAGCCAAAATTAAATTTCGAACAATAGATGTTACCTTGGCATGGCGATGCAGTGGCGTAGCAGCCATGAGACAAATAATGGTCGAACAATTAGGATTAGCAATGAGCGCTCCTTTCCCAGACCTTCCTTTGATCTTTATATGGGCCATTGCCTCGGAGTTCACCTCTGGGATAACAAGAGGCACCTCAGGATCCATCCGAAACGCCGAGCTATTATCCACCACGATGGAGCCCCTCTCGACAGCCACCGGACCGAACTCCTTGCTGATCGATCCACCTGCACTGAAGAGAGCAATGTCAATCCCGTCAAAGCTCTCTGGTCGGAGCTCCTCCACGGTATATTTCCGGTCCTCAAAGGTAAGCTGCTTCCCAGCGGAGCGGCGACTGGCGAGGAGGCGGATGTTACGGTAGGGGAAGTCGCGGTCAGAGAGGACGCTAAGAAACTCCTGACCTACAGCCCCCGTGACACCCACAACGGCCACGGAGGGCCCGTCCTCCCGGAGGCTCATGCGGACGGTGGCAGTGGCCAGATTTCGAAGACGAATCGTGGACGGTTTCGCGAAGGGAAGGGAGATGGAGAGCGAAGGGGAGGAGAGCGGCGAGAAGAGGTGGTAGCGGTGAGCTGACGCTGTCGCCTGCATGGCGGCGTCGATTGGCGGCGAAGCCCGAGAGGGAGTTGGAAGCCGCAGGCTTAGGGTTTACTGTCCGATTCGAACAAGGGAAACGCGTTTCGTCATTAAACAGAGAGCTAAGACCGCGAGGTTACCTCAACCGCAGTGACGGTTGGACAAAAAGCGGGCCCCAGTTCCAGTCAGAAATAGCAAATTGGAGAAAGATCGTTCCGTTCTGTTACAAAAGTAAGTTAATGCGACGAAGGTTTTTTTTAAAGGAAGAATAATGATAATAATTACTTAAATTGATGAATCAATCTTAAAATTCATAATTTTAAATCTAGGATTAACATAATTTTTTCAACCAACTATCGATCCGATCACATGAAAATTTCTCAGACTAACAAAAAGAATTATTTCTTTTTTATTAATTAATAAATAAATTATAAAAGTTATCCTGAATCTTAAATACTAAAATAACAGAAGTGCATTATCTGTAGGTAATAAAACCAAATTAAAATTAGTGGTAATTGGAAAAAACTCCCTAATCTCAAATTTGTCTTTGCATGCACTTCCCACTTGATAAATTTTTTACATTCACTCCCTGATAGATTGAGTATAATAAAGTGAAAAGTCGGTATACATTATAAAGATTTGAATATAAATTATTTGAGATTTAGTATTAATTTAGGAAATTTGAGTATACAATTTCGGTGACCCCCACATGTGAAAATCTTGATGTGGTGGATGCAACCTCACATACTCAAATTTCTTCAAATAATACTCAATCTAAATCAATTCATACTTAAATTTTTATAATGTATATTGAAATTTTTACTATATACTGAAACAATGTATACTTAAATTTTTTCAAATAATACTCAAATTTCTTAAATTAGCACTCAATCTCAAACAATTTATACTCAAATCTTTATAATGTATACTGAATTTTTACTCTTTTATACTAATAAAAAAATATCACATAAAATTATCTTGTCAATCCCATCAGGGAGTGCATTCAAAGGAATTTTCGGATGGGGACTGCATGTAAAGGTGAATTTAGACTTGGGGAGTTTTCTCAAATTTTCCATTAAAATTATTAATTTTTATTTATTTATTGCATTGCTTAATGTATTTTCTAAACTTTTTATTATTTTTCTTATTTTAATTCTATCACGGTCCAAGACAATGGATCAACTACGTAAATTGAGTTTCCGACCCACGATCTGAGCCGGCCGTACATCTGGATGAACCGTCACTTCGTGGGAAACCGGACCGAACGGAACTGAACCACCGGACTCGACCGATTTGATGAGCCGATCAATACTTTCCATTTGCTTCGAAAATTTGAGAAGAGAGAAAAAATGGCGCTGCGCGCAGCGGTTCCCTCCATTTCCCGACAACACCTGGCGCCATCGGACGGGAGTGAGAAAGCAGTCCCGCGAACGCATCAGCCGTTGGATTTCCAACTTTCCTACTTCTCCAATCGCGTCTCCAAATCCCCACCGCCACCGCTGCCGTCTCGATTTCGAAGTTCGAACCGCTCCTCCAAAAAATGGCGGACTTCGTTTCCCTCTCCATCTCCGCTCCTATACAACCTCCCGTCCCGCCTCGCATTGACTCCTCCTTCATTCGAATCTCTCGATCGCTCCGCCGAAGCCTAGATCGGTCATCAAGGTCGAAGAAGAGGGAGCGAGGGAGCGCAATCATCCATGGCGGCCAAGGAGAACTGCGCCCCTCGCCTCACCCGGGCTGGTGCCAAGAGATCCGTCTCTGCGGCCGCTGCGGACCCTTGTGGCCCGGCCAAGAAAAAGCGTGTTGCTTTGGGCGAGATTACTTCGGCATCCAACTCTGTTACCCACATCGCAGTCGATCTCTCCATCCCTCCGCCTTTCAAACCCAAATCGAAGCCCGGGAGGAGGGAACACTCCTTGGAGTCTGCTCCGGTGGAGATCGCCGCCTCGGCGGATGCGGGATCTGAGGTCCATGACCCTCAGCTCTGTGTGCATTACGCTTCTGATATATACCAGTATCTCAGATCTATGGAGGTTTGACTTCTTCTGAATTTTTTCCCTTTCGTTTTTTATGGAAGTAATTGAGTATATATGATATCTATTTCGTTGGATTTTTAGCTTGAGACGAAGAGGATGCCAGTGGTGAACTACATGGAGACGGTTCAGAAGGATCCCACAGCTAACATGAGGGCGATTTTGGTGGATTGGCTTGTTGAAGTGGCAGAGGAATACAAGCTGGTATCTGACACCATTTACCTCACTGTCGCGTACATTGATCGATTCCTTTCTTTCAATCCAATAAACCGGCATAGATTGCAGCTCCTTGGTGTCTCTTCCATGCTCATCGCCTCGTAAGTCCTGACGGGCTTTGCCTATCAAATGATGGTCTTTGTGAATTTTTATTGATCTGTTGATTGATTAGTACTCGACAACCGCAGGAAATATGAAGAGATCACTCCACCCAGTGTGGAAGACTTTTGTTACATCACCGATAATACTTATACCAAGCAAGAGGTAGTCAAAATGGAGACTGACGTTCTAAATTTTCTCAAGTTTGAATTGGGCAGTCCTACCACCAAAACCTTCTTAAGGCGCTTTACTATGGCTGGTGAAGAAGATTATAAAGTGAGTGTTTATTCTCTCTTGGAATTGTATATTTCCAATATGGCGTTGTTGCTTATATTCTCTCTTGATCAAATTCAAACAGTATCCAGCTCTTCAATTAGAGTTCTTGTGTTGTTATCTTGCTGAATTAAGCTTACTGGATTATGGCTGCCATCGCTTTTTGCCATCTATGGTTGCTGCTTCCGCTGTCTTTGTTTCTAGATACACTATTAATCCAAAAAACCAACCTTGGGTAAGATATGATTCTTCAAATAAGGTGGTTTAGAGATCTCAATTTTGGGCGAAGCTAACTATTTGTCTACATTACAGAACAAGAAATTAAGTGAGTGCACTGGATATAAATCAATTGATCTGAAGGATTGCATTCAAGTTCTACTTGATTTGCAGTTGAAAAAGAAAGCATCCAACTTGGTGGCTATCAGAAATAAATACAAACAGCACAGGGTAAGTTTATCTAACTTGGAATTAGTCAAGCTTGAGACAAACTTTAAACATAATTTACTTCTGTCTTAATTTTGTATTCTTCATTTTGCCAGTTCAAGTGTGTATCCACGTTGGTTCCTCCTCCTGAGATACCTGCAATCTACTTTGATGAGGTCAAGGAATAATTTGCATAAGGGTCAAGGAGCTCTGGCATGCCCTTGCCACCTTCTTGTCATTGAGATACACTTGGAGATGAAAGGAGCTATACAGATGTTGCCGCTGTATGAATGCCACTTTTCTCGATTGCAATTAACAATTAATGTTAAGAAAAGTTCAGTTGAGTATAGCTTTGTTTCTACACTAGAGGAGAATCAGGAGATGCCTTTGTATGGATAACAGAGGTAATACTTGATCTCAAGGTTTGGTATACTTTTTGAGTTAAACATACAAGTTGTGAATTCACTTCAAATGGACGGTGTTCTAAATTTGAAACTAATCGGCCAGCTCAACTGGTTAACATAGGAATAGGAGGCCAACTCAATAGTAAAAGAATTTTAATTGAATGGACTTTGTATTGGTTTGATACAGACCTTTAATTTGTGGTTCATCTTGGTTCATTTATAAAAACTTTGACCTTGATTACAAATCACTACGTAATTTTAATTTATCATGCATGGACTTTGATTGTTCTTACGTGATGGATTGATGATTAGAACGTGTGTGTTATCATCTTATGATTTGTGGATTAAAATCTGATAAAGTTAATATATTTATTTTTTTCCACGTTTTAAGTATAACATTCGAGTTAGTGATTCTTTTGATTTATCTTTTTTGTATTGGCTTTCGTATAGATTGGTGGGGTAGAGGGGTAAATGAATTGTTGTTTGCTATGTTAATATGCAAATAATAAATGATGGAACTTAAATTGTCAATTGAATTTGTTAACATAATACAGTGCATGAATGAATAGGAACACCATATTTTGATGCGAATTATCATCTAAATGAGGTTATCAATTTAAGAGCATTTTCAATTCTTAGAGGTTTAAATGATTTTTTTTATGATCTCTAATGTATCATATCACACATAAAAAATATAAAAATTTATTTCTTTTTTCACTATTAAATTTTTTTTTTATAATGATGTGTTAGAATGGTAAAGTTTCCATGTGTCTTCTCAAACGTAATGATATATACACTTATGTGAAAGATAGAAGTCAACCTAGCTTGACGGATGGCGATGGAAAAAATCAAGGAAATCTAACATGACTAATCGAGGTGTGACTGACCCAAGTTAGCTAATCGGGAAGGGTGATAATAGTTCGAATGTCACCCAAGTCAGACATCATTCTCAGTCGGATATCACTTTCGGGTGGGTGATGCCATGAACTTTTGGTAGCTCAAGGATAGCCTCTTGATTAATTATACAACACTCAAGCACATTCATTATAGGATGCCTCCCTTAATTGGATATCATAAACTTTTTGTATCGAGAGGCTTAGTCTGTTCTTGCCTTAACGATCCAATGCTCTCTTGAAAGAACTCTTCAAAGCCGCATTCATAATCAATTAATACTCATAACAAATTGAAGATAAAATAGCAATGATATAATGGAGAATCATTAGAAGATATATTAGACCATCTCCCATCATCAATACCAAATTTGATGTCATTTTCACACCAAAATGATGCAATTTCAACACCAAACACTATTTCAACTCCAACCCATCACACTATATATCACACCAAAAAAGAATATTCCATAGAATATTCTATTTTTTTTCTTATTCATTTATTCATAATTTAATTATCGACCTACATTTTAATTTAGTAATCATTTTGAATATAATTATTATATTTAAAATTAATGTTTCATTTATATTTAATAATTTTTTAAAAAAAATTACATCCAATTAATATATATAAAAAATTATCATTTTTATTTTTAATATTTATTACATAATTATTCGGACATAAATATATTTTAAAAATATTATAAAATCATACACAATTAAGATAAAATATATTATTAATATAACACAGACAAGTTGACAGTGAATTGAAAATACAATATTATGGGTTGCTATATTATTAATAAAATAGGTTATTATATTTTTTAATTTATATTTATAATAAATAATTAATATTATTAAATACTTATGAAAGAAATATTTATTATAAATTAATTTTTATTTATAATATTTAGTATTATAATATTTACTAATATATATTAGAATTAATGATTATATATTATAATAAATTTTTTAAATATAAAAATAATTAAAAAATATTATTACCAAATTTGGTGTTGCTACAGTGCAACACCAAATTTGGTGTTGCACTGTAGCAACACCAAATTTGGTGTAGAGATATGGTGATGGGTTAAAGAAAAATGGTGTCATTTTAACATTATTTTTGGTGGGATGGTGCTCGGTTGGAGATGTCCTAATGCAAGAAAGACAAAGAGCCGGCAAAAATAATATAAATAAAGATACTTTCTACTCAAAAACTTCTCCACTGCTCATTATTATTCCTTCCCATTAGTTTTCATTTGAGCGTCGGAATAGTAATACTGGATGATCCCGCCCTATCTTTGGCACCGTACGGACAGCCATCGTGGCAAACGGCCTGGCCAACTTCAGGATCCACGTCATTGTACGGGTAGCCAGCTTGACACCCTAGCCGGGCCCAGGGCCCCCGCCGGCCGGTCGGACTCAGGGCGGCTGGTTAGAATAAATACGGCGGTTCGTCCGGCCGGTCAAACCCGGCCGACCGCATTAAGGCTTACACGCCTCGTTTATCCGGGTATTTCCGCCCGGCCACATTAAGGCTTACACGCCTTGTTTAGCCGGGTATTCCCGCCCGGCCACATTAAGGCTTACACGCCTCGTTTAGTCGGGTATTCCCACCCGGCCGACCGCATTAAGGCTTACACGCCTCGTTTATCCGGGTATTTCCGCCCGGCCACATTAAGGCTTACACGCCTCGTTTAGCCGGGTATTCCCGCCCGGCCACATTAAGGCTTACACGCCTCGTTTAGTCGGGTATTCCCGCCCGGCCGACCGCTTTAAGGCTTACACGCCTCGTGTATCCTAGTACATCCGCTCGGCAGTCCTTTACACCCAGACTTGATATCCAGCCGGGTTTGCCGTCCCTGTGTCCACTCGGGCACTCTCTTGGGATCACCCGGGGATAAAGACAGAATACACCTGCACCCGCTGCAGATAATAAGCTATCACCATTCGTGTGAACTGACTTTCTCTGATTTACAGAAACCTGTCTTTGGCCTCACATAAGACAAACCGTATACGACAAAGAATGTTGGTTACACATTAACATAACCATACCATATCCTCTGACCCTGTCAGAGGATCCTGACACAGGTCATACTCAACACGACCTAACCATACCACATCCTCTGATCCTGTCAGAGGATCCTAACACAGGTCATACCCAAATCGACCTAACCATACCATATCCTCTGACCTTGTCAGAAGGTCCTGACACATGTCAGACTTGGTCCTTTTCCCCGGCTATATAAGCCACTCCTCTCCTCATTCGCAGGTACGCACACACGCGAAGCTATTCCTCTCCAGTGCTCCATTATTTTTCCTGTTCATCGGAGTACTGACTTGACCGTCGGAGTGCCTTGCCGGGACGTCTCCCGGCTAGGTTGCTAACGGTCATCTTCCTCGACAGGTCCACTTCCATCCGGCTGAAGTTTCACCAGGCGGCGTCTGCTCACGTCTGGTCGCAGGGCACCCCCCACCCACTGCCGTTCTGTGCGAGGGCATCCAGCCAGCGTCCACGTCATTTCCCTCTACACCATCATCTGATTGCGGCTCCATCGCGCTCGGCGACAGGATCACTGGAACATCTCTAGCACCATTCTAATTTTCGTCTTGGAATTTTTGTTGATTTCCAGGTGCTCCAGTGACAGTGTCCTATTCCCCAACCACTCTTCTCTTAGATTCAACAACCTTACTTTACTAGTTGCTGGAAAAATCATGATACATGAATATATAATTTTTGTATGGATTTTATATTTTCAATTCATTTATTTTTATTTCGAATAGTCCCATCCACATTACTAATTTCGAGAGAGAAAAAAAAATGGAATTCTAACTTTTTTTATTTAACTTTTTCCCCTTTTAAAAACCTCAAAAATATGGCCGATTAAATGCATGAAGGCATTTGAAATATAATGTTATTTCACATTTATATACATACAGCTAACTTTACGATAATTGTGAAAATAACAATTTAATGTGAGCACGTGGATAAACAAAAGAGCGGTACGCTCAAAGAAAAATATAAAATCTTAATAAATAATGTAGCACGTATATGTACATGTGATTTGAACATTATCATAATTTTTTGTCTTGTCTTTTTTAATCAAATTATATTTTGGGGACAAGATAAATTCGTCGGAGGATTTTACAATTGTGATATCACGTTATTTTTTAAATTTTTTTAAAGATTTTTTTTAACATAATTTTTTCTAAAAAAATAATTCATGATGGAGTGTTATCATAAATAGGGATGATTGATGCGAAATGATTCAATGATTATCTTATTACCTCCGACGATATTAAATTATTTTGAATGAATATTATCATCTTTACCACATATACGCAATTTTGAAGCTCTAGTCAAGTATTAATAGACCATTTTACTTTGCCTAATCATCCATCACTTTCATATTTGTCTACCGTTTAAATTTATAAGTTTTAATATTTACACAAAATTAATTTATTGCCATCCATTATCTTATAGATTTTGGAGGATCACTAATGGAAGCTGCTTCAAAGCTCCTAATGTCCCCACGGACTGCCTTGGTTGATTAAGTGTCGTATTATTTGTATCGGAGATCTCGGATTCGAGAATGTCAATCGTATATGAGATAAAAATCTGATCTGGCTTAAAATCTTCTCTGCCCCAGACGTCTTATCCTACCAATAAAATCATGATTTATCCCCTTTAAATATTTATGGGATCGAGATTAGAGAACCGCTAAGATGACCGTTCCATCTGTTTACATCCTTCAAAGCTCTTAACTCTCTTTGCTGACGTGACAGAAGAGAGAGAGTGAGAGGAAGCTCCCTCAGTCTGACAAAGAAATAATTCGGCCTATACGAACGGACGGAGTTTTCATTGAGTTGATTTTTTTATTGCTTTTAAAATAATTTTTTATTTAATATTTATTTAAAAAATATATTATTTCAAAAACGAACGACGAGATAACAAGTCACCACGATACAATCTAGAGTGACGGAGAGAGATAAGATATCTACGTTTGCTAGATTAACACGAGTATTAAGGGGATACATCGGAAGGAGTTTCGACGGAGCAATGTTCTCCAACGCTTAAGTCAGAAATTCTTCTAGGAAAGAGAAAAAGTGAGGAGAATAAGAGTATCAGAGTTTTTTAGAGAGAGAGAGAGCCCTTTTACCTGCGTGTTGAACTACTTTATATACTCGATATCCGTCCTTCGAGCGCCTCCACGTCCTTGTAACCGCCTCCCTTACTCTCACGTTTAATGGTATGTGGTTATTCGACAGCTGTCGTCCTCTGAGGGATGACGGTAATGACCACTACGCATATTAAGTCTATTATTATCATGCGTTACAGGCCAAACTACCTACGACTTTCCTATTCTGGGGAGGAGGTACTCGAATCTGTCGTCGTAAGTATTGAGTGTGTCATTATCATAGCTAAGGGTAAGCTTCTCCCAATCTATTTTCTCTTTCATGAGCCGCTCCTTGGGTTCTACTCTTCCGAGTTGGTATCGGGGACTCTCCTTCCCGGGCTAGTCTCGGGGACACTCCTTCCCTGGATGGTCTCGGGGAATCTCCTGTTAGGGATCGATGCGTACAGATAGAGGGGGAATAATCGGTCACCCAAGTTTCGTCGATTTCTTCCTATACGTTGTTAGTTGTGCAAGCGGAATACAAAACTAACTAAAACTAATAACTAAGAAGACAAACCAATTTACGTGGTTCGGATATAAAGCTTATACTCCACAGCGTGTCCGTAAGGTGGATGATCCTGATCTGTCGGTGGATGAGTCCCCGGAAGACCTCCGGCTAGCTCGCGAAGCTCCTTCTGGGTGGAGAAATCTCACCACAACTCGAACAAGAGCTCTGAGAGCTTAGACTACTAATTGGCCTTTAATCAAAGCCAATTTCGTCAACCCTTGCCAGCCAAACCGAGCTCCCTTAAATAGAACTCGTGGCGGAACTAGTCGTTACCAGTAGACTGGTGCCAACTAGAGCTGTCAATTTGGGTTGGGACGTCGGGTTGGCCCGCCCCGCCAACCAATTTAAGTGGGTTGGGTTACAATTTAAATAACCAAAGCCTACCGCGGTCCAACCCGCCTAGGCCCGCAACCCGCACGGGACGGTCCCCGACGGGCTTGGGTTGACCCGCGGGTTGAGAACCACATATTAGTCAAGTTTTATGACAATTTATTATCTTTCTTTGTTATAATTTTGAAATAAAAAATAATATTTTTTATCACATGAGTACTCATTTGTATCCATTTACATTTAAAAAATATATTTTTTGATATATTAGATTGATAAAACCTAAATATATGAATTTTTTTACTTTTTAAATTTTTTAAAAAAATATTTTGATGGGCCCTCGGGTTGACCCACCTAACCCGCGACCCACCTTGGATTGGGTTGGGTTGGGGATTTCCTAACACGCCTAGATGACGGCTCGACCCGCCCCCGCCCCACCAAATTGCCGACCCGCTGCGGGCCGCCCCGCCCTGCCACGGGTTGGCCCGTTTGACAGCTCTAGTGCCAACAACAGTCGATTAGTTTCAATCAAAACCGAACGTTACAACCCAACATTCGAATTTCAGCCGACACTAGTCTACTGAACAGAGGATCAATTGACTGATCTTTCTGTGTCCTACATCAGTCGACTGCTACAAGCCGCAGTCGACTGCCCAAACCTTAAACCTAGGATTTCCTTTCTCGAGTATAATTATCTCACACTCAGATCCTCACGACTCAGCTGACTCTTCCTTTGCAGCTTCGACCTGTTACCTTCAAATCTTCTTCGACTTTGTCTCTCGTCTCTCGGATGCATACGAACTCGCGGTTCATACTCATGTTATCCTTCGCGTATACCTTGAAGTGTGCTTCCCTCAGCTCATTGTTCCTGCTTTGTCCACGTTCCTTCGGATGCATACAAGCCCACGGCTTGTCTCCTCATGCCATCTTTCACCGGACCTGAAGCCGTCCAGCTAAGCCTATGTGTAACCTACAAACCTGCATACTCACATACATATATTAAATACAAGGATGAACCTAACTTAAACCCTTTGCCTAAACATCAAAACACATGGTCACCCCGGACCATAGATTGCTCCAACAATCTTCCCTTTTTTGATGTTTGACAATCCATTTTGGACTTACGTTGCCAAGGATACACGTTGGACTTATACCGCCAATGCATATACAATGCAATGCAAACATGCATGGATCCTATCTAAAGGCATCTCCACACCTAAACTCCCCAAGAGTTAAGATTTTTATCAACAAGCCTTACATTGGACTTACAAAGACTTTTTAAGAATCTCTCCAAGGTTCTCCTTTTGCCAATAAGTAGCAATAATGCTCCCCCATTACCTAAGCACCCCCTTGACCTAGGATTTCTTGCAAAGGCGAGTTTAGTTTCCCACTTAAACCTAACACTTCTCCCCCTTTGTCATACATCAAAAGGGCTCTAACAATATCCCAATTATTGAATCTTTTAACCTCTAATGAATATAAACGTTGTGTATTAACTCTCCATAAGATTATACACATGTTTTACATCATTAGAACACTTTTCGATTGCTAAAAAAACAATTTTAGCCTGTATCAGTCGACTGAGACAGTTACCAGTCGACTGATCTAGTCGAAAAATCATACAATAGCTAGTCTCTCTCTCGACAGCACTGTTACCAATCGACTACCCCTTGAGTCAGTCGGCTGATACCCCGATTTGAGTCTTTTTAGCATTCTGAACCCATTTTCAGAAATGCACTGATAATTCCATAATTCTCCAAAATTCTCAAATTTTATGGAGTGGTTTGTGGTACCCATGTCTACTTGGGAAAAATACATTCAAAAATGTATTTATCACCAATCCCAATATTGACACAAAATCCAAAACTATCTTAATGGTTCAATTGAACCTTGACCTAAAATCCTAATTTTGGCTTCCTCTTGATGTATCTGCCCATGCCAAACCATAATGCATCCCTAGCATTAGTTTATATGACATTTATATATCAAAAATTGATTTTTATGCAATATGACCCCAATGACACATTTTTATGCATGAAATACAATTCCAATGTTCCAAATCCCTAGGATTGAGACTCAAATCCGTCTCAAATCCTTTAGTACAGTCCATGGTCCATCTAGACTTTCGAGAGAAATCCTCCCAAGATCCATTGACCTAGGTCCCAACTTGGGTCCTAGAGCTCCCCCTTGAGCTCATAGCCTTAGCCACCTCTCTAGGTGACTCTTATACAAACACAAGGTCACACCGATGTACCTCCGGTGATTCTTGGCCTACAACCCTAATCTTCTTAACTTTAGACACCTTATCCTTGATTAAGTTTTTCTTTTCCCCTTTAAATGGCTTTCTTATGCTATTCTTGGGCTTCCCCTTGCTATAGTCATATGACACCCTTGCATATGACTTCTCCATAGCATTCGAGAACTTAGATCGGTATCCTAGACCCGATCTATCATTGTTGGATTTTTAACCACCCAACACCAAACCCAAACCCTTATATCCAATAGTGAATCTATCTAAGATTTTCTCTAATTTTTCAAGTTTTTCTCTCAAAGCTTGATTTTCCCTTTCTAGGCTCCTAAACCTAGAATCAACATGTCCACCTTGGACATTCCTAGACCTACTCATTTGCCTAGACATATGTCTCCCTTTCTTGGTATTAATGTCTTAGTCCTTCAGTCTAATGGTCTTGGTTTTATCATGACATGATTTCCTAGCGTTTTGATCTATATGATTAACCCTATTTTTATCATGATATCTAAAACCAAAAATGCATGAGCAATTAATTTCTATTATTTCTAACATGCATGGAAGAATTTAAATTTGAATTACATTTCAAATTAAAGTTAGGGATTACCTCCCTTACCCTTGTAGCTCCCCCCTTGATGTGAGTTTTTCTTCTTCTCCCACTTCCTCAAATGCTCCAATTTCTAAAATTTTCCTTTCTTTGAGCATTTGGTGTGGTAGTGTCCTAGCTCACCACATGTAAAGCACCTAATGTGCTTCTTCTCCTTCTTTTCCTTACAACCCATGTTAGATTTAAAAGAAATTGACTTGGGCTTAGGGTTTATCTCCTTTTTCTTACCGAATGGATACTTGTCCTTGTAGTGCCCCTTCTCATTGCCCCCAAAGCAAATAATGTGATCTTTTGACTTTACTTTGGTGGAGGTGGAAGTTTCTTCTTGCTCCGGTATTGAGGATGGTCTCTCCTCCCCCTCAATACTTGAAGTGGAGACTTCTTCTTCACCCTTTGATGAAGTGGATGGATCCTCATTTTCTTGTGCCACTTCACTTGAGGAGATGGATAATTCCTCATCTTCTTCATTCTCCTTCTCGGATGTTGATCTCTCCTCCTTATCCGATTGGTTCTTCTCCTCTTCTTGGACCATTAAGCTCATCTCCTTTGGCTCTTCTTCTTGTGTAGGTTTTTGATGAAGAGCAATCACTTTGCTTCATAGTTCATGACCACACTTGTACTCACCTACATGACTAATTATATCATTAGGCAAAACATTAAGTAAAATTGATATTACCTTATCGTTAGCCTTTAATTGTGTTTGTTGCTCCTTAGTCCAATAACGTGGTCGGCTTCTTCCCATTTTAATTTTCGGGGCTTCAGATGGTTCTTTAATGGCAATCATTAGATCCAAGTCTATGTTGAACCAAACCTCTGTCCACATCCTCCAATAATCAAAGCTCTCGCGGTCTTAGGGAGGCGGAACATTAATATCATCCCCTAAGCGTTCTTCAAATGTCATTTCCTCTAGCCTTTTGCTCTCTCGGCGGTAATTTCGTAGATGAGCGACCCCGACTCTGATACTACTTGTTAGGGATCGATGCTACGGCTAGAGGGGGGTGAATATCCTGTCACCCAAGTTTCGTCGATTTCTTCTTACACGTTGTTAGTTGTGCAAGCGGAATACAAAACAAATTAAAACTAACAATTTAGATGACAAACCAATTTACGTGGTTCGGAGATAAAGCTCCTACTCCCTGGCGTATCCGTAAGGTGGACGATCCTGATCCGCTGGTGGATGAGTCCCCGGAAGACCTCCAGATAGCTCGCGTAGCTCCTTGTGGGTGGAGAAATCTCACCACAACTCGCACAAGACATCTGAGAGCTTAGACTACTAATTGGCCTTGGCCTTTAACCAAAGCCAATTTCGTCAACCTTAACTAGCCAAATCGAGCTCCCTTAAATAGAGCTCGTGGCGCGACGAGAAGGCGAAGTATATGTGGAGTGTACAATTACCATTTCTTATTCCTTAACGACTTTACGGATCCTAGGAATCTAAACATTCGCCCCCTAACCCAACGCGGTCACTTGAATCGGTCGTAAGAGTTTGCACGAGTTTCGATGCCATGTAATGATGGTTGTCAATCACCCATTAAGGGTGGATGGGGTGTATTAATGACGAGAGATTTTTCTTGTGAGCAAATTACTACCACGTAGCGGGATCCCCTCGACTGCTGTTCCATTAATGTGCTTAGTTGAGTCATACCAACCGGCGGCTATAATGAGCTGCAATGCCTCAAGATTTGTAATTAACTCTCATTCACGCGTCGTGCATCCATCTCTTCGCATCGTCATTGCTCCTCCCTTATAAAAAGGGGGAACAGAGGTGGCCTTTCGCCTTCTTGCACCGCCAACCATCAGAGCTCGTGACTTCTGCATCCTCTCGTTAAAGCCCTTCCTTTCTGTATAAGTCTCACCAACCCTCCTCTCCTTCTTCCATCACTCACATCTCTTCCTTAGGACCATGGGCAAGAGTGGAGAGGGAAAGAAAGGGAAGAGCAGGTAGGAAGAACCCGAGGGAGAGCAGACTTATCGCCCGAAGTGGGATGAGGCCACATCCTCAAGTGTTAAACCCAGTGCCCTAAGAGCTGCCTGCAAAACCTATGGTATCACGGCAAACTTCGAAGTTAGGATTCCTATGCTCGACCAATCTCCCGTGGAACCTTCCTAAGGATTTATACATTCTTTCTAGGTCAGGTAGAGTTTCTTCTTCATTTTCCAATCCTCCCTTTCTTTATGATCATCTCTCAGTATTTTGATATTTCCCTTCACCAAATGGGCGGGACATTCATTCTATTCAAGTTGTTCGGGATACCCTTAACCCCCCCCCCCCCCCAATTTTTTTCAATATTTTTTCCTTTCAAACCTTGCATCTAGAGGGGCTTTTAGTTTTATTGCTCGTTCCAGCTACAAATTCATAGGTGGCCACTCTTCTTCCACAAGGGATGGAAAGAGCACTTCTTTTTATCAAACTTTCAACGCGACCTTTTTGATTGACTCGCTGGCAAGAAGTCCTGCCTCCCCCTCCGAGCCAAAAGCTAGTAGAATCTTAGCCGAAATGGAGTTCCTCGACCCTAACATTGTTCAATGTGAAGGGCTTCTGCATCGGATTGGGATTAGCTCTAAGGCCACCAGCCTTGGTCGCGACCTCAATAAGTGTACTATTTTATTAAATGCATATTTATTCTAATTGATGTTCCTTTGTTTTTGTTTTGTAGAAGTCATAATGTTCGCCCAGTCCATGAGCAAGCTTCTCAAGTGGGAGCTTGTAGATGAGAAAATTGTTGGTGCAATCGACCCAGGTTTGATGTCATAATGCTCGCCCGATCCATAATGCAATTTTTGTGCCCATAAACATATTATCACATATCAAAAAGGGAGAGATTGGTAGTGTAATCGACCCAGGTTTGATCGGATAGATCATGAGTTTTAATGTGTGTGTCAATAAGTTTAAGTTAAGATTTAATATTGGTTTGATGTGTGTTTAAGTCATGCAGGACTTGGTGGAACACACATGAGAGATCGTGTGTTCGGTCCTTGAGTCGGTGAAGGATGGTGCATCTGAGGGATCGTTGGACATGGAGCAACGGAGTAGAGCTAAGGGAAACGGACTTCAAGGCAACGTGAAGGATGGCATGGAGACGAGCCGTGGGCTCGTATGCATCCGAGAGACGAGAGTCAAAGGAAGAGAGTTTCAAATGGTGACTCCAAAGAAGATAAGAGTGAGTGTGTAAAAGGAGCAGTCGACTGGCAAGGACACCAGTCGACTAATCTTTTTGTGTGGTTAGAATATCGATATCAGTAGACTGGTCTGGATGGCAATCGACTGATCTTTCAGTTGGGTCGAACAGAATGTAACAGTCAACTGGTCTGAACGTTAGTCGATTGGTCTGTTCAAAATCCAGTCGTTAAGCTAGCCGTTGGCTAGGCATCAGTCGACTGGTGTCGAGGCTGAGCTGTTTTGTTAACAACTCTCTCCTCTATTTAAAGAGGATCTTGAGACTTGAGAAGGGTTAGCTGTTCTATTGTGAAAAGATTCATTACTCAAGTGCTCAAGCTTCCAAGTCGACTGATCTTTCTGTTGGGTCGAACAGAATGTAGCAGTCGCCAATCGACTGGTCTGTTCAAAATTCAACTGTTAAGCTAGCCGTTGGCTGGGCACCGGTCGACTGGTGTTGGAGCTGAGCTATTTTGTTAATAACTCTCTCCTCTATTTAAAAATAAGCTTGAGACTTGAGAAAGGTTAGTTGTTCTATTGTGAAAAGATCCTTGCTCAATTGCTCAAGCTTCCAAGTTCACTCTCTTCCTCCTGACCCTAGCTTTCATCTTGTAAAGAGAAAGAGAAATTTGTGAGAGATTGTTCTCCATCGAGAAGGAGAAAGTGTTAGTCGGAGATTGTCGGGGATTGATCCACCGAAGGATCAAGGGTTCGTTCACCTCAAGGGCATACTATGGAGTAGGAGCAAGCAAACCACGTAAAGATTTTGAGTTAACATTGATTTTATTGTTTCTTTCATTTCCGCTACGCATACTAACTTTATAGGAAGAAATATGAATTGGGAGAATCGAGTTATTTCACCCCCTCTAGCCTGCATCCAATCCTCTACATTTCCTTTCCGGGCTGGTCTCGGAGACTCTCCTTCCCGGGCTAGTCTCGGGAACTCTCCTTTCCGAACTGGTTTCGGAAACTCTCCTTTCCGAGCTGGTCTCGAGGACCTTCTTTCGAGCTGGTCTCAGAAGCTTTTCCCGAGCTAGTCTCGGAGACTCGCCTTACTGGCTAACCTCGGATATCCCAGCACGACCAATCATGCCACGCAACTCTCTCGCGCCACGTATTCATCTTGGGCTACTTATCCCGATCATATACTGATTTTTTTATTAAATTGATTTTTTATCAATTAGTTTCTTTTAATTTTTTTTATCAAATTGATTTCAAATTTGAATTTGTAAAATTTTATAATTATATATAAGGTAAATTATAAAGGAAAAATGATAAATATAGAATGAAAAATATGAGATCCACCCAAAAATTATTAAAAGATTTTTTAATAGCGAAGAAATATATGAAATTTTTTTACTTTCAACGTGATACGGATATGACAATGATAAAACTCTCGAAGAGATTTATTTATGATGGATGCATTTACTCTCGATACTGTTACAGCGAACCCCACTTCAGAGCTGGGAAAGGAGGCGTGTCATTTTGGGTCGCGGGGCGCAGACGCACTCCAACGGCTTCGCCTTGGGCATGGTCAGCCCCGGCCCTTCGGTCATGTCCACCTCCTCCCCCGCCACCTTCTCCCACTCAAAGCAGTGAAGCAAAGCGGCGAGCGCCTGGCCGACGACCCGCGCGGCGAGGCCTTCCCCGGGGCACCTGCGTCGCCCATACCCAAACGGAAGCATCCTCAGCCCGTCGCCCTTCTCCCCGTCTCGAAACCGTTCCGGCCTGAACGCCTCTGGATCCTCCCACACCGTGGGGTCCCTGTGAATGGCCCACGCGTTCACCAGCAGCATGGTGCCGCGAGGGACGGCGTAGCCGGCGACGGTGGCGTCTTGGGTCGACTCGTGGGGCATGAGCAGGGGGGCGACGGGGTAGAGACGGAGGGTCTCGCGGACGACGCAGTCGAGGTAGGGCAGATTGGGGAGGTCGTCTTCCTCCGGCATGCGCCCGGGGCCGATCTCGGCGTCCAGCTCCGCCCTGGCAGTTCGCAGCACGTTGGGGTGGTTCAGCAGAAGGCACATCGCCCATTCGATGGTGAGGGCCGATGTGTCTGTTCCCGCCGACAGCAGAGCCTTCGATCGGAGGGAGGGATCAGAGGAGCAATTTGAATCATGAAAAAGTAGGAGAAGTCATTGATTTTGTTAATTGCTTACCGCAACGACGCCTTTAACGATGTCGTCGGTGTAGAATTGGGGATCTCTTTGTTGCAGAGACAGCATAACATCGATCACGGCCGTCTTACCCTCGTTCCCCTTACCGGTCGCCGCCGCGTCTTTTGCATCGCCGCCCAACTGACGGCGGTGACGTTCCACAAGTTCCCCAAATAATCGATCCCTCTTTCGCTGCATTTCCAGGAACTTCCTTTCCGTCGCCCGCCAACCTAACCACCGAAGCCACGGAAGGAAGTCCGCCGCGTTCGACACGCCACTCTCCGCGAACGCCTCCTCAATCATCATCCTCAATCGCCGCCGCTGCTCCTCCGCGCTATCCTCCTCGTCGGCCGGCGTCGTCAAAAGCCCCATCATCACGTCGTATACAAGATCGAAGAGTCTCGACTTCATCTCCACGCGGCCACGGTCGCGGAAAAGGGCCTTCACGAGCGATCGGACAGCGGAGGCTCGGGAGGCGGCGGACGCCCGTAGGGCGGCCTGGGAGAAGATGTGGACGGCAGCGATGCGGCGGAGTTCGCGCCAGAGCGGACCATGGGGCGCCCAGCCGAGGGTCGTACTGCCGTAGCCGATGAATTTGGCGGCGAGGACGACGGGGCGGCTAGCAAAGGCGAGGTCGTTGCGCGTGAAACACTCCTCGGCTGCGGCAGCGGAGGAGACAAGGAGGACGCGGCGGGATCCGAGTCGGAGGAAGGATACGGGGCCGACGGAGGAGGATACTGCTTCGAGGGCGCGGTGGAGGGGGGCATGGTAGAGGAGGTGAAGGTGGCCGATGAGGGGGAGCGCCGGCGGGCTTGGTGGGGCTTTATTGGGGGACGATGTGAACCACCGTCGCGAAAGTGATACGAGCAAGAAGGAGGAGGAGGAGGAGGAGGAGATTGGAGAAGGCGGCGGCGCCGTCATCCATGGTCGGAGCAGAGTAGTGGATGTGGTTTCAGTGGCTAAAAAGCGCTACGATACTAATAAAAAATAATGATTGAGAAAGTGAAAATTGAATAGTAAAAATTATAATGAATAATATGGTATTTTTATGTACGATCTCCGATGAGTTTATTGTGCCCAGGATATAATTTGATTCGGAATGGCGGTCGAAAAGTGATCGATGATATCAAGCAATAATCGAACATGTGCATGTAAAATGTCACATCATGTCACGTCATGTCATATCATTTATTATGATTTTTACTCTTTCATTTTTATTCCCTTCTCCTAATAAAAATAACAAAGAGGGCACCCAAGTTTTTTGAATTTCTCGCATCATATTTTGATTTTTATCAATGGATTTTTTTATTTTTAAAAATATTTTTCTATTTATTTTGGACTCATGTAGATTTTAAATAAATCAAATTTTGAGAAAGTATTATATTTTTTTCAATTAGTGGAGGCCAACAGGGCAATAGCATTAAAAGGAATTATTTATATATTTTTAATAAGGTATATAAATTTCAAATTTTATATGAGACTTAATCCTTTCTATATCATCTCATTCCTAGCCATTACTTCCCAAATTCCCATTAGACAAGAAGAGCTTAGAGGATATTTGATTTGTTCCATTTTTCATTTTTATTTTTTAAAAAATATATTTTTTCATTTTCTGAGAAATGACTTTATTTCATTATCTAATTTTTCAGAAAATATTATGTTTTTTTTCTGAAAAATAAAGTTGAAAAATACAAACCAAACATATTTTTTAGAAAATCGTATTTTCTATAAAAAATGAAAATGAAAAATAGACTGGAAAATATAACCTAAACGCACCCTTAATTTCCCTATTCGAAGGCTTGTACTTATCATTTTAGTGAAAATGACTTAAATTTGTTTCCTTTGTATAAATAATTTAGTAATTGGAGTATATTATAATTTCTATGCAATTTGAATATAAACATGTACAAAGTGATGAGGTGCATACAATATAAATATTCCTATTTATATCTATTCTAGTCTCAATCTTCATTTTGTGGCCCATGTAGATTTTTGAGTTGAAGGTCGGGTCCTTAGGACCCGACAGTTGATAAATGTATGAAATAATGATGTAGTGATTGGAAGATCGAAATTCGATAGGAGATTTTATCGTCTCTATAGATTCTGTAAATGCACTTGTCAATTTGGATTCATATTATACTCTCCCTTTTATAACATTCACGACAATTGGCCAAGCGATGTTATTGATCCATGAAATCAAGGCGACACCATTAGTTAAGACAAGCAACAACTTAGTTCTTAGTATTTCTTGGTCGTATGACTAGATTCGGCACCGTAAACATAGATCCCAAATCTTGAGCAGCAAAGAAAGGGATGAGAGTATAAGGTTTATCCATTGAAAGTGGTAAAACATTGCATACAAGTAACTATATCGGCTTAAAACATCGAAGAGATAGGATAAGGCATGGTAAACAATTATTCCAAAACAGAAGGGGGACAACAAGCAAAAAATCATGGAATTGCGAAACCATAACTATAAAGAATCATCATCAGCCGGACGTACGATTGAAGTCCATGATATGAATGATGCATCAACCTTGAATACTTTCGCTCTTTCCTTAATCAAGCAATAGCAGGCATGTCCTTGAGCCATGCGTCAAGAGGTTTCCCAATCGAGTAAACGATGAAGCCAATCTCCCTGAGCTTCTGCGGGTCGATCACATTGCGGCCGTCGAAGATGAAGGCCGGCTTCTGCATATTGTCATAGATCTTTTGATAATCTAACTCCTTAAACTCATTCCATTCCGTGAGGATACACACGCCATGCGCCCCCTTGGTCGCCTCGTATGCATCCCAGGTAACGCTCACCTGTTTCACGGCCGTGGGGCTCGTCGGCTGAAGGTGCACCGGATGATCCCAATCGAACTTGCTCAACGCTATGTCGCGTTGGATCTGGTCCTCCGTCACCTGGGGGTCGTAAATGCTGATCTTGGCTTTGTCCCCCAAGAGACCCTTGCAGACATCAATGGCAGGGGTCTCCCTCGTGTCGCCGGTGTCCTTCTTGAAGGCGAATCCGAGCACGGCAATCTTTTTCCCTGCAACGGTGTTGAACATGGAGGCGACGACGCGGTTCACAAAGCGGCTCTTCTGGTAGTCATTGATCTTAATCACCTGCCTCCAGTAGTTAGCCACCTCCGGCAGACCATTGCACTCGCATATGTAGACGAGATTGAGGATATCTTTCTGGAAACAGGACCCTCCAAATCCGACGCTAGCGTTGAGAAATTTAGGACCGATTCTCGAATCTTTACCGACGGCATAGGCCACCTCGGAAACATCGGCTCCAGTAGCCTCGCAGAGGGCGGAAATGGCGTTGACCGAAGATATCCTCTGTGCCAAGAAGGCATTCGCCGCCAGCTTCGACAGCTCTGCGGACCACAGGTTGGTCGTTATGATACGGTCCTCGGGAACCCAATGAGCATAAACGTCTTTCAAGGTTTGAACAGCCCTGCGGCCCTCCGGAGTCTCCCGGCCGCCGATGAGGACCCGGTCGGGCTTGAACAGGTCCTCGATGGCCGTCCCCTCCGCGAGAAACTCTGGATTCGAGAGAATCTGATAGTTGATTCCTTTGCTGTTGTGCGTCAAAATCTTCTCGATGGCCTCCGCGGTCTTGACCGGGACCGTGGATTTCTCAACCACGATCTTGTCGGACTTGGAAACGTCGGCGATCATGCGAGCTGCGCTCTCCCAGTAGGTAAGGTCGGCCGCCTTTCCCGCTCCGAGGCCGCGGGTCTTTGTGGGAGTGTTCACGGAGACGAAGATGATATCAGCCTCGGCGACATGCTGCTCGACGTTGCTACTGAAGAAAAGGTTCCGTCCACGGCACTGCTGGACGACATCATCGAGGCCCGGCTCGTAGATAGGGAGACGATCGCTGTTCCATGCGGCGATGCGGCTCACGGAGATGTCGACGACGAACACCTCGATGGAGGGGCACTTGAAGGCAATCACTGCCATGGTCGGTCCGCCGACGTAGCCAGCACCAATGCAGCATATCTTCACCATGTTGCTGAGTTACCTGAAATTAAGTGACTACTTGTGAGGTATGATCTTTAAAAGCAGAAGATCTACAAGACTACAAATCCAAACTCACCTTAGATCTAGAAGAAAAGTCTACTACGATTAATACAAAGTTTAAGCATAAAAAATATTTAAAAGATTCACCTTGAAGGGGATCTCTGCCTGACTCTGGCTCCGGCTAATGGTTATGAGAAGAGAATGAGAAGAAAGGGTGGTAGCTCCTCTCCTTAAATACCCGAACTCATTGAGATCTACTGCCCCTCCTCCTTCCTAGAACCAGTCGTGAAAATGGCCAGATTTTACCAGCTTAGTTGAACAGCTCAACACGTCTTGGAGCACCTTCAAAGTCTACCAAACTTAAGAAAAGAGGGGGACTCCAATAATTAGACAACAGAAGGAAATCAGGTCTGCAGGAATGTGAGATACTTAATTTATTTGTCCAAGTAAAGGTGGATTCTGTACCGTATCTATCCAGGTAAATCAGAAACCTTTGAATTCAAGGAAGACGGCTGGCTATGCCAGACCTAACTTTTAAGTTTCTTCAGGAGAAAAAAATGTACAGAAAAAACAGAAATCCACCGCCAGTTTTGTTTAGTAACATTTAAGTTGATTGTTTTCTTTACTTAAACTAATGATCGGGGCACATGTTTGGTTTAGTAACGATTAAGTTGTGTGTGCTGACAAAAAAGCTGAGTAAAACTAAAATGATTGAATATTCCAAACGAGGGGGAAGAAATTTTAGGTGACAGGCTGCTGTCGGTGGCGTTGCTCGACCAAACCTGCTTGTTTGCTTGCTGGAAATTGAAGGCTCGCCATTCCATTGGCTGACTTAAAGATTCCGTCCCTAATTTAATTGATAGATAGAGTGAGTCCATGTGATGCGAATGTGCATGAAATATTTCCACTAATTAATATATAA
The DNA here is from genome assembly GCA_024364735.1 of Boesenbergia rotunda. NCBI lineage: Eukaryota > Viridiplantae > Streptophyta > Magnoliopsida > Zingiberales > Zingiberaceae > Boesenbergia > Boesenbergia rotunda. The sequence continues at coordinate 157,864 of JAGFNQ010004921.1, forward strand.
ATATTACATCTTAAAATCTAGAATTAAAATTTGATAAAGTTAATATGCTTCTTCTTTTATTACAGATTCAACTATAACTAGAGTTTAATTTTCCGTCGTTACCATTTCGTTGGTTAGATTTAGCAAAAGGCGATGGGTGAGCGACGGGCGATTGCTTGAGAATCACATGTTAGTTAGTTTTATAAATTTATTATCTTTCTTTATTATTTTTGAATAAAAATAATTTTTCATCACATGGATACTCGTTTGTATTCATTTATATTTAAAATATATTTCTTAACATATTTGATTGATGAAATTTAAATATAAGATTTTTTTTAATTTTTTAAAAATATTTTGATGGATCCGCGGGTTGGCCCGCCTAACCCACGGCCCGCCTTGGATTGGGTTGGATTGGAGATTTTCTAACCCGCCTAGATGACGGGTCGACCCGCCCCGCCACGGATTGGCCCGTTTGATAGCTCTACTAGTAGCCTCCGTAATTTATCTCCTCCGTATTAATCTTGAGATAAGTTGGCAAGGGCGTTGGGGGTGATTAAATAGTCTTTTGCCCTCGCGAATGTGCATGAAGCATTGGGACGCCCTCAAGAGCAGTGTCATGATTAGATATAAGTTATAGATCTAAAATTTTAAATTTAATTATGATATATTATCGATTTTTTTTCTTAAGGATAGCGAACTTGAAAATATTAATTGTCAGGATGACCTCTATATACATTCTCTGATTTATTCTAATGATTGATAAAAAAATATTTATAAAATTGGATCGGTAATCATAAATTTAATATTATCTAACCTAATTAATCTTGTTTTTCATAGAGCATTGAGACACTTCACCCACCTCACTTCTTGTTCCATTGCGATTAATTAGTCAGTTATTTGGACTCCATTCACTTCAAGTCCAGGCAATAAGAACGTGCCATATAAAAAAATCTTATAGGTTAGTTTCACATGGAAAATGGTACCTTCTTGTGAGATTTTGGACCCATGTATTCACAAGTATCTTGTTTGGACGCAATTCATAAATCTTATTTGTTTACTAATGAAGAAGACTTATTTGTTTCCTAATGATAGTACTCCGGTCAAGTTGAGTTACATAGTTTGGCCAACTTCTCTAATCTGGTTTTTGTTCTGACTGTAAGCTAAATGGTAGAATTTCATAGTGTAAAATTTAAAGTTTGATTCTTATACATTTTTGTGGATCGATATAGCCAGAATGGTCCGAGCTAATTCATTTATATTTTTTAGAGTGAAACTATTGACTAATTCTTCAAAGATCAATAGATCTTGATACTACTTTGATCCCGAGCTAATTTACGTGTAGTTTGGCCTGACAGCCTGGCGCTTAGTTAGAGGGAAAATGGTTAATGGGCTGGAGAAGCCCGTAGGATAGGCGTCGTTCGGACCAAGGCCCCTGATCGAACGCGTGGCGGCCCACGCTCCTCAAGTTCGGTCTGACCCAAGCTCAGACGCGCATGCTCCCATACCTCTCCAGGTTTGGCTCCCCGTCGACGCGTGGCAGACCATGCTCCGGGGGTAAGCCCGAACCGGAGGGGACATTACTCGATACATTGACATACAGTGCCCCAATCGGCACCATCATAGGTCCTCAGTCGGCCTTGACATGCAGTGTCCCAGTCTGCACCCTCATAGGCCCTCAGTCGGCCTCATCACTCAGTGTCCCAGTCGGCACCCTCATAGGCCCTCAGTCGGCCTAACATACCCTAACATGCAGAACAACCACTCGCTGACATCGGATTACCCGAAGCAGTACGAGGTCGACACAGAACTGGGATCACCCTGGTCCTAACGACGGATATCTCGCTGAGGTATTGATCTTCCTGTCACACCCTGTCCCTCCGTACTACGACCACATACACTGGTGTCAGGCCGAGCGGCGCCAAAAGGTACCATCCATTAAGTTGACAGTGCCACTTTCCTTAACACGGTATGCACTACTTTATCCTGTCACCTCTAGACATGCATCACCTTGTCATCGCTATATGGCAACAGGTGGCAAGCGGGGCAAGAGCTATCAGCTTCCCCGGCTATATAAGCCTCCTCACTCCACATCTCTCAGGTACGTGCAATAGTGCATTTTCATACTGTTCTATTGCTTTCCATTTGCCACCGTCGAGTACTGACTTGACCGTCGGAGTGCCTGGCCGGGGATCTTTCCCGGCGGATTCTAACGGTTTTTGTCTAACAGGATCGGAGCGCGCCAGCACAGTAGACAGCCTCAGTGACCTTACGCTCCTCGAAGGACCATCCAACGATAGAACGTCCAACTCACTTCACGATAGGATCATTCTTAATTACATGTGAATCAAACATACCATAAATTTGTTTTTACTGTTCTGGATAGTTTTTCTTAGGTAACATATGAATCTTTCATGCGTGGAAAAATCACATAAATACAAAATGTACAATGTGACAATGAGCCAATTTGATAGAATAATACAAAATGTCCCATAATGTATCTGGACCATTTCCTTTGTTAGTTTCCGCAATGCATTGACTCGAGAAGCATGTGTTGAATGGGTTATATATGTTGAATTTTCGGGATTATTATACAGCTGAAGGTGACTCGTTATTATTTTAGATATCACACTTTGATTTTCAACTACCACATATTTTATAGATTTTTTTTAAAATAGGATACGAATTCTGAACATTAGGTTTCTAGATCGTCAATCACGAGTACTTTCCGATTTATTCTAACAATCGATGGGTTTCATGAGACTAGATCGATCGTCCAAAGTTCGACGTTATCAACCTCGTTAATCATTTTTTTATATATGTTGAATCTCTAGATTTTGTCAATTTTTGTATTCTTGCTGAAATACGAGTACAACAGAAATATCATAGATCAGTCATGAAATAGTATTGTTGGATTTAGTGGTGTAAATAACTCAAGTCACTCGTGAGTGGCTCAATGAAAGCTCGACTTGAGCTCGGTCAAATCCGAGCTCGAGCCGGTTCAAGTCCATTTAATACTGGCTTGAGGGTCTGTCGAGGCCAATTTAATATTCTAATATTTAAAATAATTATTATTTTAAAATAAATAATAAGTTGAGGAGGTGCTCGAGGATAGGGAATTTTATTAGATCACTTTGTTGTCGAAGGTTCAAACCGCACTTCATTTTAATTTAATTTTTTGAGCCGAGCTCGAGCTCAAATTCACAAACTCGCTCGAGCTCGACTCGGCTCATTTGCACCACTAAATTTTTGGATTCAACTCGACTTCATTTCACAAACCTCTAGGTGGAGTCGGTTGCTCCACGCCACACAGACAGATCCATTCAAAGAAAGAAATTCTGCTTCAATGTTTAACGGATCTGTTGTCGCCCAAGGTTCGGTACTATCTCATCCATATTTTTTTTTTTGGAAAATAATTTGTGGTATGATTCAAGTTCACGTTAGGAATGACATGGAGCGGAACCTAAATAAATTTGTCATTTTCATCTACGTCGCCGAATTATATTCCTGCATCCATCTCCGTCCCCATCTCCGATTTAACTTAATCAGAAAATCCTCATCCCCGATACCACAGCGCTTAAATCTTCATATATATCCCGATCCCTGTTTCAAATTGATTCACAATTAATATTTAACTCTAAATATTATAAAAATAATAATTTGTATTAATAGAAATATTATTATTATTAAGACTATCGGAGTTATCGGGACGGGTTCAAGGATGATGATAACATTCTCATATCACCCCCAATATTACGGAGATTTTAAAAAAAAAATTCGAATCCAAACTCATATCCGATACTAACCCCAGATCCATCCCATTTCAGATTTTTGTATAGGAACCCGAACACAAATCGAGGCGGGGCACGACCTGCGTGCCTGGCGTAGCCCTGATCTATTTAAATAGTCAAAATGGCAATTTGATTAAAATAAATCTGATTTTCTTTAAAAAAACAAAATCAGGACATTTTAGGAATATTCTGATTAAATTGACTAAAAATTTGCCAAATTCATGTGACCCAATTTCCTAGACACGATTTTTTTGAGATTTATCGTTGTGATGAGACGGCTGAAATTAAAATGGAATACAAATAACTAATATTTCAGGATACTCAGTGGTTTTGAAATTTAATTGAGTACTTTATTTCACTGGTGAAGAAACTAAAATCATTTTCTATAATCACCTCGTGTAATGAACACTTCTCTCTCCATAACCTCCGTCTTCTTCAATAAATCTGTGCCAGCAAGATTTCTGCCCTAATCACAGATCGTCTCAAATGATTTCTGTAAAAATAGAGGTTTCCTTTCCCTTTCTTCTGCTTCAATAATTTCTGCTTCACTTTCCTTTCCCTTTCTTCTGCTTCAATAATTTCTGGACAGGGAAGAAATCGTTGATGATTTTGCACAGGTTTTTTTGTTGATTTCTACATAAACGCAAATTTTGAGTTCTTTATTACTGTCCTAAGATTGTAGTTTCTGCAGAAATGCAGTTTTTGTGATTTCTGCAGTGCGTTTCTATGATTTCTACAAGTTTTGTTGATTTTTGCAGTGCGTTTCTGTGATTTCTGCAAGTTTCTGTGAATATTATATGTAATGAATGAGATGAGATATTAATATTGATTCCTTTATAGGCAAACCAAACACCATCAATGGTAATGGTAATGTTTACACAGTCCTAACCAAACAACATTTTATAATCAATCATAATTAATAATTATTCCATTAAAAACCAAACATTTCCTATATTAGCACCAGGCGACTAGGAATGAGCATCCAAATGGAAAATAGAAAAAAATACATCAGATCCAGCCAATCCAAATAAAAGAAATCAATCTATTTGTTTGATTTTATTTTTGTTTTCATTTTTATCTGTTGCTGGTTTGAAATAATGATAAATCGATAAAATTGAGCCAAAAAAAAAATATGAGGAAGAGATGATAGATTCATTCCATAACATGGTAAAATCATACTGATCATCCATATGAAAATAGTAGAATGGTGGTGATTAACCCCTCAACCTCTGAGATTTCTATGCGAACTTATATGCAACTTCCCTCGTGAATCTTCTCGGGGATGTACTCCGATAAAAATGACAGTGAGTTGGAAGATAATGCTTCAATCTCAAATTTCATACCCTTTTCCAGCATGACCTCCAGCTGCTTCCTGCCACAATTGAATTAAAACGATTTTCTCACGGGATTTGTATAAAAGCAAATGAAATTTAGGTATGAATAATATGAAATGGACACAGATTAAATAAATAATCGGTATAAGAACCTCCAAAGGCACACAGATAACATAAATGATGGAAGTTTGGTGAAATCCAACCTCCATTGTGGTGCTTCCTTTGACAAATAGCATCTAAGAAGCATTGCTTTAGCTCTCTCCTTGTCTGCAGTGAAATTTAAACCCATAACTTAGACTTTGTGCAGAGATCTTAAGTTATAATGTGACAAAAAATAGTAGTGAAAATGACCATGAGATGTCATTTTGAGAAGACAGCGATCCGGAAGATGATACTTGTCCAAGTCTGAATGAAAGACTCCAAGCCAACGTACAGTAGGTACACGCAACAAATTGGCATCATATGCCATTTGCTTCAAGGGAAAAATACGAAAGCCAGGAGGCATTCAGACAGAGACTATAAACTAGTTCAACATTCAAGCAGCACCAAAAGTTAGCTGTCTTTGCCCTATCAAGGTAAGCATTATGGAGTTTGTTTCATATTCTTTATAACCGGGTTTATGTCTATGCACATAAAAATAGCACGTAGAAGAGAATGGTCCCATACATAATTTCATATCCCTAATATTGGACTCAACTCAAGTAATTATCTGATTATTGCATGAATATGGTTATTGAAGCGGACATACCATGGAACCAAACCTGTATATGGTTAGTATATCAAAACCATAAGGATCATAATCCACCAGGCAATATACTGGCAAAAGAAGCTTGTCTACAATATGGCGCAAAAACCTGAAACCAAGACGAACCAATCAGAAAGAATTTGCATGACAATCGCTACTAGATAAGGTTCCAGAATATAGAACAAAGCAGCAATTATGTGGATACCTTCTTGTAGAGACATCAGGATATCCTCTTCCCTGATTAAAGTTACAAATGCTCGTGATTGGCAATCAACTCAAAGGATGAATATAATAAAATTGAATTCATGTTATTCTGCTCACTGTAATGATAATGCATTGGTTTTTCTCACAAAATTTATCATTCGCCAAGCGCTGAAACACTAAAGTGATAGCACATTAAAACCAAAAAAGCAAACCAGAATAGCCAGTAAAGGCAGACAAACAGAGTCAACTGAAAGTCCTGCCTGATTCCTTCTCGACAACAAGAATATATCTGGAAACACTGACAATATCTGCAAAAACCAATCGAGCTAATGTTTAGCACTTTCACCAATGATCAATATAACAAGTTTTGTTAGTCACAATTATTTGGGGTCAACTACATGGATCTTATGTATTTATTGTCCATCAAATTCTATACATGGCTATAGCATTGAGATTCTTAATTTTTTTACCATCGGATTAAATAAACCTTTTTTCTTCCCTCTATCACTCACATCTTCCATTTTGTGGAATCAACTTAATTTTATTATAAAATGTAATGGTATTTTTTAACATGTTGACGCTATGCTGAAATAATTTGTCAATTATCATCAAATAGAGTTACACTTAGTTGTTATTGGCTTAACATATTGTTTTTCATAGCAATCGCTAGCTACTTGATTGAGCTGTGATCTATAGATAGCAACATAAAAGAAGATTACTTACTTCCTCGAATCAGAAGGTTAACACAAAATAGAACAATGTGAATCTATTGCTTGCTAGGAGAAACAAAAAAAAATAGAAGGAATTAACAATACAAGCAATTTGTGTAGATTAATTGAAAGCGCCATTTTCAGAAAATACAGCCTGAAAATTATAATTTAACAGAGAACATTCAGAATGACCATCTAGAAAGAGAAACAAAAGAAGCTAGAAAATATATTGGGTAAGGTATTATTCAGAAATTTAGAAGAACAAGTTCAAGCAATTGGTAAACTGGAAGGTATGCTGCATCTTCAGATGTGTGGTAAACAAACAAAGAACCTGGTTTTTCCTGATTAATATATTGTGCCGATTATTGCTCAATTTTCTGCTCCTACAAAAGTATGCATCAGAGTTTAGTCTTTTTGTTTACATAACAACCTTATATAACTATCTCTCCGTTTTGATGGAGTTCTGGACAGAATTTGTCTACTCATCATCTAATTGTGAATGTGAGCTGAGTACTCAAAATATTTGCTCCTCTTTCATCAGCTAGCGGTGAAATTATATTAACTGCTCATACACGTTACATTTTAAACTAACAGACAAATAACACCTAAAACCATTATAAATTAAACAACATAAAGCAGACTAATGATCGAAGTTCCTTCCAAGTGTTATCTATACACCATCAATTACATCAAGTTATAGCAAATTTTCATCTAGATTTTATTGTCACTAATATAGCAAATAGAAGTGGCACAAGAAGATTTATGCCAGCTGATTTCTGTTCACTCAAGATTGAATAATAAATAAGCCATTGTCAAGGTTATAAAAGAGAGAGCCAAGCTCAGTGAGAATTTAATCTGAGTCATTTACCTTCCACCTCCTCAACAGACACAGGAATAGAATAGGCCTGCAATTCACTAAAATTTTAGTAAGCTAACCAGAGGGCAAAGCCATTGTACTTGAGTTAAATGATGCTTACAGTGCTGGGATTGTTTATGCAACAAACCTTCCTACCAGCTTCTGAGAATCTTAACCAGCCCATCACCAATCTGCGAGGAAGAAATTGTGAATAGATACACTAGTACATAATAGCTTCAGAAAATGGAAAGTATATACTCAAATATTGACTAGTTCAAATTGTAAAATCTACCCTTTCCCAACAGGCACCTGCAAAAATAAAAACCTACTGTTCATTAAAGCAAACACAATAAATTATAGCAATCTTAATGTACTTACTTTGATAGTACAGAACGTGGAGATATTCAGGCAAAGGTAATAATTTACATGCGATTGATTTTGTCTAAACGACAAGAAACTAAGTTATAATAGTATTATCCAAATATCTATCAATTTTTTGCTGTGGTACCATTATGTTATAGCTTGTAAAATATGAAAGACTTCAAATATCATAGTGATAAGTGACACTTGTCAAAACAGAGTACGCATTTATCAAATATAACATTTTTAAGGAATGCAAATAAGTCACTACCACAATCCCTAAACTTTCTATGTGAATTTGTACAAAATCTCACCACATTGAGATGATGACGGCTGCACTTCAAAAGAATACAGATGTCATTGATAGCCTGATCAACAGCTGCTTGATCTGTAATGAAACAGAGGACAAAGAAACACACTAAATTCTAAACATAGAATCCAGAAAGGGAGGGTGAAAACATTGCAATGATCTTGCTGAAGATACTATTATTCATGTGGATTAAAAAAAAATCACTCTGTATTTATTAAGACCGTAATCTCTTGAAAAGATATTTAACCACACAAACAGAAGATTAAGAGTAAGTTTGAAAATCAAAGTAAAAAATGAAATAATTGCTTAGGTGTGACTTCAATATTTCATGTAAGTGTTGTAATTCCAAAACATGAATCCCATCTCTTGCTATTAACCTGCAATTGGGATCTATGAAAAAAAATTATTGTTAATACATCATTTAGATTTTTTTTGTAATTCTGTTCAAGTGAAATTTTCTTTGATTTCCCTCTGTATACCACACCTTTTTCAAAATAACTACCAGCCACGTTTTTAACTCTGATTAATACTACTAGTCTTACAATAAAATGATTGAATTTATCTATCTTCTCTGAACCTATGATTAAATGGAAAATTAGATTTTAGCAATTTCCCAAGTGTAATGTGAATATAGTAAATTCATGTAATATAAGTTACTTTAACCTCCAGAATTTTTGAAACTTTAATGCATATTTGCATAAAGAAAGGGCAGCCCGGTGCACGAAACTCTCACCATAACCATAAATTTGAGCCTCCAATTCAAGTTTGCAACTTGATCGTTCATGTGAATAATCATTTACTAGATAAATCAAATTGCTTCAGGCTATGATGAATAGTCAAACCTTGCCTAACATTCAATATACTAAAGCTTTTAAAACAAAGTTCAGTGTCAATGTCCTGTGACATGTTCAATCCTTGATGAAATTTTTTAATTTCTAATATTTGAGAACTTAAGCATATCACACAATTGGAATGAACTATAATTCAAAACCTTTGTAGTGTCCAAAGTGAGTTCTTTAAGCTGTATAGTACATCATAACAATAGTACAACATAATGCAGTGTTTCTGCCTATGTAACATATGTCTATGAGAAAATCTATGTCAAAAATTTAACTTGAATGCAATATTTATCTGTATGATATCAGACAAAACAATAGTTTTCATTGCAAAAAAATATTGTTTGGAAACTGATATTCTTGATAATTGAGAACATTTCATACCTAAGAATACCCCAGGGTGCATGTAGTATATGTCTCTCTTTGATCCATGTTTGTTTTCTTGTAACAATTGTTGTATGATAAGAAGCACCGTAAGCAAGACATCTAATCACAGGACGCAAAATCTTCAACAGTTGTATTAACTAACCACATTTGATTATGAATAGAGATGAAAATTTTTCATTACCCAGTCTATATGTGTGGCTTTCCTTCTCAATTGAAATTATTTCCTTACTATTGGGCAAGTCATAGCTACACGTACTGCAATTTAGAGTGTCAAACAACATAACAGATATAAATATATAATGAGCTAGATATGGAGAGAGATGAGAATGTATATATATAAAGTTTTGTAGTATCCTCCCTCAAGAAACAAAAATAAAAGGGAAAAGCATTGGCAGAAACACAACAATCCTTTCCCATCATTTGAATGAAGGGGGAAAATTGCTAGAAAAATCACTGTGGAGGAAAATGAATGAAGCATTGGGTTGTAGTAAATGCTTTGAAGATAAGATGCAAGCTAAGTGTTGAGGGTACATATGTAGTATGATAAAGTGTAGAGGTTTATATTTAAAAGAAAATAGCACAAGTTTAATCTTAATCCTACTATCTTTCCAAATCTTCTTAGCCATATTGTTCTCTTAGAGCCTTCTATTATGTTCCAATCATTATGTTGGCCATCCTCCACTATTTTCAACATCCATAGTTTATCATTTGCTCGCCACTTGCCTTCAAGAACATGCTCCTTTGTCTATTTAGTCTCATCTTATACTCACACAATCCTCCACCACTACTAGAAAACAGAGTATCACCGATAAAATTTACCATCAGTAATTAGATTTATCAACAAAAATATGTCCATCAGTGATAGTTTTGTGGTTAATTTGCTGATTGGAATATTGACGAATGCTTTTACAACAAAAAGAAAAATTCATCAGAGAATAAAATATTATCGAAGAGTATTTCCCATCACTAATGATCAATACCAACAAAACATTTCCATATGTAAGTATTTTTAAAATAAATTTTATTTTAAATATATTTAGAATATTTTCCAAAAATATTTCTACACAAATACATATAAGTATTATAAAATTAATATTGTAACAATAGTGAATATTTACCACTATAGTTACTATATTAAATATTTATATATCCTATATCATGAAAATAAATATTTTTTATATTTGAAAATATTTTTAATATAATATTTTTTAAGTGTAATAATGAATTATTCAAAATACTTTTTTAATTGTTGCAATATTTAAGAAAGGGAGCATTGGCGCAACGGTAAAGTTCCTGCAGTGTTGTGTGACCAAGAGGTCATAGGTTCGAGTCTCGGAAACAACTTCTTGCAAATCAAGGTAAGGCTACATACAATAGATCCTTCCCCAAAATCCCAATTGGTGGAAACCAGTGTTAAGAAAACCGGACCGGACCGGCCGGTCGGACTGGTTGAACCGGGAACCGGCCGGATTTCCGATTCGGATCAGCCCTGAAAACCGCTTGTCCAAAAACCGGCTGTGAACCGGTTTGAACCAGCCAAGAAACGGGTGAACCGAACAACCCGGTTCACCCGGTTTGATTTTAAAAAAATTAAAAAAAAAAGCCAAATACTTAAAAGTTAAAACATTAAACCTAATTTTTAATCACGTAATCGGTAATCGGTAATCGGCGATCTCTCGCGTCGCCTCGTCTTCTCGCTTGCGACTCGCTCCGCCTTCCCTCCGCATCGCCCCGCTTTGCCAACGTCGCCACGCCTCCGCCAGCGTCGCCAGCCGCCGCACCTCCGCCAGCGTCGCCTGCCTCCGCCAGCGTCGCCAACCGCTGCGCCTCCGCCAGCATCGCCAGCCGCCGCGTCTCCGCCAGCGTCTCCTGCCTCCGCCAACGTCGCCGCATCGCGTCTGCTCCACCAGCCTTTCGCTTCTATGGTTGAAGCCTGAAGGTAACCGTAACAACTTACGTTTTAATTTTTATGTAACACTAACACAGTTCATTAATCAATAATGTTCATGCTTAATGATTTCTTCAAGCGTAACAGTGTTGGTTGTAATCGTCTAATCGATTTACTGTAAGTTATATGCTTAATGATTAATCATTATGTTCATTATGCTTAATGATTAATCATTATGTGACATGCTTAATGATTTACTATAACACAGTTGAGTATGCTTAATGATTATGCTTTATTATATATCGGTTATATTCCGGTTGAACCCCCGGTTAAACCGGTTGAACCTCTGAACCCTTGCCCCGACCGGTTCGACGTCCGGTCCGGTTTTCAAAACCTTGGTGGAAACTTCATGCACTGGAGTGCCCCTTTTATTGTTGCGATATTTAAATTTTTAGTTCTCAATATTAAATAAAATATTCATACCCAAGTTCAATACAATGAAACACAACATAAAATATTTTAGTACATAGTAACTCAAAAATCTTGTCCGCATATGCCTGTAGCATGGTGACTGCCCTCATCCAAACCATGTTAGACATCTGCACCATGAGCTGGAGTCGTACTGTTCAGCAAATTTATAAAACTCCCATCCATCTATCTGCTTACCATGGTAGCTGTAGCTAGTCATTGTATCTCGATGAGTGTTGGATTCTGAGTCCTACTGATAAGGATGTGAATGATATGAGTAATATAGCTGATATTCTAGATGAGGAGGACATTGCTGTGATGTCATAGAAGGAAAAACTAAATATGGAGGATGTAGGAGTCTCTCATTGTCTATCTGCAAGGCAAACGTTATGTTCTCCCATTGTCTCCCATTGTCTATTTAGGATCATTTTGAAGAAGCTATATACTGAAATCAATGGATTAAGATCACAAGAATGAAGGAAGGTGAGAAGAATTCATCCTATTTTCATATGAATGCAAACAAGCAAAGGAGAAAGAAGGAACTTCATTGCTTCCCTTGGTCAACAAAGATAGAATCCTTAATAGAGACTGTAATATGCAGGCATTCACTGATCATTTTCAAGACAGGACAGATTGATGTTCTCCATCATTCTCCCTACCAAGGCATAGAACAACTTTATAATCAGAAGCCTTTGTCTAAGAAGAACTTCTAGACTTCCTTGTGGCCCTGTTCTCTAATGTTGAGATACTAATAGCTATAAACATAAGTAGGTAACCTAGAAAGCCCAAGGCTGAATGGGTTCAAAATTCGTACTGTATTCTTGGAATTTATGTAAGAGGGATCTTCTAGTGTAATTTGATCATTTTCATTCGAGTACAGTTGGATCACTTCAACCAATTATGCATTTCTCTCCTACCTGAGTGCAGGAAATGTGTAGGCAATTTCAGGCCTATTGCTTTGGAGTACCGCCTTGTTAAACTCATATCAGAGTTACTGGCTCTCAGACTCAAAATTATTCTCTTTTCTTGTGTTGGACAGCAATAATCTAGGCCATGGGGGAATAGTTTCACAGGTACTTTCATGTGTGCAAAACCAGAAGGTACTTCAACTTAAAATCTTAAATATCATTTCAGAAACAGGCGAGTTATATAACATTGAATTCAGAATAGAGCTGAGAATGATCTAAAATGGAATAAACGGAAGGGAATAGAAGAAGACCATCTTTCCGAAAGATCCGAGCAGTAGTTGCGGTACCGGTCTAGGGCGACGGAAGGAGGTCGATCGTTGCCGAGATCATCAACGAGGGACTGCACAAAGCCTACAGAAGCGAACCAAACAACCAATCTGTAATAGATCAAAGCAAAGAGAAAGATGGAAAGAGCTGAGATTCCCCTGCCTACCTTTGATTCGATGGAGCAGATCGGATGGGGTGGAACTCAAAGTTCTTCCTCCCGCCATTCTTCTCTCCGCTTCTTCCTCGCGAATGGCGACGAAAAAGGCTCGTATCGCATAAGAAGGAGATCAGGGCTAATGATGGGCTCTGCAATACGGGTGAGTTTATAAGGCCCGGCCCAACAACCTATGCTTGCTCTTCTAGAATGGCAAAAGTACTAATCACACTGGACAACGGGGTCATAACTCAATAAAGAGCTAAAAGGCCCCAGCACCTCACCATACCAGTGATAATCGTGGTTTATCTTCCTCTAGAAATCTATGGGGCCGGGACCAAAGAACCGCTAAGGTGGCGGTTCCACCTTTTTTTGGTTGGAATAAAGAGCTAAAAGGGTTAGATTGATGATTAATATATGGATATTATCATTACGAGATCTGAAAGTTAAAATTTAACAAAGCTAATGTGCTCATCCTTCCCATGCACTATTATAATATCCGAGTTAATAATTTTCATAATTTATCTCATCTGTATTAATACTGAGACAGATTGATAGAGACATTTAGATTAACAAATAACTTTTTTTTTCCGCCACCAATAAAGAGCTAAAGTGACACATTGACTCCAAAGAAACAATTATTCACAAATTAACAAAAGCCACAAATGAGGACAAAGTTATTCTAGAATCATTAGGCGCCTGTGATAAAAGTTTATAACATGGTATTTATATTATAAACCTCCTTATTAGATAAGAATATATACACGCGGGTAAATATTATAATACCTATCAAGTTAACAAAAGTTTGGAATCAACGTACTGTATATATATTATATTAAAATTAAAATTATCTTATATTCATCAAAATAATAACATTTATTATTTATGTTCATATACATGACATACCCATTATATTAACATATTTATTTTTTTAAATTTATGTTAATATTGACATTCATTAGGATCCTATCGTCCGTCATTTATATCTATTTTAATTTTATATTAAATATAGTTTTAATTTTATCTACGTAACTTAAATGATTACCAATTAAAATAAAAATTGTTTGTTTGAATTTTAATTTTAAAATTTTAAAATTTTCTAATTAAAAAAATCAATTTATTGAACCCACGTGAGGTGGGTGCATGTAGCCCACCCCACGTTCTCAATTGCATCCTTTTTTTTTAATTTTGTTTTATTTTTTTTATAAAAACTACATTGAACGTGTTCAGTGTCTTGAAGGCGTTCAATGCTACAGGTTGAATAACGCAGTTGCTCATTAGTTTTATATCGTCATCTTAAATGATCCGATCGGATAGGTTTTCGGAGTTGATCGGGAGTCCGGTCGGATCAAACCTTGGTCGGGTAAAGCTGATAGAGTCAAGTCTTGGTCAGGCCATGATAGACGGGTGCAATAAATACCGATCTAACTTGAAGGATCAAAGTTCGACGATACTCGGGTTGAGGGTCGGTCAACGATCTTCGGTCGGGCATTCTCGGTCGGGAATCACCGGATAGGGATGTTCAGTCGGGTAAAGTCAGAAGTACTAGGAGGGTCCCATGGAAAAGGAAACGCTTAATACATAAGGGTCCTCTTAGTCGGGGATTCCCGATCGGGCACACTGGTCGGGTCCCTTGGAAGAGGAAGCGCTTAATACATAAGGGTCCTCTCAGTCGGGCCCTCCAAGTCGAGGATTCCCGGTCGGGAACTGCCGGTCGGGCGCGCTAGGTCGGGTGCCCTGGGTCGGACACCTCGGTTCCGTTCCCAAAACATGAGCAGTAGATAAGTCTGGCTTATTGGACTGATCATTTTCATCCGCTTAGTCAGGGTTTGGTAGGTTCATAGTTGCCAGACCGGATATGTCCGAATCATCAAATAGCCACATCAGCGAGGAGATCTCCTAAATCTCCACATTATGAGGAAAAGACTTCTGACATAATCATCACTTGTTAGGGTAGCAGACATTAATGAAGGTAGAATTGACCCTTGATGAACATTTAGGTGATTATGACAGACTCACAGACTGACTAAAACTACCAAAAGGACAGACTGTCAGCTGGTCAGTGTTTAATGAGAAAAAAATTATTGATAAGACAGGGGGTCTCTTCCTCCCCTATATAAAGCCTCCCGGTCCTTCAGAAAAGAGGTTCCGTCAATTGAAATCTCTTCTCCACCTTGTGCTATTGTTTTTGGTTCGACCCGAGTCACTCGTGTCCCATTAGCTCTTGCTATCGACCCCGACTCATACGTTATCGCGATCGAGATCATCTTATCAGACCGAGTCATCCGAGTGAGAACCTTCTTCACCTGTCGACAGGATCATTAAAGATTATAAAGTATTCGTAATCCTAAATCTCTTACCATTTATGTTAAATCTCACTCTTTTTAAAAATTCTTTTTACTATCATAAACCTCTCCAATAATTTTTTTATTACATCAATATCATAAACATTAAATAATTTATAATAAAAAGAGAACATAAAACTGGTCTCAAAATTTTAAAATCAATTAATAGAAAAAATAATAAATCCCGCTCGTACAGTGGAAGTGAGATTTATAATAGAAAATTTATAATATAAATTTCATATTATAAATCTCCATTACACCTTAAACTCCACCGTCATTAAAAAAAGCTATCTCTCTCCCTCTTAATGTGCAGGAGGGGACAATAGGGTAAGGATTCGTTGTCCTATTTAATATTTATGATAGCAGCATTATAAAAAAAATAATTGAAAAGGTTTATGATACCTTGGAATTAAAAAAAAAAGATTTGTTTATTTTTACGTAACAATAACGATTTTTATAAAAAATTACGACTACACATATTCTTAGACGACGGTAAATTTAAATAAACTACTTACAAAGTGATGACATTAATCATTCGAATAAAATTCAAATATTTTGACTTGGTTCCACTGCTTTAGGCCATTGGGTCCCTCTACGGACTCCAGTGCGTTGGCTGATAAGGATGTGCTAGAAACAAACACAAGCATGACGATCATTTTCCTGTGGAAAAACAGAGCAAATATCGTTGTCTTGGGAACTGGTAAGTAAAGATTCAGTGGCGGAGATAAGGCTTCTCCAAAGGACATCAATCTTTTCGAAAGTTCGTCATCCGGCGGAAAGCAGAGGACCGCATATCATCCACGTCCAATCATTGAGCTGCGACTCTAAATGGCGGGCACAGCTTGTCCTTTCCACTCAATGAAAGGGAAAGAGTAAGTTTCAGAAACCATCACACAGTAGATTTTTATCTCAGAAACTTTTCTCTTGTAAGAGAGCTGCTTTTCCCACCCCTCCTCTCCCACACCCCTCTCTCTCTCCTTGATGAAATGTCGCATGTAGCCTCCTCCTTTTTTTCTTTTTTTCTTTTTTATTTTTAATTTATTTAAATTTTTATAAAATAAATATTAATGAAAAAATATTAATAAAAAAATAAAAAATAACTGCTGTCATTAATTTTTAATTAATTTAATTAATTATTTTTTTTCAATAATTTTTTTATTTTTTTATTTTATTTAATTTTTATTATTTAAGCAATTTTATTTATTATTTTTTATAAATACTTTTTTTTAAAATTTTATATAAATTTAATTTAGTTTTATTTTTAAACAATTTTGTTTATTTTCTTTTTTCATAATACCTGTATTTTTTTAATTTATTATTTTTTTTAAATTTTATTTAATTTATTATTTTTTAAATTTGGTTTTTTATAAATAAAATTTATATATCTAAAACTAACAAAAATACTAACAATTAATAGTGAACACATTCATAACTTAAGAACAAATATTTTTTTTCAAATGAAGAACACATGTAATAATACAAAAAAAACATAAAAATGCATAAAAAGTACATTTTTAGTCAATATTGCCTCCAAATTCTGCTCCTGACGCGTTTGGTGGTGGTATACCCATTACTTCGTACCACAAATGAATACGTGTCCTATAACGAGTGACCCATCCTTTAGCTTCATACAATGAATGTTGCCACCACCACGTTGGAATGGGAGGTACAGGGTAATGAGGATGTAAGAAAACTTGTACAAAGTGATTACCAACATGAGCAATAGCAATTTCTCGACGCCTTTGGTTTGGAACTGGAGGAGTTCTTAATGGCAAGTGAGTAAAACAACTCCCAACATTCTCACCAAATGTATGCAGTACAAGATTGTACCTTGATGCGATGACAATTCCCAAAGGCATAGCATCCATCCAAAATATTTGTGGGGCACTCGGCTCGAACCAATTCAATGAGAATAATAGATTAGTTACCATATTTGGATCTGGATAAAGTTGATCATATAGATCCATATTTTGTTGAATCTCTTCCATAAGCTCGAATCGTACTTGAAAAAAACTTTCTTCACCATACCCAATTAGTGCAGCTATTGCCCTGAATCCACAATGACCATCAGGTTGAACATCAACAGTGTGAGAAATATAATGCTGCAGAGGCACAGACAATTTCTCAATATAAGTATCATGGATGGATGGAACTGGAGAGTGATCATGGGTCATTTTAGTATTGCAAACCTTTGACCCCCTTCCACGTCTTCCTCTCTCTCGAGATGTTGCATTCGGTTGAGAAACCCTAGATCCCGAAGTGGATGCATATACAAAAGAAGATATGCGATGCCCACTTTGCTCTTCTCTTCCCGTAGGGCGACCTCTATGTTCTGTGTTGTATGAAGGGGCTCGAAGTGTACTTTGAGATGGATCTATCATATCAAAAAACTTATCTATCATATGCTCTCGCATATGTGGATCCATCCCATCCAGTATATCAACAACGTGGGATGTCCTGTTAGGTTGTGCCCCCTCGTCACTAAGCTGTTGTACGTGCATTGACAATCTCCTCCAATGAGCGTTGATACTCTGAAGCGGAATTGGAATAGAAGAATACCGGTAATATGCAAGATCATGCTCGCATGGCAATCCGTATATAATTTTGATAGAACAGTTACATCTGCCGGCTAGCTGGTGAGATGCTTCCTCAATGCATTTTAGCTGACCAGAAATCAACTCCATTGCCTCTAATGAAATCCGACACCTTATTTGACTGAAAATGTCATCATGTAAATGTTGATGGCGTGGAATGTTGATAGATTTCTCGAACGACTTCTTAATATCACCAAACTGAATTCTCAACATCTTATGTATTTTTTCAAAAGATGTCTGTAGAGATGACATGGTATCTCCCAAATATAGTTTTAGTCTCGCATGCGCAGACTCTGCTCTGTAATAAAAAAAATATATTTGTTTTAATACTGAAAAAATTGAAATAGTACAATAATGAACAAAATTTAAATAATAAAGCTATAAAGTGACTTTACCTTTGATTTGAATTACTCCCGAGGTGCATACATGTATCAACCCATGCTGAAACAAATCGCTCTTTGTAAGGGTGTAGCCATGTATCCCAAAGGTAATTTAGAACACCCTCGAATCTTTGATACTCCTTGCACATAACATCCCACTTCTGCCGATAAGACCATTGTGTCGATGAATTAATGAGTGAGTGCCAAGATGCATTAAAATGTTGCCACTCCAGACCAAGCATAGGGGCGCATTTCTTCATTACGCACTGGTTTATGTGCCAAATACAAAGGATGTGACGTGCATTGGGAAAACATGTTTCAATGGCATTCATAAGCGCCAAATCCCGATCTGAAACAAACACCAATGGCAATGATGCCTTCTTTTCAATCATCCACTTTTTTAAGGTATCTAATGCCCATGTCAGTTGCTCTGTTCTCTCACTACTAAGATATGCGAACATAAGTGAATAAGTTCGCATTGTGGATGTGATACCCACAACCTCCAATAGTGGTATCCGATACTCATTGGTCTTGTATGTGGCATCAATGATCAACATAGATGAAAAATTAACAGACAGTTCTAAACTTTTTGGATGAACCCAAAGAATATCTGTGATTTCGTTGGTGTCTGGATTTGTTCGGTAATTATGGAGGTATTCTTTCTTGATTAATTGGTCCAAGACATACTGAATAGAATTTAGACCGCCACGTTTAGCAGATTTATTTGTGAAAATGGCATTGTAAATACTTTTGATCCCCGTAGTATTTGACGGGTCTCTTTCCTTCAAAATACTAAGAATTTCACGAGGTGTGGTGCTGTTGGCCATGTCGAGCACAAATTCTTTCTCTATTGGTTTTAACCTACTCGGGTACTCATGGCCATCAATATATTCTGCTAATTGATGATTATGAAAACCGCAGACAACCCTTAAACCCCACATCACACCATCTGGAGGTATTGGTATACCTCGCAGCTCAAATGGACATTCACATTTTTTAGTCCCAGTATTTCTTTTTAAGGATTGTCCTTCAACTAGATACCGTGGCGGTTTATACTTTCCACCTCTTTCACACATAAGATGACACTTTGGTAGCTTACCACCTTTTAAATTAGCAGAATTTTTAATAACCACTACAATACCATTCTTCAGACCAACTGTCTTTACCCAATTTATCATATCTTCTCTAGTTTTAAATATCTATATAAAAAAATAAAATAAAGATGTATAAGTATGACATTATACAATCTTAATATAATTTCTCTACTTATAAAATAAATAACGAATATGCATAAAAAATGATAATAACTAACCTGATCTGTGGTAAATTCGATTGTATAATCGCGATTGTTGTTGGAAATACTCTCTCCACTAGGAACATCATTCTCAATTGACCAACTATCTGAAAATAAACCCAAATAGTCATCCATGGTTTCCTTCTATGAATTACGAAAAGTAATGGCAGGAAGAGAGAAGGAGGCTGAGAGGGAGATAGCAATGGAGGGAGGTGTGATGAAGTATGAGAGGAGAGGTGGATTTAAAGGGAGAGGTTTTGACATGTGTCAAGAGTTGAAGGGTGGACAATTTAAAGGGTGGGAAGTTCTGACATGTGTCAAGAGTTGAAGGGTGGACAATTTAAGGGGAGGGAAGGTTCTGACATGTGTCAAGAGTTGAAGGGTGGACAATTTAAGGGGAGGGAAGGTTCTGACATGTGTCAAGAGTTGAAGGATGGACAATTTAAAGGGAGGGGATGCTCTGACATGTGTCAAGAGTTGAAGGGTGGACAATTTAAGGGGAGGGGAGGTTCTGACATGTGTCAAGAGTTGAAGGGTGGGCAATTTAAGAGGAGGGGAGGTTCTGACATGTGTCAAGAGTTGAAGGGTGGGCAATTTAAGAGGAGGGGGGAGGTTCTGACATGTGTCAAGAATTGAAGGATGGGCAATTTAAGAGGAGGGGGGAGGTTCTGACATGTGTCAAGAGTTGAAGGATGGGTTGAAGGGTGGACAATTTAAGGGGAGGGGGAGGTTCTGACATGTGTCAAAAGTTGAAGGATGGGTAATTTAAAGAAAGTGAGGAGTTCTAACATGTATCAAGAGTTGGAATTGGGGTAATTTAAACGGATGAGAAATTTTGACATGTGTCAATGGTTGGAAGGGGGGTAATTTAAAGAAAGGGGGTGTATTGACAGGTGTCAATGGTTAGAGGATGGGTAATTTAAATAGAGAAGGTTCTGACATGTATCAAAAGTTAGATGAGGGGTAATTTAAGTGTCGAATTAGAAAGGTAATTTAAAAAAGAGAAAGATTCTGACTTATGTTAAAAATTATATAAAATAAAAAATAAACAATTTTTATAATAAATAAACAAAATTGATTAAATAAATAAAATTAAATAAATTAAATAAAATTTAGAAAATAATAAACAAAATTAATTTAATAAATAAAACTAAATAAAAATTAAATAAAATTAAAAAATATATATAAGTATTAATGAAAAATAATAATAAACAAAATTAATTTAAAAAATAAAACTAAATAAAATTATTATATATAAGCATTAATAAAAAATAATAAATAAAATTAATTTAAAAAATAAAACTAAATAAAATTAATATATATATAAGTATTAATGAAAAAGTAATAAATAAAATTAATATATATATATATAAATAAAAGTATTAATGAAAAATAATAAATAAATTTAATTAAAAAAATAAAATTAAATAAAAAAAATAAAAGTATTAATGAAAAAATAATAAACAAAATTAATTAAAAAAATAAAACTAAATAAAATTATTATATATAAGTATTAATGAAAAAATAATAAACAAAATTAATTAAAAAATAAAACTAAATAAAATGAATATATATATAAGTATTAATGAAAAAGTAATAAATAAAATTAATTAAATAAAATTAATATATATATATATAAAAGTATTAATGAAAAATAATAAAAAAAATTTAATTAAAAAATAAAATTTCTTGTGTAGAGGGTAGAAGCGGTTTGCATGGGTGGAAGGGCACATGCGTCATTTGACGCGGGGAGAGAGAGGGGTGGCAGGGGGTGCACGGTGTCAGAGGGGGTGGGAAAAGCAATTTACCTCTTGTAATAAACTGTCCAGTTTCGATCAGATCATCATGTGCCATGTGAGAAGCAATCATTTCGTCGATAAACGCCTTCCCCTCGCGTGCCCGCTTGTGGGGAAGGCAAATTTATACCTTAATTCCTTAAACAAATACAATAAAAAACCTCCCTCGTGGGCGTTCGCTTGTGAGGAAGGCACTTCCGGCCGGGTGTTGATTCCTCATACAGTTGCTACTAAAAAAACAGCGAAGGCCGAGGAGCAGCGTCAGTGTTTCAGAATCAATTAGACCGAGAAAAAAAAACACAGGCCGTCAATGAGATTCAGGGAATCACCGAATGCATGGTAGTGCAGCAGTCAACTGGCTAAAGCGATGAGCCCAAAATTTGACTCGGAGGATATATTGAGGGGGATTTGCACGTCTCAGGGACCATTCGGTTCAAGCAATTCCCACCGGCGTAGGTCGCTGTCCCTTATCGCGTGCATGTTAAAGTTACTGAAGGAGGGGAATGGCACTGTGTGCACGGCTCTGCAAATGCATAGGAACAGAGAGAC
This sequence comes from Boesenbergia rotunda, assembly GCA_024364735.1. Taxonomy (NCBI): domain Eukaryota; kingdom Viridiplantae; phylum Streptophyta; class Magnoliopsida; order Zingiberales; family Zingiberaceae; genus Boesenbergia; species Boesenbergia rotunda. The sequence continues at coordinate 180,079 of JAGFNQ010004921.1, forward strand.
AGAGTTGTTGGCTTTGGCCCTGGCTGTTTTTTCCAAGTTTAGATTTTATCCTGCATCCATGCTGATGCTTTCATTTAATGGTGATTTGGGCCCAAGAAATTATAAATTCAACAAGTTTAAAAAACGAAGATAATTTAGTTAGCAATTTTAAGATTATTAAAATAAATTGCCCTATTAATTTTTAACTACTTATGGTACCATCGAAATAGTATAATATAAATATCATCCATAATACGGTACGAAATGCAGTTGGCCATCCGCGTCCGGTTGGAAAGTTTTGAAATCGGTACTTTTCACTTGGAGGTCCCGTCCACCAGAAGACCCCAGGCGGGGACCACGGGGAAAGTATTCAAACCTCAGGGGTCCCGCCGAGATATGAGAGGCAGGGTACGTCTGTACGTTGAGCTCGCGGGGGCAGCGGAGGCAGCGTGGTCCGACGACGTGGCCGTGCCGCGTCGTGGTTCGAGGGCCCCCGTGTGGCGCCCGAATTGGCGCTACTTGGCCGCCCCGGCGTCGCAAGCCGAGACAAACGCGTGCGGTTGTCGCACTCCTCGTGACCTCCACGCTCGGCCGCTGCCACACCCCAAACCTCCACCACTCTATATAGCCATCTCCTTGTCTCTCAGCCTTCTTCACTCCAGGGTTTAACCTTTTCTCATTTATCTCTATCTCTATCTCAGGATTTGTGCTATTTGATGTCAGGGAAGGGAGAGGGGTCCCCTCTGGAGGGGAATGAGGTGGCGGAGAGGTGCCCGGTGGAGGAGGTGGCGTTGGTTGTGCCGGAGACGGACGACCCGACGATGCCAGTGATGACATTCCGGGCGTGGTTCCTCGGCCTGACGTCCTGCTGCCTCCTCATATTCCTCAACACCTTCTTCACCTACCGCACGCAGCCGCTCACCATCTCGGCCATCCTCGTGCAGATCGCGGTGCTGCCCATCGGCCAGTTCATGGCCTCCGTGCTGCCCAACCGAGAGGTGAGGCTCTTCCCCGGCGGCTGGGGGTTCAACCTCAATCCCGGCCCTTTCAACATCAAGGAGCACGTCATCATCACCATCTTCGCCAACTGCGGCGTGTCCATCGGAGGAGGGGATGCCTACTCCATCGGCGCCATTACGGTGATGAAAGCCTACTACAAGCAGAGCTTGAATTTCCTCTGCGCCCTCGTTATCGTGCTCACTACGCAGGTTACTAGAAAATGAATGCCTCCTTTCCGTTTATTTCATTCTTTATTCTTCCCCCTTTATATCTGACTACCTTTTCTTAGATTTTAGCTTAAAATTTGCTACTTTTAGGCCAAAGTTCCAACCTTTCTCTTCTCCATTTTTGTGGATACGTGCCCTTTTCTCAAACGACTTTTTGCTTAGCAACAAGAAATCCTTTCCCTTGTTCATTTTTTTTTATGGAAGATTGCTTCTTGACATATTAGCAAGCTATTAGCATATTATCACTAACTAATACATGTAGATCTGAACTCATTTTGCATGTAATTTGTAGTTTCTTGCAGAAAAGGCACATGCTTCTCTGGTTTTCTTGTCCATTCGTTGTCATTTGCTATAGAGTCAGCTTAAATTTCCTACTGAACCACGAAATGTTGCGGTCTTGTCTTCACTTCTTTCTATCAGTGTGTCTGTTTTCCTTGGTTTTATTGAAAACTCAACATCTAACAGATGCCTGCCTCACAAGGGCCATAGATTAAGTCTTTTGCTACTTCTTGTCTTTTACATTTGTTTGAGTCTTGAACTTTTACAAACAGAAGTATCTTTCTATTTCCTTCTCAAGAGAGAAATATAGAAACGCAATATCTGAGGCTCGTAACTAAACTGGTTCTTTGATTATCTTGTTTTATTTTTCCCCACGCATCCCAAGATAAAATATCTGCTGTTTGATGAATGACTAAATAAGACTTATTTGTCACTTGCCTTTATTTAAATTTCCAAGAATATAAGTGGTTCAAGTAAAAGTAGAGTCAACTTGTCGTCGTTTCATGTTGAGCATGACATCACTTTTAGCTGATTTTTGTATATGGTTCACGATTCTAGGTATTGGGTTATGGCTGGGCTGGGATGATGAGAAAGTATCTGGTTGAGCCAGCTGATATGTGGTGGCCTTCTAACCTTGCACAGGTCTCCCTCTTCAGGTAAGGTTCCTTTCAATCTTCCACAACAAGCTGATTATCTGTTTTGCGAGTGCTGTGCAAAAAGTAGGATAGAATGGTTGCACCTATCTGCATCAATCTCAATAATTTTGCAGGAACAGTGAACATTTTCTAAGCTAAAACTAGTAACTTTATGAAGACCAAGTCAGACTTATTCTTGTAGTTTATTAGAGGGGAGAAGACCCTTTTAGAAGACTCTTATCTTCTTTCTCAGGATTGAATGCTTAAGATGCTTATCTATTTACATGGATGGTTGTCATTGAACATGCAAAATTCAAAGTTACAAAATGTTTCTGAATTTTTGAACAGATGTGATTCTTGTTCTTTCAAGCCTTTAGATGCCTATGAACTTATTCTTTGACTGGCATTGCAGAGCTTTACATGAGAAGGATGAGAAATCGAAAGGGCTAAGCCGGATGAACTTCTTTCTCATATTCTTCATTGCCAGCTTTGGCTACTACATTTTTCCTGGCTACCTCTTTCCAATATTGACCTTCTTCTCATGGATGTGTTGGATATGGCCTCATAGTATCACTGCACAGCAGATTGGATCGGCGTACCATGGGCTTGGGGTTGGTGCATTTACACTTGATTGGGCAGGGATCTCGGCATACCATGGGAGTCCTCTAGTGACTCCATGGTTTTCCATCCTCAATGTGGCTGTTGGATTCATTATGTTTATCTACATAATAGTTCCTTTATGCTACTGGAAATTTAACACATTCAATGCGCAGAAGTTTCCAATATTCTCCAATCAGCTTTTCACTACAACAGGCCAGAAATACGACACTACCAAGATATTGACACCGAATTTCGATCTGAATGTCGCTGCATATGAGAGTTATGGAAAGCTCTATCTTAGTCCTCTTTTTGCACTCTCGATAGGATCAGGTTTTGCAAGATTCACAGCAACCATTACCCATGTTATTCTCTTCCATGGAAGGTGCTCAATAGCTATTTTTTTTTCTTGATAATGATCAATACATCTTTTATTGGCTCCAAAGCTAATTACTAACCTATTGTATAGAAACACTTCTTAAACCATGAATTCTCTCTCTGTGCAGTGACATCTGGAGGCAAAGCAAGTCAGCAATTAACTCAGCAAACTTGGACATCCATGCTAAACTGATGAGGAAATACAAACAAGTACCTCAGTGGTGGTTCCTCATTATGAATTATGAATGGTGTAAGGTACATTTCTTTAAATAGCTGGTCAAGGCATTGACAGTCACTGTTTGCATAACTGCTTACAGCAACCTGGATATGATATCATAGCCCAGTATATGATCGGGTATGTTCTTCCTGGGAAACCAATTGCGAATCTTCTGTTCAAGATCTATGGGAGAATCAGCACCATCCATGCCCTTTCATTCCTTGCTGATCTGAAGCTTGGCCATTATATGAAGATTCCACCTCGGTGCATGTACACTGCTCAGGTGACTTAAATTATCCTCTCTTATTGTTGGTTCTTTCACTGAATGAACAAGGCTGAAACATTATGATTGTTGCATCTGAGGCTCAATCTTTTCCTTGCAGCTTGTCGGAACTCTTGTTTCTGGAGTCTTGAACCTTGCAGTGGCGTGGTGGATGCTCGAAAACATTACGAATATCTGTGATGTTGAATCTCTACATCCTGACAGCCCATGGACTTGCCCCAAGTATAGAGTTACCTTCGATGCTTCAGTCATATGGGGTCTCATAGGCCCCGGTCGCCTCTTTGGGCATGGAGGGCTTTACCGGAATTTGGTGTGGCTGTTCCTCATCGGAGCTTTATTGCCGGTTCCTATATGGATATTAAGCAAAATGTACCCAGAGAAGAAGTGGATCCCGCTCATCAACATTCCTGTCATATCTTATGGTTTTGCCGGTATGCCGCCTGCAACGCCAACCAACATAGCTAGCTGGCTCATCACCGGAACCATCTTCAACTACTTTGTTTTCCGATATCGAAAGGGCTGGTGGCAGAAGTACAACTATGTGTTATCTGCAGCTCTGGATGCCGGCACGGCATTCATGGGGGTGCTATTGTTCTTTGCCCTCCAGAATGAGGGTCACAACCTGAACTGGTGGGGCACAGAGCTTGATCACTGCCCACTGGCAACATGTCCGACTGCACCGGGAATATCAGTCAAAGGATGCCCTGTCTTCTAACAATAGATTTAAGCACGAGAAGTCTTCGATAGAACCATAACTCCTCCGAGATCATAGAGTGAGCAAATTCAGACATCGTAGATGAGGGCCGCAGAGTTTTGAGTAATGCAAACACATTTGTAAGGGTTCAAATAAATGATTCCTTGGTGTTTTTCTCACTTTAAATGCGTAGGATGATGAACGATTTAGACACCTCGGTTGAAAAGTGATTATTGGTATAAGTCAGTGATGTTACCTACCAACTGTGCATAGGTTTGAACTTTGTGTTGATCAAGTTTATAGTATATGAACAAAGGGAAATGGTTGGAGAGTTTTTGCTCTATAAAAATCAAAGTAATTTTAGAGCCTGGACAAGAATTGAAATGCTTCGACTCATTAACCACTTGATTAGATTTTCTCTTCTCTTGGGTTTTTATCGATCCTTTAGGAAGAAGTTATGTCACGTCTGGGGAGTCGCATATCTAACAAAAATTAGACAGTATCTTTTCTATACGATGAATATATGAATATTGTATATACATAATATGACCTCCACATCTTATGATGTTTTCTAATAGAGAAAAATATATTTTCATGAAAAATTTAAATATGTTTAACTTTTTGACCAAAACTCAAATACTTTGAAAATCTTCAATTTTGTATAAAATCATGTCTTAGTTTTGAACTCATGTGTTTTGCAAATCTATGTCATAGCCAAATAAAAGACAAAATTATTTTTAAACCATTTGAAATGTTCAACTATGATCTATGGGCAAGATGTCTTTTAATTAAACATTTACTTTTCTCATAGTTGGTTTATGATTACTAAAGTGATACATCTAATAACTCATCAAAATGTCATAAGCATAAGTGAATTATTTGTATCATCCCAACATCTCATATGCATAAATACAATTATAAATCAAGACAATATAAGATGTACTAAAGGTAATTCCTATTTAGCCCATTTTATTATAACTTTCTATTTGGGCTAAGTGCTCCCTCTCAAGGTCTCAGGTCAACCATTTTTCAAAAATTTAAAATTTTAACAACGTGATTGACTAAACCTAAATTCTCTAACCCTTGAGGATTAACTTTGGCACCCAATAGAAATGTTTCCTAATTGGGTTGACCAAATATTCTTTGGGAATCCATTTTTATTAGGGTTTTGATTTTTGCTTGTCCTCTAGCAAGTAGGCAATGATAGATCTTTTCATAGCTAGAATTAGTATACCCTAAACTCGTTTTCTTAAAACTTGCTCTTTGTTTCTTAATAATCATGTCTAGAGTGTTAAAGCCAATTTCAAATTTTCTAAGGGTTTACTATGATTATCCACCTTTTCCCTTAATTTCCTATTTTTCTCTTCTAAACATGAATCATTTAAACTAGAAGAGGAGGAAATATGCATGTTATCCCTAAGTGTCATGGTTTCTAGTTTTTTATTTAGCAAACAAATTTTATTTTTTAAACACTTAATTTTCTTTCTAACCTTAAACAAATCATCATTGGTGCTAAAATAATTTTTTCTAAAGTTGTAGTGGGTAGATTGTATACCTTACTTACCGAGACGTCCGAATCCGAAGATTGACCTCTCCCTTCACTTGAGCTCTTTTCATCTTCGGATGATGTGGAGACTATGTCTTCAATTCCTATTAGAGCAAAATGGGATACGTGGTGTTCTTCTTTATTCGATGACGAAGAATCATCCCATGTCGCCTTTAAGTTTTGAACCTTCTTGTCTTTTCTTTTGTTTTCTTCTTTTCTTCCTTCTTATTCTCTTCCTTCTTCTTCAAGAGTGGACAATCATCCCTTATGTGTTCTTTTTCATGGCAATTGTAGCATATGATCTTTCTTGCCCTACTTTTGCTTCTTGAATTTTTCCTACTATGAGATTTGTTAGAAAATTTTTTTAAATACTTTCCTCATCTTCCTTACCATATACGTCTCTTGATTACAATCCATTGAGGCGCTTGATTCTTCTGAATTGGATGAGGATGAGTATGAGACCTTCTTCTTCCTCTCTTTCTCTACAATAAAAGTTATACTCTTTTCTTTGGAAGATACGTTAGTTTGTTCATGAAGTTCAAATTCATCAAGCTTAACTAAAGAAAGATCCCTAGAGATTTTATAAGCATCAACCATTGAGGCCCATAAAATGGTTCTAGGGAAAGATTGAAGCACGTGCCTTACTAGATCCCAATTTTTAATTTTCTCACCTATCACATGAAGCTCATTGATGATTTCTTTAAATCTATCATGCAATTGACTCACGATCTCATTTGTCTTCATGTTGAAGGATTAGAGTTGAAGGATTAGAGTTGTCTTTCCCTAGAACCATAAAATGGTTCTAGGGAAAGATTGAAGCACGTACCTTACTAGATCCCAATTTTTAATTTTCTCACCTATCACATGAAGCTCATTGATGATTTCTTTAAATCTACCGTGCAATTGACTCATGATCTCATTTGTCTTCATGTTGAAGGATTAGAGTTGAGCCATCAGAGGACCTTCTGGCTCATCTTGATTCGTTCGATCCTTCATTTAACTCAATAAGCTTTTCCCAAAGCTCTTTGGCGGACTTGAATGCTCCAACTTTGTTCAATTGCTCCTTTGAAAGGTCATATTATAGAGTTGTTGTGACCTTTGCATTTGCTTGAGCCTTCTTCATGATATCTTTTGTTCAATTCTTGGTTGGGAGAGATTCTCCCCTCTCATCCTTTGACATCTCAAAACCATCTACAACACTAATCCAATTTTCAATATCATTCATTAAATAATACTCATTCTACCTTTCCAATAAGCAAAATCATTACCGTCGAAGAATGATGATCGTGCATGCTATATCCCTTTTGAAACGCCATCTTGATGTTTCGGTTGACGGTGAGTTCTCTCGAAACGAACCGGGCTCTGATACCACTTGTTAGGACCCTTGCGTCTGGCTAGAATGGGTGAATAGCTATTCTTGAATATTGCCTACAAAATGTTAGCCAAAGCACAAGAGAAAGATAGCCAAAAATAATTAAGAATTAAGACAATACTAACTCCCTTGATTTACTTGGTTTCCACCTCCTTGAGGTGACTAATCCAAGGATCCATACCCGCACAATCAAGCTTCACTATGCTCTTCTCCTTTTCAATCAAGCATGAAGGTGGAGAAACCCTCACAAGATGATCTCTTCCTCTTTTACAAGATGAAACAAAGAGTATGAGGAAAAGAGTAGGCTTTGAAAGGTTTGGGCACTTAGAAGGGAATTTTTTAATCATAATTCATAACATCTTCATGCCCCAAAGCCTCCTCTTAAATAGAGGAGAGAGTTGTTAACAAAATAGCTCAGCCCCGACATCAGTCGACTGCCACTAGGACCAATCAACTGGTGTCCAGCCAACGACTAGCCTAACGATTCTATTTTGAGCAGATCAGTCGATTGGTACATGGACCAGTCGATTGATCTTTCTGTGAGTTTCCTCTCAACGTTGTCAGTCGACTGCTTCCCTTGCCAGTCGACTGCCCAGCTTACAAACTCACTCTCAACTTCTCCGGAGTTTATTCTTCACGTATGCCTGAAGTCCACTTCCTTGGCTTGCCCCTTGAAGTTCTCTTCCTTCGGCTCTCGTCCCTCAGATGCGCACACAAGCCCGCAACTTGTCTCCATGTCATCCTTCGTGTATGCCTTTGAAGTCTACTTCCTTGGTTTGCCCTTTGAAGTCCTCTTCGTCGACTCTCGTCCCTCGAATATTTCACTCCGTTAATCCTCATGTGTGGTTCACCAAGTCTTGCAAGACTCAAACTCACATCAAATCAATATGAAAACCCAACTTAATCATATTGACACACACATCAAAACCCATGATCTACCCTATTAAACTTGGGTTGATTGCACCAATAGTATAAACATGTAACCTCCCCTTAACCTATGTCCTATCATATAATTTTCGAATTTTGCACAACATGAAGAAATAAGTTAAATTTTTTGACACAACATGAAGAAATAAGTTAAGTTCTAACTTAAACCCTTCCATTCACCACTTTGTACCAATCAATTCTAACCTATGACATCAAAGTAAAATAAAGTTTTAAATTCTGAAAAACAAACAAAAATCAGAAAATTAGGGTACTAGTCGACCGAGACAGGTATCAGTTGACTATCCTCAATAAAACTACCTTTCATACCAAAAACCAATAACATCAGTCGATTGACCCTCTGCACCAGTCGATTGAGACAACTCTGATCCGAATTTTAGCTTTTGAGCTGAATTTCAGAAACGCATAAAAAATTTAAAAAATCATGAAATTTTGTAAATATATTTCTTCAACTATTTTTTAATAAGAAAAAATAAGTTTACATGAAAAGTCAAACTATTTTTGAATTTTGGACCAAAACTCAAAAACTTGAAAAACACTAAAGTTTTGTATCAATTTTGAAACCTAGTTTTGAAACCATATGTTTTTCAAAAGTATATCATTTGTAAGTAAAATATAGAATTATTTTCAAAATATTTGAAATATCCAACTATGATATATGGGGTAAGATATCTATTAATTAAATATTTATTTTTCTCATAGTTATTCTATTATTGTTAAAATGATACATTTCATAATTATCAAAATGCTATAAGCACATGTGAACTATGAGTTGTTGGGTTCTCCCGGCAACATAAACACAAAACTCAGCGGAAACAAGAACCCTCGAGCGATCCATGCGAAAGAAAACTCGTACGAAGTTCATCTATCTAATAGATCTATCTATAGTGTATATCTTTGGAGCGTGCCCTTACGTTATCCCGCTCGTCTAAGTGCTACCGGATCTCTTGCACGTTCAAGCGTCCGTGCCTCTATTCGTATCCACACGGACACGAACTCTCAACTTCGGGAAGAACTACCTTAGTTGTGCTAGCAACTTAAGGTAGTTCACAAGACCACCAAGAACCCCAAAGGGGTTTCGGCCAAGAGGGAGAAGAGGAAGAAGAGAGGAAGGGAAAAGAGGAAGAAGAGAGGAAGGGAAGAAGGGAAAGCTCACATGCTTACCCTTTTTTTTTCAAAATGACTAGACCCTCTTTTATACTCATCCCATGAATATGAAGAGTCTTTTGTCTCTTTGACTTTCCTTCATTAAAGCCAATAAAGAGTACATCTTTTCATATGACTCTTCACCTTCTCTTCATCTAATGAAGAGAGACATTTCTCTATCCTTCATTAACCACTTTAATGAATTTCCCCTGCAAATCCGACCAGGCCTCTCGGGCTTTCGACCAGGTCTCCCGACCAAGTCTCCCGAGCTCCCGACCAAGTCTGTCGAGCAAGTCACCGAGCTCCCGACCTAGTCTGCCGAGTGTCGAGCTCCCGACCCAATCTGCCGAGCTCCCAGCCCAGTCTGTCGAGTGCCGAGCTCCTGACCCAGTCTGCCGAGTGCCGAGCTCCCGACCCAGTCTACCGAGCTCCTAGCCCAAGCTCCCGACCAAGTCCCTGAGCTCCTGACCTGAGCTCCCAAGTTCCCAACTCGAGCTCCCAATCAGATCTCCAGAGTTCCCAACTCGAGCTCCCGATCATATCTCCAGAGCTCTTGTCCCGAGCTCCCGAACTCCCGAAGCATCATGTTCTTAGTGTGTGACCCAATAGGTTCTCATGACGTTGGCAATGCGCCTAAACGCTTTAGACACATTGTTAGTGATATGAGAAAAGTGTCCTAAGACAATCACCTTATGATTGTAATCATTTATTTTAATAAATGAATATTCACTATTTGAGTATACATGTTTGTGTATTTGATTGAGATCTTAAACTCATTTACTGAATGTCCGCAATACAATTCACAACATGAGAGAATTTGTGATGAATTCACAACTAGTGATTATCTCTACATGTGCAATTGTGAAGTATTGAGATTGTCCCTAGTCGATGAATTGATAAATACGGACACTATCAATTCTGTTGAGACTAGCATGAGTTATTCTCTAATCAGCTGATTCTCACTGGCTGATGACATTGAGATGTCTGGAGATAAACATGAATGCTAGTTAAGGGAACTAGTTCATTGGAGTGACTGGCTGTAAAACTTCATATGGTAGTGTACATATAGATATATCAATGAAGTTCTTACTGCAGCTTAAGTGCGATGTTCCTTTGACTTGTGGTGTTCAAGTCATCTTGGTCATGGAGACTTATACTTTGACAGCTTAAGCAAGCATCTTCAAGGAGGTGTGGACTCAGGATGATTGGGTATAAGCCGAAGTGCCTGAAGATGTTTGAACAGCCTACAAAGGATTCACCACTCCTTGCGAGAAGATGTATACCCGAGGCCTATCGTCGGATTGTTACTCGAAGCCTCTGGCCAGAGCATGACATGTTCAGAGTATGAATCTCTTAAATACATGAGAGTAATTAGAATCCGTAGGACGAGAAAACGTTACTTGGGCTAGGTGTGACATAGTCAGCCTAGTAGGGACTGACACATATAGACCATGTGTTAAACCAAGTGGATATAAGATGGTGAAGGGAATGAGGCACGATTCATTATAGCTGCTGAAGGGTTTCAGAATTGTTTCTGAGGTCAACCGTTGATCTTTCGATTACTTGGGGATCATGATGTACTACTAGGTGTCACTCATGATCGTTCTATAATTGATTAATTATAGACGACCAACATAAATAGAAAGCCTATTTAGTCACACGCACTACGAGTAATCTGAGGGATTTAAAATGAGTTGAAAATTAGATTTTCCAATTAAGAGAGATTAAGTTTGGTTGAGCCAAACGATAAGTCGAATATGAATTTTTCAGAGACGCATCGGAAGTGTAAAATGGCTAAGTCTTTTGAAGACTTAATAGATGAATTAAATAAGTTTAATTCATTGGGGCTTGGCTTGGATGGGTCGGCCAAAGAGGGCCTCCATCCTCTTTGCTTGGCCGGCCACAACAAAGGGAGAGAACCAAGTTTTTGCTTCAATTTATAAAATAAACCAAGTATGGTTTGTTTTATAAAATTATGGATGATATAAATTTTTTATATAATAAACCAAGGTTTGGTTTATTTTTCATGAAAATTAAAATGAACCATGGATTGGTTTATTTTATAAAATCAATCATGGATTGATTTACCATGATAAGGAAATTTATTCCATAAGAGAAAAGAGACTTGATTGATTTTTTTATCATTATTAAAATATGATTTTAACCATGATATAAAATCAAACTTGGCATGATGGAATAAGTTATTCCATATTTGAGAGGCTTGATGGTTGAGAGGTCACTATATAAAGGACCCAAGGCAAGGCTTGGAAAATAATCGAAGAGATGAAGGCATAGGCTCTCTCCCTCTCTTTCTCTCCTTCTCTTCTCCCCTTCTTGCCGTGCGCCAATCAACCCTAAGAAGGAGCACCAGCTGGCCGCCCCTGCCCTTTCCCTGTCGACCACCACCTGCTGCCGGAGAAGGAAGCTCTGACCATCTCTTGGCCGGAAGAAGGTGCTGCCGGAATTAGAGTTTGCCGCAAGGATCCTTTTGCCGCAAGCTTCTTCTTTTGCTTCGCCGGAATTTTAATTTCGGTCATCCTTTTGTGGTTAGTCTTCCGACTTCTCTCTTGGTTTTACTTGTCGTATTCTCGGAGAATCTAGTAGTTCTCGAGAACACGAAACTCGTGGCTTTGCGAAGTCATCCCGAAGATACTCGGTGTGTACGCGAATAGAGGCGGAGCTTCCAAGGGACGCTTACAGTTGGATCTCGTCCCTTCCTTCGAGTTACGCGAGGTAATACGTAAATTAGTTTACGTTTCTGTAAAATTTTAAATATATGATCATGTCTACACAAGATAAAATTGCATGCTTAGATGTGTGGTTAAATAATTTGAGAAATTATTTATGCTAAACCTTCCACTGCACGTAATTGATTTTAAAATTACGAACCCGTATCCATGTCAACATGCACCCGGTCCCAACACACATAACCAATGAGTGACATCTAGCAATGCATCATTGCTACCAAAGTAACAAGAAAAGTCGAGATCTAACTAAACATCTGTAACTATGATAATGTATGACCTTGCCCTTCTATCCTTGATATCTAGATTGACCAATGAGGCATAGACCGTGTCATCCTGGATCAATCTATGTGTTTCTTGAACCCCGAGTGGACTCACTCAAACAAATGAGCTCAATATCTTATATTGACATATTTGAGCATGGTCATGCGTTTTAGTAGTCCTACTCGATTAAGGGGCCCACAGATATCACTCCCGTCATATGGGAGGGATAGATCTCATCTACATCACTCACATCCCTCCGCATAATTCATTACATACCCAGTGATTGCCTTTATAGTCCACCCTGTTATGGGTGACGTTTGACGATACCAAAGTACATAACTGTTGGTGCCCGGGTTGGTTTTGATGTGATCAACCAAGTTAGGTTAGGTCATGTTGGTTTTAATCCCTCTGCTAAGTGTGCAGGAGCTTAGGTACGGAGGAAGTCGAGCGTAAGACGTAGCGGACGAGAAGGATTGTGCGGGGAAGTGAGCCGACGGGCTCGGTACAATCCGAGGGACGTGGAAGCTGCGGAAGAGTACACCGATGGAGCGAGAAGGACGTGCACGGTGTCCGAGGGATGAGAAGCCAGGAGGAAGGACGCTTGAGGGGCGAAAGGCCGGAGTCGGGTTCGGGTGAGCCTAACTTCGGTTGGCCGGAAATCACCCAGAAGACGAAGAACTAAAAGACTGGTTAGTTTGACCATGTTAAACTGGGCACTCACAAAACAAAGGATTTATTTGCTCGAAAAATGAAGGACTTACTTGCTGGTAAGAAAAATAGAACCCACGACCTCAAAGATACACATTGAGGTGCTTACCACTTCGAATAGCAAGTAATGACAACAAAATGTTTCCGATATTACTACTTAGAGATTACAATAGCGACATGGAGATTCCAACAGCCATCTCGAGCAATCTCGAGGAAAGATAAAGTTTTAATTAAACTTTATTTTTTAAAGGATAATGTTACATTATCCTTTAATCAAATCCAATGGTTGCAGTTTAATCCCATCCAAGATCAACCATCCAGATTACATCCATGGATCAACGACCAAGAGAAAAGTCATCAACAATCAACAATCCAGATTTATTCTCTTAGGCTATAAATAGACTTAGAGGTTTTGCTTTAGAATTCAATCATTCAATTCATTCTTGTAATTCTCTCTAAAGTCTAGCGTGCTTTTGTTGTAAGGCTTCTCCGCCACAAGGAGATTTTAATTGAGCGTCCACTGCCTTGGAAGCAACTTTCTTAGTTGCGACCAAGTTTTTTTTTAAAGATGAGTGTCTTCCATTTCATATTTTATTTCCGTCTATTCACCCCCTCTAGACGGTCCAACCCGGACCAACAAGTGGTATCAGAGCAAGGTCGCCGCAGAAGGACTAACCGCCAACTGCAGCAAATTTTAAGATGGTTGGACCAGCGATATACCCGCCTAAGTTTGAGGGGGAGTTCGCGGTATGGAAACAGAAGATGCATGTATTTTTTACTACGGATTATGAATTATTAATTATTATGAAAAATGGCTATGCATCTCCCAAAAACAATGAAGGAAAGATCAAGGATCCTGATTCTTGGAACAAGAAGGAACAAGTTGATGCTGTAGCAAACGGAAAGGCAGAATTTCATCTGCTGACCGTCCTCCCAGAGCAAGATGTGAACCGGATCAGTAAGTACGAATCGGCGAAGGAACTTTGGGAAAAGTTCTTGGAACTGCATGAAGGAACCTCGGAGGCAAAACTTGGCGACGAGATGTTCTTCGAAGTCGACTGACCAATCTACGGATGGAAGATGGAGAATCTGTTGCGAGATTACATGCAAAGGTAAAAGAACTAATCACAAGCCTCGAAAATCTCGGAGAAAAGGTAACTAACCGCGATGCTCAAAGGTACGCTCTAAACGTGTTTCCGAGAACCCCGGAGTGGACCTCGGTAATCGATGCATATTATATTTCAAAATATCTAGAAATAAGTACGTTAGAACAGTTATTTTCTACTTTGGAACTTCACGAATCTCGCTTTGTAGAAAAGAACAGGAAAGCTGACAACATTGCGCTAAACACAAGGAAGATCCAACTCGACGAAGAATCTTCAACGGATGATGAAGAAACAGCACTAGCAGTAAGAAAATTATATAAATTCATTAATACTAACCGCTCGAAAAAGGTGCAGAGAAAGAAAAAACGAATGGTCTGATGCTACAACTGCAATGAGGAGGGGCACTTGAAAGATCAGTGCCCTAAACTCAAGAATCAGCCAAAGAAAAAAAAGGCACTAAAAGCCTTCTGGGACGAGACCTCGTCAGATGAATCGAAAGCCGAAGAGTTCGTCGGACTTGCATTGATGGCAAGCCACCAAGACAAAGATGAAGAAAGCACCTCGAGAGAATGCAGCAATGAAGAGGAAGGTCCTAACTTCGAAACCGACCCGGTAAGTGAGGTATGCCTACTTCCACCTGCTCGAATCTACTCGGTAATAAAATCCATGCTTAAGTCGATGAATAAATTGGAAATAGAGAACTCTGAGTTAAAAGAATGATTTGACACTGTATGCTCATCTGTTCTATCCGACCAACTAAAAAAAGAAAATGAAAATTTGAAGAATCTAGTGGAGAAATTAGAAAATGATATTGCATGTTTAAGAATTAAAAAGAATTTTTATCCTGAAAATCTGAATTGGTATGTTAAAAATCATAAGGGCCAACTTAGAAAAATTCCTAGAAATTATATTCCTCCAAAGTTTTTGATTAACCCCGTAGATGAAAATTTATTTTGGGTCCCAAAATCAATATTGAATTAATTTTCTGGTATTTATGAAAAACAAAATTGACTAATATTTTTTTTCACTTTATGTCCTTTATCATTTGTTGTATTATCAAATGTTATTAAGAGATTATTTCGATCTGAGTTTACTAGAGAAAATTAATTTTATATTTTCCCTTCCCTATTTTTTTTGTCCCATTTTTGCTGTGATCAAAGGGGGAGAGTAGTTCGGGGGAGGTTATGTACATGATTGCAAATTTTTTTTTATGCTTAATTCTGTTACAATACAATTATTGTTTGTTGTTTATCCCTAACTAAACTTGGGTTGATGCACATCAAAAAGTAGGAGATTGTTGGTGCCCCGGTTGGTTTTGATGTGATCAACCAAGTTAGGTTAGGTCCTGTTGGTTTTAATCCCTCTGCTAAGTGTGCAGGAGCTTAGGTACGGAGGAAGTCGAGCGTAAGACGTAGCGGACGAGAAGGATTGTGCGGGGAAGTGAGCCGACGAGCTCGGTACAATCCGAGGGACGCGGAAGCTGCGGAAGAGTACACCAGTGGAGCGAGAAGGACGTGCGCGGTGTCCGAGGGACGAGAAGCCGGGAGGAAGGACGCTCGAGGGGCGAAAGGCCGGAGTCTGGTTCGGGTGAGACTAACTTCGGTTGGCCGGAAATCACCCAGAAGACGAATAACTAAAAGACTGGTTAGTTTGACCATGTCAAACTGGGCACTCGCAAAACAAAGGATTTATTTGCTCGAAAAATGAAGGACTTACTTGCTGGTAAGAAGAACAGAACCCACGACCTCAAAGATACACATTGAGGTGCTTACCACTTCGGATAGCAAGTAATAACAACAAAATGTTGCCGATATTACTACTTAGAGATTACAACAGCGACATGGAGATTCCAACAGCCATCTCGAGCCATCTCGAGGAAAGATAAAGTTTTAATTAAACTTTATTTTTTAAAGGATAATGTTACATTATCTTTTAATCAAATCCAATGGATGCAGTTTAATCCCATCCAAATCAACCATTCAGATTATATCCATGGATCAACGGCCAAGAGAAAAGTCATCAACAATCAACAATCCAGATTTATTCTCTTAGGCTATAAATAGACTTAGAGGTTTTGCTTTAGAATTCAATCATTCAATTCATTCTTGTAATTCTCTCTAAAGTCTAGCGTGCTTTTGTTGTAAGGCTTCTCCGCCACAAGGAGATTTTAATTGAGCGTCCACTGCCTTGGAAGCAACGTTCTTAGTTGTGACCAAGTTTTTTTTTAAAGACGAGTGCCTTCCATTTCATATTTTGTTTCCGTCTATTCACCCCCTCTAGACGGTCCAACCCGAACCAACAATAACTCCTTATGTAGGGAACCGTAGTGACTTCAGGTCTAAGGACTATTCATACTAATAGTCACATGAGAAAGTTTATGACACTCATATGACAATATATGAAACTTTCTCATGGCGGTCAATTCAGTACACATTCTCCAATGTATACACATGTGTTAACTTGATATCACATATCCATAACTTGTGAGCTCAAGTCATTAGTTGATCTACATGCTAGTCTCCATGCATTAATATTGTCCTTGAATATTAATACTTGACTAGGAATGGTTTAGAGTAGTGTTCTCTACATCATCTCACTATCGATTCAACCAATCGATATAATGTAGATAAGAACCTACTACCCAAGGACATTATTATACCTAGTTATTTGGCACAAATACAAAGTAAGTATAATAAGCCAACATGTCTTTATTAATGATAGAATATGATACAAAATGTTCCTAGTCAATCATTACATAATTGGCTCTAGGGCTCCTACTAACATGAGTATCATCCTAATATCTCGCATCCATAAATGAAAATATAAATCAAATCATTATGAGATGTAACAAAGATAATCCCTACTTAGCCTATTTGATCATGGATTTTATTTGTCTAAGTGCTCTCCCTTAAGGTCTCAAGTCACCCATTTTTCAAAAATTTAAACTTTAGTGTTCATGGTTGACTAACACTAAATCTTCTAACCTTTGAGGATTGACTTTGACACCCAAGAAAAATTCTTTCTAATTGAGTTCACCAAGTACTTCTTAGAGATCCATTTTCTATCTAGGGTCTTAATTTTTGATTGTCCTCTGGCAAGTAAACAATGATAGATCTTTTCGTTGCTAGAATTATTGTATCATAATCTCATTTTCTTAAAACTTACTCTTTGGCTCCCAATAATCATTTTTAGGTTCTTTGAGTTAATTTTAAATTTTTCTAGGGCTCCCAATAAAAATTCTTTCTAATTGGGTTCACCAAGTACTTCTTAGGGATTTATTTTCTATCTAGGGTCTTAGTTTTTGATTGTCCTCTAGCAAGTAAACAATGATAGATCTTTTCGTTGCTAGAATCATTGTATCATAATCCCATTTTCTTAAAACATACCCTTGGGCTCCCAATAATCATTTTTAGGTTCTTTGAGTTAATTTTAAATTTTTCTAGGGCTTTTAAAAAGTAATATACTTTTCCCCTTAATTTTCTATTTTCCTCTTCTAAACATGAAACATTTGAACTAAATGGAGAGGAAGCATGCATGTCATTATCCATGGATTCAAATTTTCATTAAACATGCAAATCTCATTTTTCAAATATTTTATTTTCTTCCTAACCGTAAACAACTCATCATTGTTGCTAGAAATAATTTTGACTAGAGTAGTTGTGAGTAGATTGTATACCTCACTTACCGAGACGTCTAAATTCGAAGATTGATCTCCCTTTTCACTTGAGCTCCCTTTATCTTCGTATGATGTGGAGGTCATGTCTTCAATTCCCATTAGGGCAAAATGTGACACATGATTTTCTTCCTCTTCCGATGATGAAGGATCATCTCATGTTGCCTTTAAATTTTGAACCTTCTTGACATTTCCTCTTGTTTTCTTCTTTTCTTCCTTCTTTTTCTCTTCATTCTTCAAAAGGGGGCAATCATCCCTTATGTGTCCTTCTTCTTAGCAATTATAGCATATTATTTTCTTCTCCTACTTGAGCTTTTCCTAGCATGAGTTTTGTTAGAAAAAAATATTTAAAAGTTTTTCTCATCTTCCTTACCATATATGCCTCTTAATCACTATTCATTGAGGAACTTGATTCTTCCGAGTTAGAGGATGACGAGGATGAAGAGTTCTTCTTGTCCTTCATTTTCTTTGGAAGACACGTTAGCTTGTTCATGAAGTTCAAATTCACAAAATAATTTATCAAGTTTAACTAAAGAAAGTCCCTAGAGAGTTTATAAGCATCAATAATTGAAGCTCATAAAATGGTTCTAGGGAATGATTGAAGCATATACCTTAAAAAATCCCTATTGTCAATTTTCTCACCTATTACATGAAGCTCATTGACAATTTCCTTGAATCTACCGTGCAATTGACTCACGATCTCATTGGTCTTCATGGTGAAAGATTGAAGTTGAGCCACCAAGAAATCTTTCTTGGCGCTCCTTGATTCGTTCAACCCTTCATTTAACTCAATGAGCTTTTCCCAAAGCTCTTTGTCGGAGTTGTCCAATTTTTGGGTGAAAGAGGTGCTCCACTCTCATCCTTTAGCATCTCGAAGTCATCTACAACACTAAATCAATTTTCAATGTCGTTTATTAAATAATATTCCATTCTACCTTTCCAATATACAAAATCATTGCCATCGAAGAAGATGGTCGTGCGATGCTATATCCCTCTTGAAAAGTCATCTTGATGTTTCAGTTGACGATGAGTTCTCCCAAAACAAACCGTGCGCTCTAATACCATTGTTGGAACTTGATCGTATGCTAAAGGGGGTGAATAGCCAATTGCCCAACTTCCATCGGTTCTTTATACAAGTGTTAGCTTCACATAAGCAGAAACAAAATAAAATAATGAAAATAAGAATACAAACACTAATACTTATCATTTACGTGGTTCGAAAATTGTTTACTCCTACTCCACGGCTTGTCCTTGAGGTGGACGATCCCTCAATCCTTCGATGGATTAGTCTCCGACAATCTCCGACTAGAGCTTTCTCCTTTTCGGTGGAGAATAACCTCTCACAAGACACTCTTCCCCTTTACGAGATTGAGAATTAGGGTTAGAAAGAAGAGATAAGCTTTGGAAGCTTGAACACTTGATCAAGAAGGTTTCTAAAGAGCTAGCTTTTCTCAAGTCTCAAAGCCTCCCTTTAAATAAAGGAGAGAGCAGCTAACAAAACAACTCAGCTCCAACACCAGTCGACTGATGTCAACCCCAGTCGACTGGTGCTCAGCCAATGGCTAGATTTCGAATGACAGTCGACTATGATCCAGACCAGTCGACTGATCTTACTGTTCGAAACTCACAGAAGATTTAGTTGACTGGTGTCCCTACTAGTCGACTGATCCTATTATACACTCACACTCATCCTCTCCGGAGTCATCCTTTGAAACTCTCTTCTTTTAGCTCTCGTCCCTCGGATGCATCCAAGCCCTCAGCTCATTCCAATATCATCCTTCGCGTATGCCTTGAAGTCTGCTTTCCTCGGCTCCACTCCGTTGCTTCTCGTCCGACGGTCTCTCGGATGCGCCATCCTTCACTGACTCAAGGACCTGAGCACCATGATGAGATCTCCATATGTGTATTCTACCAAGTCCTGCATGACTCAAACACACATCAAACCAATATGAAAATCTAACTCAATCATATTGACATACTCATCAAAATCCATGATCTATCCGATCAAATCTGAGTCGATTGCCACTAACAATAGATTCGACAACCCAAAAGGTAAAGCTCAAACAAACATGACCAAAGTTTAAACATTGCTCACAGCACACCTATCCAAGCTTTAGCACTTACACAACACAAACAAAGTCAACACTTTTAAATTGCAATTTTTTTTTGGCAGAAACAAAATCTGAATAGGCCAACCAAGTCAGAATAAATCAAAGACAAGTAACAAAGAAGCAAAAGTGCAGTCCAAGGGGAACTCACAGCGGAAGCCAAGAGCTCAGATCTAAAACCAACATTCCTTATCCAAACCAATGTTATAACAGCTATAGATAGAGTTCCTTAAGCAATCTCTACCAAACCGAAAACCCTTGCATAGCCACCGTATAATTTTCCAAATCCAAAACAGGTCGTATTATTCTATAATGGATCGAGTAATTTATTACACTAGGAATCAAATGTGATTTCCAAATCAAGGCTACAACTACACATCCAGATTTTCACCTGAATTTGCGCCGGTGAGTCCCTTTGCCCTAGTCTGGTGAACTGCTTTGGCCCACATGCTCTGAGGAAAAATCCGTAATCCCAGTGAGACCTCCCAAATCCCCCTCGTGTGTGTCACCATCATGAGCGTTGTCGCGCGCAGAAACTTCCTGACGCCGGAGATGGGGGAAAAGAACCAAAAAGTACTGGCGCGCCGGCAAAGGGTGCTTTCGCCCGTTGTCGGAGGGTGACCGGAAAGGGAGAAGGAGGCAGGATCGCGGCTGCAATCGTCATCGGTTGCTCGCGCGAGGAGGAAGGAACCGCAAGGAGGCTGGATCGCGTGGAGGGAGCTGCAGAAATCGCGAGGAATCGGCGAAGGGTCGGCGGAGATGGGGGTCGTGCGATTCGTGAGGAGAGGGAGAGGAAAAGTAGAGAAAGAAAATAGATTTTATAAATTATAAACAACTTTGCAAATAAACCCTCTAACTTTGGCTTATCCCAACTAAACTCTTAATTTAAGATTTTATGTGTTTAAACCCGAGAAATCTCTATTAGGAGTAAGTTTGTGGTGGTGAGTCATTAGAAATCTCATTATAGAGTGTTACTCTGTTTATCTATAAGCTAATTTTTGTTTTTTTGATAAACCCAATTACTAATGCACCTCTAAATCAAAATCGGCGCCCGAGGTTCCGTGAAATGGACTTCTGAACCATCAGTCGTGAGCACTTCCGATTTATCCGGACGACCGGTGAAAAACTTCCATAGAGCCGGAATCATCCGAGTTCAACGTTATCCAACCTCGTTAATCATTTTTTAAAAACAAAATCGGCAAATTTTATCCATGAAATGAATTATTTTATCAAATAACTTAATAAATAATATCTTATATTAAAATAATTGTATTATAATTAATCTAGAAAAACATCAATACACTTAAACATATTAAATTCTGATAATATAACATTGTGAAACGTGAAAAATGACAAACAATTGATAATAATAATAATAATTTTTTATTAGAAGGATATGTCTATATAATTATCTAAGTGAGACCCTAGTTACTTCAAATAGAAAAAAAATCTAAACTTCAAATTCTGCAGAATTTAGAAGTTTATTAGGTTTCTTAAAATGTGCTACTAGAGTTCAGTTCTTTTTCACAGAACGTCCCATATTTTATTTATTTTTTTACTAAGATATATTTTCTTTTCTTCTTTTGCAAAATTATGAAAGCGTGAGGAATTTAATTTGGGTTTTAAACTTTTATTTTAAAAATATTTTAATCCATGTATCAGTTTCAATTATCCATCTAAAAATTTAACCAAATTAAAAACTAAAACAGTACATATCGTAGTTTTTTTGTTTTAAAATATATTTTTGGCTAAAGCAAGAAATAACATCACATCTAATCTTCAAATTAATTTGTAAACGAGGAGAAGCTTTTTATTTTCCAATTAAATTGACCTTCAATTAATTTGAACATTACAAAATTAAAAAAAATTGAAAAAAAAAAATTGGAGTTGCCAACTTTTGTTTCCTGTTTTTTACACACCACACGACGACCCACATCTCACCCCGTTTCCCTTCTCTCCCTTCCTCTCTTTATATATCCTTCGCTCTGCATCATGTGCTCTCTCTTCATCCTCCTCCTCCTCTTTGGATAGCCAGATAGATTTTTATATACATATATATATTGGATTGGATTGGATGTGAACAACAGCTCCACCTCCACCACCCTTTCTGCTACTTCCCTCCTCCATCTCCCTTTGGATGAGCTGGGCGGAAACGGTGGAAGAAAAAGCGAGCATTAAAGCCAACGATTCCCTCTTTTATTTCTTTCTTTGTTTACGGTTGTTGTCGATCGGTTGATCCAGGAGGGAGAGCAGAGAAGAGGAGGAGGAGATTGTCCGGTTGGCGATCGCGATCTTCTTCTTGTTGAACCCCGCGATGCCGCCTCGCAGATCTTAGACGCCCCCCTCCGATCCCTTTCTCGCCTTCGCATCTGACGCGCCAGCTTCAGATCGGTGAGTTCGATTTCTTTTCTTTTCTTTTTTTGCCTGATTGGAGAACCTGAATCCAATCAGGTTTGTGTGATTTTGTTTCCTGTGGATTTGGTGCTGTTTCATCCGCGGTGTTGGATTTTGATTTGGCCGGTCTGATTTGATCGAGCGTCGATCTAGTGCTTTCTTCGATGGCTGTTTTTGGGCCAGATCTACGTCATGGGTAACATGTTTACCTTACTCTTCTCATGAATCTCATCGAAGCTACCGGATTTGTCGGGGACTGGGGGGAGTCTCCGAACTGTTGTTCGAGTCCGATTCGATCTAATTCGCATCGATAACCTACTTCAAAGTGTTTTTTTAATCGCTGCTTCATCCGATTGAGAGGACATTACGTTGATCTTTTTCGTGTTTGTTTATAATTGATGCAATTGGGCTTCACTGATAGCAATTTTTACAATCGAAGCTTAAAAACATTTAATTTGCAGAAAAGAGAATGCAGATGGATCTTGGGAAGCTGTTCATTGGCGGGATTTCCTGGGACACTAATGAGGACAGACTTCGCGAGTACTTCAAAAACTACGGTGAGGTAGTGGAGGCTGTCATCATGAAGGACCGGAACACTGGCCGTGCTCGTGGTTTTGGATTCATTGTGTTTTCAGACCCAGCCGTGGCTGAGCGAGTTGTCATGGAAAAACACATGATCGATGGCAGGATGGTAATTGTCTAACCTAGTGTGCTATTTTCAGGCATTAATATGTACCTAAGCATCCATGTAAACCTACATGTCAATATTCTTTACTCCTTGCATATGAATTATGGGCCGTAGATACTGTTTGTTGGATTTGGTTTCAGACAAACCCTATTTAACCGGCACATTGTTACTGAACTGATTATATTCACTATTTAGTCGATCAATTTCTCAGGTTGAGGCTAAGAAGGCTGTTCCAAGGGATGACCAACAGATCCTTAATCGAAGTGCCAGTAGTGTCCATGGCTCTCCAGGTTCTGGTCGTACCAAGAAAATATTTGTTGGTGGTTTGCCATCTACAATAACAGAGAGTGAATTCAAGAAGTACTTTGATCAGTTTGGATTGATTACTGATGTTGTAGTGATGTACGATCACAACACCCAGAGACCTAGGGGATTTGGTTTCATCACCTATGACTCAGAGGATGCGGTGGATAAGGTGCTTTATAAAAGCTTTCATGAGTTGAATGGTAAGACTGTTGAGGTCAAGAGAGCAGTTCCAAAAGAACTCTCCCCTGGTCCCAATATGCGCTCTCCTGTTGGTGCATATAACTATGGTCTTAATAGGGCAAACAACTTTCTTAATGGCTATACTCAGGGATATAATCCAAGCTCATTTGGTGGATATGGAATGAGGATGGATAGTAGATTAGGCCTTCCTAGTAGTGCAAGAAATACTTTCCCATCATACAATCCTAGTTTTAGTACGGGAATGAATTTTGAACCAAGTTTGATCCCGAGCATCGGAGGGAATTCCAGTTTTGGCAACAATATTGGGTATGGACGTGGTCTGAGTCCTTATTACAGCGGGAACTCAACTAGGTTCAACAGTACGATTGGTTATGGTGGTGGTAGTGCAAACACTAATTCATTTTTTAGCTCAATGGCTCGTAATGCATGGGGACTGGAGGCCTTAATTATACTGCAAATTCTGCAACTTCCAATGCTTATATGGCTCATGGCAATGGGAATCTTGGTGGATTTGGAAGTAATAGTTTAAATTGGGGTAGCACTGCTCCCATCTCATCTCAAGTTGGGGGGAACACGTCAAACTATACTGGTGGGAGTCTTAGTTATGGAGGTGTGGACAACAATTTTGACCTAGTCAATGGGGGGTTTGGAAGGAACAATGGTCCTAGTGCTTTGAAAGCTTCCCGTGTCGCATCAAATGGTGGATTCGAAGAAACCTTTCCAGAACTCTATGGTGGCAGTTCAGTTTATGGAGACCCAACTTGGCGAGACCCAACTTGGCAGTCCTCGCCTCCTGAATTTGGAGGTACTGATTCATTTGGTTATGCGCTTGATAATGTGCCTTCAGATATCATAGGCAAGGGCTCTGCAGGTTTCATGGGTGATTATGGCATTACCAATAGACAACCAGATAGAGGTAACTTTTTCAACTCTAGTCATTTTACTTCTGTATAAGCTTTTTTCATTGTACAATCATGATTTAGCCCAAATCTTGAGTATAAATATTAAATTGTCTATTTGTGATATCATTACCGAAAAACACATTGCTAATAATTAATATTTCGATCACACTATGTTTCAATTCTTCATCCTTTAGGTTTATTAGTTATGTACAATAGATGTGGATTACATAATGATCCCCTTTGTCTTGATGGTTATAATAAAAATTGCTACTTATTTTTTCAAGCAGATGTATGAACACATGCTCCAATGTGCTTATAAATGGATATAAGACCAATCTCATTTCCTACTACATTCTTCTATGGATATTATAGAATTTGTGGTGCTTATTGACCATTTCATGGTATCATGGAACATACATAATTAACATTCAAAATCACCAAACAACAAACCTTTTTTGGCATATCATATGATATGAAATGTCACAAACCCATTTTACATTCAGATTTTGTGGGTCAGATAGCTATAACTATTCTAACAATTTCAGCCATCTCACTAACATTTTTTGGCCAATCAAAAGCTGGATAATTGTTTGCTTCAGTTGTCTATTATGTGATACGAACTGTCAATAAATCCACTATCTAGATTACACTCAAATTTTATGGGTCAAGTAACTAGAAATATGCTAACAACTTCACACCATCTCATTATGGAAGAATTAACTACATTTCAAACAGTTGCCTTGTCACAATTCAAGCTCCAGAATTATATAACTCAGATAGTGGACATACGAAAAGGAGACGGAGTAATCCCTCATTAGCCTTGAGACATACATTATCCTTGACACATAACCTTATGGTAATGTATATAACAGTGAAAAATAATCCCTCATTAACCTGCCACTCCATTTTGTGCACCTTGGATGCTTGGCCTTGTGCGGACCTGGGCACATGTGGCATGTTTTCCAAATATCTGCATTAACTGACTCATTGGTATCTTTGGGATGTTCTTACTCCTGAATATTCACAATGATTGTTTATGATTGCACTTTTTTATGTTTATAATCCCGGTTGTTAAAAGCACCAAAGAATCACTTGCTTTCAAGTACTAGCTATCTGGTTGTGGTCCTTAGCATGATGCTGATACGTGCAATGCCTTTGTTTGCCTAGATCAGAGCTTTCGAAACTAGAAGTCCTTTTCTTTTATAACTCTACAATATTCCTTCAGACTTAATGTTCAGAGTTTTGTATCTTCAAACCTCACAATAATGGACTCATTCTTTCAGCTCTTCCTGCTAACCGTGTCCACTTAAAGATTTTCATATTTTAATAAAAGGCATTCTTGCATGTCACAATTATAACTTTTAGCTTCTGAATGAAAAGGGCATCCTTTAGAGACCTTCTTCTCATCTAAGCTTTCTGCAACTAAAAGAAGTTAGTGTTGAATTAAATTAGCATAGGATAATCATTTTTGTTAAGCCAGCCCTACTTATCTGAGAAGTCCTATTCCAGCTACCTTGGGTTGATCTTTGTTTTTGCCTGAGTATGGTCATGGATAGAGATTCATGTAGTCATTTATCTTAATGCTTGAAGTCCTCAAGAAAATCAGTTGAGGAGGAAGCCATTGTGTTCAACCAACAAATGGTTTTTATATTGCCCTTACTGGTCCAATGAGTTGCTTTGTGATTCTATGCAAGCTTCAGTTTAACTTGGTGGTACATAATCTGAATTGCCTACATTTGCATTTCAAGAATTAGGAATGTCATTGTGTTGTTTATCATCAGAGCACATTTAAGAGGTCAACTGTGGAAGATATTACTTGATGAGTTCCATCAAAATAAAAGTGTTATGCCTTTGCAAAGATGACAACAAACCAAAACATTAATTAGGCTAGCTTTTGGTGGATTAATTTTTTCAATTGATTCTAGGAATGTTTTCTTAGGGCCTCATCTGCCTTTCCAATCATTTTTTTCTGATGATGCAATGTCAAACAGTAGTGTGCATGTGAATGAAAAAGTCACCCTCTTCTTGACAATACGTCCTGAGAACTTCTTGGTTCTTCATGCTATTGCTCTACCCAATTATTCAGATTGTCATATGCATTTATGATATCTATATTAGGAGATAATTTACATGGAACAAACAAAATCTAGATTTGCATATTGCAAAATAACTTTGTTTTATCGTGCCACTTGGAGCTCCAGTTTTGTTTGGATTATCAACTTTACTCCACAAAATACTAAGACAGATTTAGAGTAAGCAATTATGTTATTCAAATACAGATTAAGTATCCGACTTGAGTATAGATTTCCTTGTCCGTCTCATTTTAAAAGTGGTCCATGGAGGTACTTGTGTCTGACACAGGCGGGAGGGGGTTGATTAGAATCCATATATCTAAGGTTCACCAAATGTTGAATGGTGTTTACTACTTCCATAGTTCCAATATGAAGCTTTGTATGAAGTGACATAGAATGAAAAGTGTGCTTCAAAAGAAATTTATGAGCTACCATATGGTTTCAAGGGGACTGTTTAGAGGACATGGACAATGCTTTTGCAAATGGAGAAACTTTTGACTTTAATAGTGCAATCTTTAACAAATGACTTGTATGCAACTTAAAGCTATACCCGCCTTTTTTGGGTGTGTTTCAACTAAAGTTTTTCTCAGTTATTACTTGTCAATATGAGACAGTTAAGCTAATTGCATGTGTAGCAGAGTGCTTTTTTTATCTTCTCCATGTCTGTACTGTTACAAAATTGTCAAAGGAGTTAGAACTTGGTTTATAGTTGCACGCTAAAAATATTTCCCTTATTATTTTTCTAATACTTTCGTTTTCTTTTATTTTTCAGGGATTGCTACTTAAAGCAATATTTTCCAAGGATCTAAGACCATTAATAGATGAACAATCATGCAGTCGGATGCATGACTTTGAATTTTACATGTCTCATAAATTGTGTCAATTAGTTAATTTTATAGTGCTAATCAGGGGCTAATCAGGGCAGCGCTAAAAAAAATGATTCAGAAGATTTAAAATAAAGAATATTGTGTTAAGGTTTGCAATTCAAGTTTCGTTCCACTTGCCAAGTAGGTTTTGGTTCAGTGTTTGTTTGAGATGTAATCTTACTGCGGGATGCATTCAGAATCATTCGGGTTTATGCAACTGTTGTTGCAAATAGACCAAGTAATCCTTCTGGAACAAGGAAAAACAGCAAACTATTGTATCACCTGGCAAAAATGCTGCTGCATTGTTGTCAGGCTTCAGTTTTCTTTTCTTTTTCAAATTGTTTGTCGTTTGAGATGTACCAAGGATTTGCTTTGTTAGCTTGGTGAATTTACAGGGCTACTTCCTGTTCCCAAAATGACTGTTACATATTGTGACTCATTTCTAAAATATAGAGAGGTTCATTGGCCATACTCATGTGCATGGTTCAATTTCGTTCCCTTTTTTGTTGTTTATAAAGAATAATGCCATGACTTTTTTTCAGGTTTTGATGGTGATTTTTTCTCTCAAATATGAAACGGTGTTTAATGGTGACTGGGTAGGTTTGGGTGTTCTTTTCCAGTTGGTCTTAAAGTTGAAAACATCTTCCCATGTCTTTTGGTTATTTCAAAGTAGATATTCATCGGCCCCTTTATGCATTCTAATGTGCTGCCTTACACTCATCCTTTGCTTGTCGTATGTGTTATTCCTTCATTAATAAAACCAAATGTAATTTCGTGGAGATTTAGACTATTCAACTAGTCAGTTGTGTTCTTGGTTGGCTTTGGGATCTTGCCAGTTTCCTCTTTTCTTTTCTTCTTTTCCATTTTTTCCCCTTTTGGATGGACCGTTCTTTTCATTGAATAAAAGTAGAACAGCCTTATTGACTAGGTTTCTGAGTATGACTCTTTCTGCCTGTGTAGTTAAGTTTTTTTTTAAAAAAAAACTTTTTTGCAGTCATCACGGTAAAGTTATTCAGAAATATTATTTACAAGTTTATATTCATTTTCAAAGTGTTCTTGGAATTTCATTATCGTCCAAATTCTTTTTGTATTCCTGTTTGTTTGTTAAAATATTTCTTCTCTCATATTTAATCTAAATCCTTAGGAATAAGGCACAAACAGGCTGTTCCAATTGTTTGAGCATCTTCCATTTTCCTTTTTTACAAAAAAAAGGTGAGAGAATCCTATCCAGCTCAACATGCTTACCATCAAAGATGGCTTTAAGCAATCCCATCAAAGGCCGAAACCTTATCCTTCATTGCTGGGTAATAGCATGAGCATCAAACATTAAAATAGACCTATTCTCCATTAAAATAGGAATTGGAGATCATTTTAATTCAGTTGAACCAGTGAAACCATCTCAGTTGAGGCAGATTATGAACAGGTTCAGGTAGTGCATAAGCGAGACAAATTTCGACTCTGATAACTGAAAATTATGGTCTATCAGAGTGGTGGATAATTTAGACAGTCTGTTCATGTCAACTTGGAAAGGCATGTATTCTCAAGCTTTTAATTGCTTGTCGTCCACGCTAAGAGGCCTAGTGAAAGAGTTAGCAAGTTGGCTATTTGAATGCAAATGAACTACCTCGAGTAAGTTGTTTTGGAGCAGGAACAAAATGATATTCCACTTTCATATGCTTCATTCTACTATGAAACACCAGATCTCGATACAAATATGTGGCGTTTGACATTGGCATAGTAGAGTATTGAAGGATTGTTTAGAGGTTGATGAAGTTCCTAAAGTAGATTTTCAACTCAATTGACTCGAACAATGGACCCTGTGCAGGAACGTAGCCTGTTGGAAAATTCCAACATTTGACCTTACATATGTTGAAATTAAATATACGTAGATGTCTTTCGGTAGTCTAATTAAAGTGATCTATTGAAATTTAAAGTTTGTACTAAAATAGGATATTAAATTATCATGGAATTGATGTGTAGATACTAGAAAGTAATTTTCAATTTATTGAGGGATCAAATTGAAAATTAAAGCATTTATTTTATTAAATAGGATTATGGTCCCCAACGACGGTTCCATTCGATGCTTTCTGTATTCTCTTTAGAAAACGATAGAAAAGGGTAAAAATCGAACGTTTGGAAGATCATACCAAGTGATTCAGATTAAAGTTATGGATTCAAGTACGCTTCCGTGGTTTTGTTTCATCTTTCCGATTCTCGATTATCATGCAAGAGATATGTAATTTTGTGATTTTGAATTTCTACAAATTGTATCAGAGCAACTCTATACATGATACTTTGAGAATTGAAAGAATTTTCTCTTTTCTTCATTAATGTGAAATTAGGGTTTCATTTTTTCTTAAATTTTGGTGAACTTACCATTGGATTTCATGGATATTACATATTTTAATTTAATTCCATGAAATTTACTATTGGTAATCATGATTTGAGAGATTGTTCGTTTGAATTCGGTGATTTGGTAATCATAATTTATTTCCTATATGTGTGTATGGATTCATATTTTTTTCCTCAAACGAACACAAATTGAATATGTGTGACCAAATCTTATTATATTCCATTATATTTTTTGGAATGCTTTTGCATACACATGTAGCAATTTTCAAATACAATTTTTGTGTGTTGAGATTCACACAGTTAAGTGTCGATAAATAAATAAATTCATGCTTTTGATTTCAGTTTTATATGATTTTGATATTTATATATATATCATATATGTACAAGAGCATGTTTTCAATCATTCTATTTCAATTTATTTGACACATCTCCCGTTCATATATGATTTGTTTGATATTCAGAATGAATTTAATTAAACAAGAAGTCGTCAAAGTGACCTCTTTTGCGTAGATTTATTCATTAATAATATTAAGATGGTTGTGTATGTGTAATTTCATGCGGGTATTAGCCGACCCAAAGGAAGGTTAATGTTTGGCCCAAAATACATATACACATGTGGTGGTAAATATGTGACAATTATCAGGTTATCCAATATGTGAGCAATATGTCGGCTCAAAGGAAGGCTTTTGCTTGACAGGACTTATTGTCAGTATTTGATTACTGTACAGAGGTGACCACTTACAAGTTAATATTACTGTCCAAAAACTTGATATTAATGTTGTGCTAGGTGTCTCGAGATGTTGTTACCTTATTTGAATTTAATGATTGTTTATTTGGTTATAATGTGAGCATGACAATTATTTGGTTTTGTTCTTTCTACAGTTATGATGTCTGCTACTTCTATTTCTGCCAACACCAACAATATACTCATGCTTAATGGGTCTAACTTTAAGGATTGGAAAGAAAACATTCTGATCATTTTGGATTGCATGAATCTGAACTATGCGCTAAGGGTTGAGCAACCCCCTTCTCTTATGGATGCAAGTTCTCTTGATGAAAGGAAGAACTTTCAGAAGTGTGATCGCTCGAATCACGTAAGTCTGATAATCATTAAGCGCGACAATTCGAAAGCCTTTCGAGGCACAACTTCTGATGAAATCACTAAGGCCAGTGAGTACCTTGCTGAGGCAGAGACAAGTACGCTTCTAGCGAGCTTGATCTCCATGAAGTATAAGGGTAAGGGAAACATAAGGGAGTACATCATGCAGATGTCTCATGTTGCTTCAAAATTAAGGGCACTATAAGCTTGAGGTGTTTGAGGACTTACTCATGCATTTAGTGCTGATATCGCTTCCCACATAGTTCAGTCAATTTAAGGTCAGTTATAACTGTCAAAGGGAGAAGTGGACTCTTAATGAGCTCATTTCATACTGTGTGCAAGAGGAAGAAAGGTCGAAGCAAGATTGCTCAACTGGTTAGTGTTACTAAGGATAAGGGCAAGGACATGAAAAGAAAAGCTATTGATAAAGCTGCTAAAGATAAAGGTCCAGCACAAAAGAAACAGAAAGATAATGAGGGATGTTTCTTTTGTGGCAAACCTGGACACATTAAGAAGGATTGTACTAAGTATCATGCTTGGCGTGCCAAGAAAGGTATATTTCTTACTTTGGTCTGTTCTGAAGTTAATTTAGCTTCAGTACCTAGAAACACATGGTGGTTAGACTCTGGTGCTACTACTCACATAAGTGTTTCGATGCAGGGATGCCTGAGCTACCGAAAGCTAAATGATGGTGAAAGATACATCTTTATGGGCGATGGCAAGTCGGTAGAAGTTGAGGTGATAGGGCATTTTAGATTGTTATTAAGAACTTGATTGTTTCTTGATTTGAAAAACACTTTTATTGTACCGTCTTTTAGACGAAATTTGGTTTCTATTTCCACTTTAGACAAATATGGTTTTTCTTATTCATTTGGAAATTGTCAATTTAGTCTTTCAATTAATTCCAGTGTTGTGGGCATTGGTTCATTAAGTGCATTTGACAATCTATATTTTCTTGACACTATTGCTTCATATCATGAATCCTTGCATGTTGACTCAAGAGGTACTAAGCGTAAATTAAATAAAGAAAATTCAGCTAAATTGTGGCACAAGCGTTTAGGTCATATCTCAAAAACCAGAATTGAGAGACTTGTGTCAGACGGAATTTTCGATACACTTGACTTTTCCGAACTTGATGTTTGTGTTGAGTGTATAAAAGGAAAACAGACCAAAATAAAGTGATTATGTGCCAACAGAACTATAAACGTCTTGCAATTGATACATACGGGCATTTGTGGGACATGCCCTATGACTTCTTGGAATGGTCAACAATACTTTGTGTCATTCATAGACGATTACTCACAATATGGGTACCTATATCTAATTCACGAAAAATCAAAGGCACTGGACATGTTCAAGGTATTTAAGGATGAGGTTGAAAATCAACTCAACAACAGAATTAAAAGTGTCAGATCTGATCGTGGTGGTGAGTACTACGGCAGATATGACGGTTCAGGAGAACAACGTCCACGTCCTTTTGCTATCTTCCTAAAGGAATGTGGAATTGTCCCACAGTACACTATGCCGGGATCGCCTAGCATGAATGGTGTAGCTGAAAGACGAAATAGAACTCTGAAGGATATGATGAGGAGTATGATTAGTCATTCCTCCTTACCAAAATCACTCTGGAGAGAAGCACTAAATACTGCAGCTTATATTCTCAACAGGATACCAACTAAAGCAATTGGTTATAAATCAATGCAAGACAATCAAGTTTGGGATCTTATCTCATTACCTGCAAGTGCGAAGCCCATTGGTTGTAAATAGATATTTAAAACAAGAGGGACTCGAAGGGTAATGTGGAAAGATATAAGACTCGTCTTGTAGCTAAAGGTTTTAGTCAACGTGAATGCATTGATTTTAAAGAGACTTTCTCTTCGGTTTATATGAAAGACTCCTTTAGGATAATAATGGCATTAGTTGCACATTTTGATCTTGAGTTACATCAGATTGATGTAAAGACAGTGTTTCTCAATGGAAACATTGATGAGACAATGTATATGGTGCAACCAAACAACTTTGTGTCTGGAGACCCAAAGATTATGGTTTGCAAATTAAGGAAATTCATCTATGGGCTCAAGAAGGCTTCCCGTCAGTGGTACTACAAATTTCACCAAGAAGTTGTCTCATTCGGTTTTGAGACAAATTTTGTTGATGATTGTGTGTATCACAAGTTCAGTGGGAGTAAATGTATATTTCTGGTGTTGTATGTCGATGGCATACTGTTTGCCACTAATGATTCAGGATTGTTGCACGACACCAAGAGCTTTCTTTCAAAGAGATTTGAAATGAAAGATCTTGGGGAAGCCTCTTTTGTTCTGGGAATCAAGATACACCGGGATCATTCTCAGGGCATTATTGGATTATCACAAAAGAGCTATATAAAAAAGTGCTGCAAAGGTTTGGCATGCAGAATTGCAAACCAGGAGATTCCCCTGTGGCTAAGGGAGACAAGTTCAGTCTCAGTCAGTGCCCTAAAAATGATCTTGAGGTTAAGGAAATGTAGAAGATTCCATATGCTTCAGCTATTGGAAGTTTGATGTATGCTCAGGTTTGCACACGACCTGATATAGCGTTTATTGTTGGTATGTTAGGCAGATATTTAAGTAACCTTGGTATGGATCACTGGAAAGCAGCCAAACGGGTTATGAGGTACCTACAGAGGACTAAGGATTACATGCTCACATATAG
Source organism: Boesenbergia rotunda (assembly GCA_024364735.1). Classification (NCBI taxonomy): domain Eukaryota; kingdom Viridiplantae; phylum Streptophyta; class Magnoliopsida; order Zingiberales; family Zingiberaceae; genus Boesenbergia; species Boesenbergia rotunda. The sequence continues at coordinate 213,550 of JAGFNQ010004921.1, forward strand.
GAAATCAGATCAGTTGGAGATCATAGGATATTCTGATTCTGATTTCGCTGGATGCCAAGATTGTAGAAAATCCACCTCGGGCTACATTTTTCTGTTGGCTGGGGGAGCTATTTCATGGAGAAGTGCTAAGCAGACACTAGTAGCACCTTCTACTATGGCAGCAGAATTTGTAGCATGTTATGAGGCATCCAATCACGGAATATGACTACGAAACTTTGTCACTGGGTTGCGCATAGTTGGAGGTATTGAAAGACCACTAAAGTTATATTGTGACAATAACTCAGCGGTGTTATATTCTAATAACAACAGGAGTTCTACTAAGTCAAAGCATATTGACATAAAGTTCCTGGTTGTAAAGGAAAGAGTACAGAGTGGACAGATTACGATAGAGCATATAGGGATAGACTCAATGATAGCGGATCCACTGACTAAAGGGTTACCGCCCAAGGTTTTTCATGAGCATACTGCTCATATGGGTGTTGTATTGTTTTAGGATTCTTAGGTTTAGTGGGAGTCTGTATATATATATTTTTTATTGCTCTATACTATGTTATGGACACATTCATGGTGTAATTTGGATATTTCTGTACAGATATAAGGTATTCAATTATATTCCACCCTGTTATATATGGTTGTGGTTGATCTCACTAAGGAATAACGTTGGACCAGTTGGAAATAGGCATGTACAGATCACATTGCATGCAATTTCCATGCTATGCATCCATGATTAATCTATGTCATTTGGTTGTATTGGTATATATAATTATTGATGGGTTTAGTCACGCTTAAAGTGATGAAAATCTCTTTAGTCCTATATTAGTATAATTAATGGACGAGATTGTTTAAGGGATATCCTTATTTATGACAGTAAAATTTGACCTCATAAGGTAATGCATATTTATCCGGCGATATTTGTAGTCCAAGTGAGAGATTGTTGGAAAAATCCAACATTTGGACTTACATATGTTGAAATTAAATATGCGTAGCTATCTTTCGGTAGTCCAATTAAAGTGATCTATTGAGATTTAATGTTTGGACTAAAATAGGATATTAAATTATCATGGAATTGATGTGTAAATATCATAAAGTAATTTTCAATTTATTGAGGGACCAAATTAGAAATTAAAGCATTTATTTTATTAAATAGGGTTATGGTCCCCAAACGACGGTTCCATTCAATGCTTTCTGTATTCTCTCTACAGAACGATAGAAAAAGAATGAGAACCGAACGTTTAGAAGATCATATCAAGTGATTCAGATTAAAGTTATGGATTCAGATACGCTTCCATGATTTTGTTTGATCTTTCTAATTCTCGATTTATCATGCAAAAGATATATAAGTTTGTGATTTTGAATCTCTACGTAGCCATCTTTAGGTGAGTGGGATCACTTGACTCACTCAGAAATTAACCTCATTTGAAATTTATAAGCACCCTTTGTATAATGTAATTTAGTTGTACCTTCATTTTTTTATATATATCTCACTGCTATCATTATATTATAAATAAAATCAGATTGCAGGTGAACTGGTGGACCTACAATATTATATATATTACATTGTCATGATATATTCAAATAAAAGTTGATAAAAAAATTAATAGTTATATGAAAAAAAATCATCTTTAAAAATTAAAAGTTTAATGGATAAATTATTTTATGATATATTTAAAATATATCATTATTTAATAAAGGCGAAAATTTTAAATTTTTATTAATTTTTTTTTAAAAAATCATGATAAATTTAATAATTCATCCCTTTTAGAACGGATCACATTTCAGGAACAATTTGAAACGTTCATCGTTGAGATATGAGAAGTAGCCAGAACTCCCATTCACACACGTTATATCCATCTCGTTCCTTCGCCTCCAATAACAAGGGCGGTGGAAAGTTGGGTAGAAATTAATCCATTCAAGAATTATCGCTGGAGACGTATCCGCACAAGAGGAGGCCGAAGCCGAGGTCGCTACTGAGGGAGAGCGAGAGAGATTATTGGAGAATCGGGCAGAGCAGTGATGGCGAAAACGGCGGCTCGATATCCACCGGAGTCCGAGACCGACGACGGCGAGGAAGGGGGAGATTATGGCAGAGATAGAGCCCCAAAGGCGAAGAACAAGCCTTCGGATTCCGTCGGCGCCGAACCGCCCGTCGTGTGCCTCCTGCGCTTCTCCGTTGACTCCGCAGCTGGCGCTCTCATGGGATCCGTTATTGGCTTCGGTAGGTGTCATCTTAGCCTCCGCTCATCTCCATCTGCTCTTGTTCCCATGTTTGATATGATAGTTCTTTTGTTCCCTGCGCAATCTTTGTCTAGTTTCTTATCTCTGGTGGCGGTCGCGCATTATTCTTTCTGTAATTAATCTTTGACGTAGAATTGCTAAATGATGCGGGAAGCATCCGGCTGTATCACGGTCCGTGCTTGAAGAACGCTTGAGTAAATGGAATTAGGACTTCCATGTAGTATATAGTCTCCCGGCCATTAGACTAGGATTTGAGTTTCATCTCCAAATATTTAAGTTTTCTTGCTTATAGAAGGTCGGTCATAGCACGATAGATTTTGCCAAATTTTCGTACCATGTACCATCAAAGTTAGAATTCCTCTATCCGATTTTGGTGTGTTATATTCTCTATGTCCTTATGAAATGAGATACAGTGACATAAACAATAAAAACTAAAATGAAACTAAAGATGGCCATGATTCTTTGATATTTTGGAAGTAACTATAGTGGTAGATAAAGATGCTATCTCTTGACTATTCATCCTTTTGCTCCTTATAGGTCGGTGACATTTGGACATGCCATACTAAGGCCTAAATAATTGTTGGAACCATGTTTCGAGCTTCATGGAATTCTAGTTATCTGTGTCCATCCTGCCTTCGACTGTAAGGCATATTTGCATCTAGCAAATGGTTATGGTTTATCTTATATAGAAACACTTTAGAAGCTGATGTTAGTGGAAGATTAGGCATCTTTGCCCTATTGATTGTTCAAGTGGAAGGATCAAGATGCCAATGGTGTTGGCTTTGAAATTTTCAGAAAATGACAGATGTATTAGGTGCTTTGATGTGTGTATTTCCACTTAGGTCTTATGTGGCAATGAAAAGGTGTGAGATGTGGCTGTCCAATGGAAGTAGCATATATATATAAGGGGTGGTACAAAATTGACGTTCTGAGAAAATTAAGTCAAATTGTGTTGTCAACGTCTTGTAATGTAACATAGTTTATTTGATATGAATGTGTTCTGATTTTTGGATTTCCATGTAGGAGTAAAAAACTTTTGTTCCCTTGGGTGACTTCTACAAGTTATTCTGCACCTTCAACCTTCTTCAGTGACCAAATTTTATTGTATTACCATGATGATCCAAGAATGCATGCATCTGTGAAATATCTACTTATATTTAAGTTGTAGAGTTATCATATAATTTCTAAAGAGGCAGTGTTCACTTCTTCTCTGAAGAATTCATTTGTTTAATTGCTACATATTTGCAATTAAGTGGTAAGATTGTTTGTGGACCTAACTTGCTCATTATAACAACACATCAAGAGAAATAGGATAAGGGGAAAAAGTGGGTGGCAACAGAATTGCAATATTTGTTCTATTCTTATGTTTTTATTTGTACTATCAGTTCATTGATTTCTGGATCTTTTGGAATTGTTTTTCCATGTCGACAAATGATTATTGGCTACATTGATGGTCTTCACTTCAGGATCAGGTTTGATGAAGAAGAAAGGATTCAAGGGATCCTTGGTTGATGTGGGGTCATCCGCTAAGGTACCATTACTAGTAATGATTTCTAATTTGCTGTTTGTTTCCTCATTAGTTCCTGCACAGCATACATAAGCCAAACTTTTTAACTGGCACACATGCGTGCTAGACATTTGCAGTTTTAGCTGGTGTCCATAGTCTTGTTTCCTGTTTCCTAAAGAGATTCAGAGGGAAGGATGATGGTATGGCACTGATAAAATGTTGTTGAATAATTTCAGTGGAATGAAGCTACTGGTCTAAGTTTAATCATCATGTTGTTTGCAGCTATCAATGCAGGCATAGCTGGGTGTTGTACAGGTCTTGCATTCGGTGTACCAGGTACATTTTATTTCTCCTTTATTACTTGTCTCTTGTACAATTTATCTTGCTCATCTGGTAATGGCATTGATTCATGGATTACCATTTTGCCATCTTTCACATTATCAGTAGCTTTCATGTTTTACCCCAAATTGTTCTGGCTGCCAACTGCTTGCACATGAAACTACATTTATTTGTTTTTTCCCCTTGATTTTGGTCTATAATTCGTGCTTTCCTTTGCTCAAGTTGTACTTTTGTATGATACAAAGTTGAGGTTGCTAAAAAGTACTTTCACTTGAAATGAGCTGTTGGCATTTGATGCAACACCAAAGTTTAATCAGAACTCACATGAGAAATTGAATTGAGTTGATGCTGCACAAGGGGATAACTATCGTCTCACACAGGGAGCACTCACGAAGAGAAAAAGATTTTTTTAAAATCTAAAATGTTATCTTATAAGGGGCTTTAGGGTCACAATTAAAGGGCTGGTCTTATTTTGTTCCTAAAAACTCCGTCTAATTTGCTGTAATAAATATAAGAAACTTCTTGGAAAAAAAAAAGAGAAAAACCTTAAGCAACTTTTAGAAATTAAATACTCATAATTAAAACTAACTCTAAAATGAAGCTATAAACCGTATCATTTGTGCTTGTTTATAGTTGTACAAACATAGGATGGTTGTCACCTCCCAAGTATTTAAAGAAACTACTTTACAATTATACCAAGTACTGAAAATGATAAATACTAGCTAAATGCTGATTTAAATATATTTTTCTTTGAAAACAAAAGAAGAAAAAAGTTTACATATTTATTATTTGAACCATAATTATCTCTCTAACCGTAACTATATAACATTCATTACAAAAAGTTTATGAATTGGCCTGTTATTGTCATTGACTTGGTTCAAGTTAACCAATAGTTTCAGTGCAAGTGTATCTAGCTATATCTCAAGCTTGTTCCAATGGCAGGTTCACCAGGAGTTCTGCTGCAGAGTTGCCTCAGCTTTGGAGCATTCTCATTTCTCATCCAAGGACTCAATAAAAATCAAGATGCAATTGCTATTCCTCGCCTGACCAGTGGAGGTAACGAAGGAGATCCAGCAGTTGTTCTTCCTCCATTTACGCTTCCACTTCCTCTCCAGTTGTTGGAAGGATTTTCATCCTTCTGTGAATCCTTACCCAAGTCCAAGAGAATAGCAAATAATTAAATACTCCTCCCCATTTTGATGTAGAGTGTTTCGAGCATAGACTTGAAACCTTTTTTGTTTTCGAGCGATGTCGGATTCTGCAGATACTTTTCTATTTGAATTTATTTGAAATCTTCGCTCGAGGGATAGCATGGAGATCCTCCACCACCTTGATGTTGTTGATCAATTACAGATGCTGAAATTCCTCAAAACTATTTCACCCTCAAGTAAACTTGTATAGCTCCTGTTGTTGTATTTCAAGCTATGATTAATTCATATGCAGGAGCAAACTCTGGCACCATTATCTTAATCTTCATATAAGTAATATCTGGACTAGATGTGAAGACTTCGCATCACTCGGTACAGATGGTTTCATGTAAGAAATCACGAGGATGAAGTTGCATATGTCGAAACATAATACGAAGTTGCAATTGTCAAAACACTCAGAATTATCTGATTTTTTAATTTTCTCCTAGCTACTACCACTCAACATTCCTAAAGTTGTTTCATAATGTTAGGTCACACATCAGTTTTCTCACCTTCCACTTTTCAACTATATCCGAACCTTTATTATTGACGCAGAATCCTGCAAACATATTTTAGTTGCACATTGAAAAGGTTTAGCGTGTGTGGAGACACATAAGATTTGAAGAATCAAAACCTTGACTTCCCAACTGGTTAATATGATTTCCACTTCAACTAATTTTAGCTCGATTAAATTCTCATCACTTTTTACAAGTAAATTTTTTAGTCAGAGCTACACTGATGCCTTAGCATATGAATCTCCCCTGGGATGGAGTTAGCATTTGCCATTAAAGAAGCACCACATGCTTCGTATGGGATGTTGAGGGTTCATCATCATTCTCAATTAAGAACTCATTTGCAGCTCCTTCATCTGTCAGGCATGTTTAGAATATGTTTCATAGATGGCCATAGAAACCTAAATCCATAATCCCTTTGGTTGGACAAGCATCTGTTCCATTAAAAAAGTCACGTTAAGGAATTGTATGGATGCAAGTTACCTATCTAGACAGTATTTAAAGCTCATAGCTGAATGATTCTGGGAAATTAAGTGCAGAAAAGACGAATGAATTTGCCTGGGATTGTGCTTGTGAAAGACTGCAGCAAAGTCAACCATAGCAAATGAATAGTCTAGTCAAAGAAATTTAATTGAAGTGCAAAAAGAAATCACAAATATCTATGTGATTTGTCAAACATATCATGAAGTAGGAAGTCATTAATTATGACCCTAAAGTTGCTGGGTTTCCTCTGAGTTCAAATCCTGTAGACCACTAGACATGCATTTGCCTGGGACTGGTGGGAAAGGTTTAGCCACTTCCAAACTATCATCTAGCTAAACCCAATTCTTAAAGTAAAGCAATATAGGCAATCAGAAACAGGTGGTACAACTTCATAGTGCTATAACTTAAGCGAAAGTTGCAAGTATCTTTGTCTTCACTAATCAGGCCTTTAGTTGAAATTATGAATAACAATAACAAAACTATGGTTATGAACATAGGAAAGACATTGGAGTAGCATAAAACTCAAGTGTCCTGTGAAAGAAACAAGTCAATAAACATAAATCAAAGTAAAAAAAAAAACAAGCTGCACAAGTACAACTGCCAGCTGCTATTTTAAACAAAAGGCAGAGTAGAAAGTTTTCAGCTATTAAATTTGAAACCGACCAATTGTGGCTGATTCAAATCAATGCCACCTACTGACTAAATCAGATTAAAGTTACTCTTTCCCATGAAGACTATTAAAGCAAGTTATCACACACACACGAAACAGATTCACTATTCTCATTCATAAAGCAAGGGCCCCTACTGTGTATAGTGTTCTATAATCAATTCCACCCAACATCTTCCAGTTCTTTATTGAAAGAAAAGTATCTGAACAACACTAACAACCAAGTAATTGGCTTATTGTCCAGTTAAGCAAGAGAACTGCCCTTGTGGCAATTGTGTTTACAACTTGTGATGCGGCACAGAAACTACTTATAGATGTTGCCACTGAGATCACAAGAATGAAAAAAGAATAATTGAGAATTGTTCTCAACGAGTGGAAGAACATCTTAGAGGTTTCCTTTATCTCTCCTTAAACACCAACGATCTCATCAAGGACTCAACAATCTAAAGCATGTACACCAACATTGAATCAGAACAAAATCATCTACACAAAGGTGAACAATGGATGAAGTAGTGTTAATTTTACATACATATGAAGCAGCATCAAGCTGGGTATCCTTCACAGCTGACTTCCATAGTTAAGTTCTTGGAAACACACCCAGCATCTTTCCCCTTCCCAAGTTCTCGAGTAGTTTCTTTGCACCATCCACTTCCATGTCGGCAAGTCTCTGCAAGTATCTGCAAGCTCCTGCAGCCACCATTTGTTTCCGGCACTTTCCCGAGTGCGAAATTGATAACAATATGGATATTTGGTACTTCTTATCTATATGGACTGAGGGATCGAGGAGCTGAACAATGTTTACAATCCCCTTCTCCTCCATCCTTAGTAGTCTCTGATAGCCAGGGAATGACATCAGTGAAGCCAGAGCCCTTAAGGCAGCTTCCTTTTCCTCCAAAGCTTTGGCTTCCAACATGCGCGCCAGAGGAGGCACTGCGTCCTCAAACTCCTTCCTTGTCCTCCCTAAAACCAAAGCCAACTCGGTGACTGCCCTCGCTGCCTCTGTTCTTGTTCCTGGTTTGTCGCTCTCTAGTGCAGTGATGGTGCGAAGAAGGAACCCAGATGAGGCAATGATCTCAGCTATGTACCTGAAAGATGCTAAATTTCTTAATAAGAAAACCCCAGGCTCAAGATTTCGATCCTCTCCTCTGTCGACTGCTTCCCAGTAGTTCTTCAGGCATTCCAAAGCCCCTTCTTTGAAGATGGATAGCTTTATGCTTTCGGATTCCCCACCAGTAGATAGATTACAGAGGCATCTGATAGCGTTCTCTTGGGCAAGAGGTGTTCCTGATGCTAAAAGACTTATGAGGACAGGGACTCCGTTCTCTTCGATGAAGTTCTGCCGGAGCTCTTGGGATGTGGCGAGATTTTTCAGCACTGCAGCGGCAGCGGCCTGCGCAGAGGAACTTCCGGCGCAGCAGATCTCCAGGAGGGCGGCGATCCCGCCTCGGGACCCGATGATGATGGCGTTATCCCTATTTTGGGTTAGAATTTCGAGGGCGATGCAAGCCTTCTCCTTGGCAGCGCCGCCCTCGGACTCAAGGACGCGAGCGAGGTGGTGTAGGAGGAGCGGGCCTTCTGCCACTATAAAATGGTGGCAGCTTTGCACCGCCAAGATCCTCGCGATCGCAGCTGCAGCCTTCTCCCTCGCCTCGTGACAGGACACCGTGCCGGTGACAAAATCAAAGAGGCGGACTAGCGCTGACACCACACCCTGTCCAGCAGCGACCACGACGTTCTTGTCTTCCTGGTGGATCAGGTCGAGAAGATAATCCAACGCGGCAATCCTCGACTCGGAGCTTCCAATCTGAAGTCTGGTCACAAGGCTCCTGGCCTCAGCCCGTACGAGCTCTCGTCGAGAACTCCCCGCCTCCGTCGGAGGCGACGGCAGGTAGGCAAGCGCGCCGGAGCTTAAGATAAGATCGGCATCGGCAGCAAGCTGGTGGAGCGCCGCGGCGGCGGCGGCGATCTCGCTCTGGGTCCGGAGCCTGGCCGCTGGGGGATCCGGCGAGCGGCAGATGGCGGCGAGTGCGAAAGCGGCGGAGAGGGTTTGGGAGAGTGAGCGGAGGAGGTCGGCGACGAGGGGGGTAGGTGGGAGCGGAGCGAGGTCGTCGAGGGAGGCGGAAAGGCGAGCGACGGCGGACGATATGGAGGTCCAGCGGCCGCGAAACGACTGTGCGTGTGCGGCAGCGGCAGATAGGGAGGAGAGGAGGAGGCGGCAGTGACGGAGGTCGTCGCCGTCTCCTGCGGGAACGGCGGCATCCATGGCGGGAAGGGTGGAGATGGGTCGATCGATTCCTGGAGCAGACCCAACAACTCTCTCAGCGGGCACTGGAAGTTCGATTGTGTTGGACTCCAATACAAGTAATTACAAGTCTTCGGTTCGTGGAAATTTTTATTACTTTTTAATCTCTAAAAAAATAGAAAAAAAAAATAAAAGAAGATTGGATGGAAATTAATAACACCCGTATTGTACTCTCCCTGATCCCCGGATTAACGACTCAACCATTAAAAAAATTTAAAAGCGATCGGGGCTACGGTGTTAGATCTTTGAATATAGATTTCATTGAAATTAGTGACAAATTATACGAGTTTTTGTTGGTCGCTGACTTGTATCTTTTCGGTTTTTGACTTAATCGATTTATGATCGTTGGATCTTTCGAGAAGTTGCTTTCGGAGGAAGCAAATTGATTGATTTACGTCAAGGCTAGTGTTCGACACTATCTTCGTAAAATGATATTGCTCCGCTACTGGTGCTCACGGATAGTAGCAATTCGTTTCCAAGATACAACAACGTCGTCTCGGAATAGTAACACTTCAAATTTCGAGACCGGCGAACCTTTCCGTAGGTTTTTTGGACTTTCGATGCAGAAGATGGATGAGTACAAATGTTTTTAGATTGCAATGCTTGAATGAATGAAATGATCAAGTGAAGGGATCTATTTATATTAAGTGAAGAGATAAACTCTTTGGTTCGGACAGATCTGGACCGTTCATAACGAAAGGGTATAACCCTTTAAAGGTCTTTTAATCTCGTCCCTTGATCTGAAGAGTTATAACTCTTCAGATCCCATCTTGATCTCAGCCGTCAGATTAGAACATTTAATCTGACGTCTCAGATCCATTCTTCCTCTTCACAGTCAAATTCGAATCCGACGCTCTAGATCGCACCTGCCTGCGATCTATCCAGATCTTTGATCCGACGACCACCATCTGTTCGCTCAATCCAGTCATCGTTATCTACACAGTCACATGTCACATAGGCACTGTCTCGTCACCGACATGCCACATGGCGCCACCTGATCAGGACACGTCATCGCCACGTGGAGCATAAAAGTGTAAAGTACGCCAACAAAGCGCCCATTGCGCGCGGCGGGTGGCGAGCTCGCAGGTGCTTGCACCTGCTCGCTCAAGGGTAGAGACCTCCTGTGCTTTTGTATTAACAACATTAGCACAGGAACACATATAAGGAAACATTGACTCTCGCCGGTTAGCAATGTGAGATTAGGGCTGTGCATTCGGTCAAAACCGAACCGAATTAACCGAAAACCGAATTAACCGAATTTTTTTGGAGTCGACCGAACCGACCGAATTTTCCACCAAAACCGAACTTACCGAACCGATAAAATTTCGGTTAATTCGATTTCCGACCGAATTAACCGAAATTTTTATATTAATTTGATTTTTAATTAAAATAATCAGATTTATTTAATTAATTATATTTTTAAATAAAAAATAATTAAATTAATATTATTATTCGGTTTATTCGGTTTAATCGATTTAACCGAATTACAAAATTCCAAACAGAACCGAACCGATTTAACCGAAAAATCGAACCGATTTTTAAAAAAAAAACCGAAAACCGATTTAACCGAACCGAATTTCAAAAATTGGTCGGTTCAGTTCGGTTAATTCGATTTTTCCGAACTTTTGCTCACCCATATGTGAGATTAAAGTCTCATCTTTTTCCTTAATGCTCATTTGAGCGTATCTTGAACAATTAGTTTCTCATTCACCCTTAATCGGTTTTGAGCAAATAAATAGTCCAGATTTATCTACGCGAAATGTAGGTTTCGATTTTGAAGTCAAACTTGACTTTCAACGATCGATGACATTAAAATTTTACTTTGCAAAATCGTATCCGTTTTTATCTCTAAAAACAGTTGGTCAAGAGAGCTGAGCAGTCTAAATAGACCATCACCAGTATTTACTCCTCGCTAGAAAATTTTAATAGGAACAGGTTGGTCATGTATACGTCCGATTGATATTAATAATCAGATAAAAAATTTCATGAGATTGAATTATTTATTTTCAAAATTAAACGATTAAAAAACTTAAGTATATAAATAAATAAATAAAACTTATAAGAAATGAGGCGGAGGATCCATTCTCACGTGGAGCGTCACGTCGTGAATTGCTGTCATTTCCAAATTTATCAAGCGGGGCATCCATTCAAAGATTAATCGGCCTATGAAAACAAGCACTCGGAAGTCTCCCGCCGCGATCGCTACTTTCCATATTTAACCCGACGGCCGTCCCTCTCCAAAATTAACCCAATAGTTACTTAAAAGAAATGAATTAGAAAAATGTCTGGAAGTTGAAATATAATGGAGGTGGTCCCATGCCGTATTGTCCTATTAAATGGTTTACCTTGGTGGGTGCGTTTCGGGGGTCCTGCAGGCTGGGGTAGAGGAACGTCTGGTGGACTCGGTAGTATTTAATGGACGAGCTGATGAGCAACTGAGCCAGGACGGGGAAGGTGGGAAGACAAATTATGTGTCTATTATTGACTCGTTTTTATAATAATAATAATAATAACAACATTGTCCTACCTGATTAATTTCGCAATCATATGTAAAAAGATAAATCAGCAAATGAGTGAAAAAACATTATATATAATTTTTATAGAAATTTGATTTATACCCATTCATATGGCCCGACAAAGGTCTCGATGTACCTGTCCAATTTTCTTATTCGATTTAGCCGATATGATGAAATTGCTTAGCTAATACTATTGATTTATTTAATTTCTCTAACTCAATCAATTTGTTTTATATCGAGAGGATAAATTGTGTTAGTTGGATGCATGCATTATTTAAATGTTAGAGTTGTTAAAGAAAAATACTTTTTTAAAAATATTAAAAATAATTAATCTTTATTGGAAGTTATAATTTTAATAAAATAATTTAATGAAACCCGATTGAATTTTAATAAAGATGATTAATTTTAATTAAAAAGGATTAGAAATAATTGTTCCTTATTCAAAGTTTGTGATTTTATTAAATTTGGCATTTATAAATAACTTTTACAATAAATATAGAAATATTTATTTTATGAATAGATAACACAATTCTTATTGGCATTAATGAGACAGAGTTTCTCTTTATTGAGCTGGAAGATCATGAACGTGAATAGGTCCTACACGTGTGCTCATGAAATAATAAATAATATATGGGCAATTATAATATAGGTCTTAAATAACCACGAGAAAATGCCAATAATAATTCTCAATGATAGCTCTACTATAGGAATTTCCTATAAAAGCTGAGGAAAAAAATTTAAATGAAAAATTTCACAGTATTTATTTGTTGGAAGAAAAATTAAAAAGGTCATTTAATTTGTTATCTTTAAATAATATTAAAAGCACACTCTATTCTATTTTTCATTTTAAAAAACTCTTATTCCAATGCTAATACAATAACTATGATCATATTTATTACGTTAGAATAAAAATAAACATTTCAACTAAATCAAAATTATTATACATAAAACATTTATTATATTAAACTGTTTTTTAATATTTAATTACAATTACTCTATTTGCTCGTAATTATTAATTTCAAATGTTCCAGATTAATTAGATTGGCCTCACGCCTACCTAAAGCACTACACATAACACATGGTCTTCTTTTGTTTGGCCTTTCCCTTTTAATCAATTTGATGACCACTGATAGAAATTAGATTCTTTTAAAAAGTGACATCCAAATTTAATTTATCAATCATTAAACTGATTAATTATTCTAAATATTAACAAGATAATTGAAATAAGCACTACACATAACACATGGTCTTCTTTGTTTGGCCTTTCCCTTTTAATCAATTTGATGACCACTGATAGAAATTAAATTCTTTTAAAAAGTGACATCCAAATTTAATTTATCAATCATTAAACTGATTAATTATTCTAAATATTAACAAGATAATTGAAATTCCTGATCAGGATCAGTCAATTTGAAACTCACCGTGCTCAAGCTAATTAGGGCTGTAGTATTGAAAGTCAACACTCTGGAGGAGGAAAGAAGAATCCCTCGAGGTATTCCTGAAGAAATTGTTGCAGAAAAGTCAAATCTAGGGAGCATCATAAATCAGAAAGAGTTCTCAAATATTAGTGTCACTGAATTGCTTTTACCTAATGGAATGAAGGTCTGCTATAACTGTACTGACTTTCTCGATGTTTAGATTATTGTCACTGGTTTTGCGTATGGTGGATTATTTGAATATCCAGAAGATGAGTATATTTCTTCTCCAATGGGATCCATTATTTTTTGGGAAATTGGTATTTTGGTTATAACCCTTTTGCGCTAATGGATACGCTCCCTGGTAAGCAAGCTGATGTCAGTACAAACGTTGAAGCTAATGAAACAATCAATTTGGTTGAAATATAGTATGCTAATAGAATTGATGTTTGTGAAATTGATTTTCAACTTTTTCAAATTTGGAAATCAAGCTCCATCTCGATGTTCCGAAGATTTCAAAAGTTCAGCAACTACAGTTAGATTTTACCAATTTAGTATCAGATGATCTTCCTCTTAAGCTACCTACCACTTAATATTATTTTAAATTCGAGGAAGAATTTTTTTTCAACCCAAGAAGACTGATGCAGGAGAATCTATAGATTTTTATTATAATTTTTATAATTTACATCTTTTTTATATTTATGGTATTTTTGATATTTTAGGTATTTTTAATTTATCTTGTATTTTTTTATTTGAGTACGTTTAAGGATTTTAAAATTGTGAATCTTTTCTTTCTTTTTATGATTTCTTTCTTTTCTTTATAAGTTAATAATTGGGGTATATATGTTGAGATTGTTTCCAATTCTATCAGGATTTTTCTTTTTTGTTAAGATTTTCATTCTTGCATATTTTAGAGTTTTTATTTTTTGATGTGTATAAGGGTCTCTTTGGTTGATCTCTCGAAGAAGATTTTTAATTTAATAATATTTTTGACAATGTTTTTATTTTTTTATTTTTTATTATTGCTCTTCGAGTCAATAGATTTTAGAAGGTTATTTTCATAATTCATGGGTGAATCAACGGATTTAGGGAGTGTTTGGGAGAATTTTTGCTTCTTGAAAAGTGATTCTTGTAGAGATTATCTTGAAGTCAGTGAGAAGCTAAAGCATGGAGTGTTTGGAAATAGAAGCTAAAAGCTGATACAAGGTAAAGTTTGAGTGTTTGGTGAATAATTGCTTCCAAGCTTAATTTTTAATTAAATGACAATAATATCCTTAAACTATATAATTTTTTTTTAATTATCTAAATATAGTAATATACACCATCAATAATGTTTTATATATTTATTAGTATATTTTGAATATTATATCAAAATTAATTTTTTAATAATATATATGTTTAAAAATATATAATTAATAAAAATATAAATATAAAAAATGACAAATTTATATAAATTTATTAAAAAATTATGAATATATAAATTATATGAAAATATAAAATTTATTTAAAACTATGGTGGCAATTATGTAAAATGATAAATTATTAAGGGTATAAATGTCTACTTTTAATTCTAGACCATAAGCAAAAAAGCAAAAGCAGAAGCAGAAAAAACCATCAAATTCTTGCTTCCAGCTTTTGGCTAAAAGTTATAGAAGTTAAAGCAGAATCTGATATTCACAAACACTCAAAAGTGTTTCTATGTAGTTAGAATCTAAAAGGCAGTTAGCAGAAGCTCTTCCAAACACTCCCTTAATAATCCGTTGGATAATGGCAATATGTCCAACGTCAATAGCATTGGATGAATGGTCACCAACTGGCAGAGAACAAATTAAAGGGGATGCATATATATCATTGACTTTAGTTCGATTCCTTCCTTCCATCTGTTTTTTTCCTCGCTCGATCGGTCTTCATCAGTCCTGATCAGAAGATGATACTCGGAATTAATTATTTTCCCAGTTAGATCAACGTCTCATCATCCCACTTCTAAAAGATATAATTAATAGAAAAAGAATTAATGAAGAGAGTACTCATGAAGTACTTCTTAATGCTTCTCTTTTTGATCACAGGATTAATTTGCCAAAACTCCTAATTAATTTCCTTGCTAGAAAAAACAAAAACATATATAAAATTAAAGCATGGATAATCTTGCAGCCGGGGACTGAATATATTCTGCATGCAGCAAAGATGGAAAAGCAGTCCACATTATATATGCTTCAGAGATCATAAAGAGAGAGTATATATTGTCACTGTGCAAGTTGGCGTTGACTTACATTTCCTGCAGCATGCATTATAAATAGGGCAGATCGATGAGGCAAGAACAAGGGCAGCAGGGGGAACTCTTAGTAGAGTTAGAAGAGGGGTCTTGCATGAGGGTAAGGGCCTTCTTTGGTTAAGCCAAGAATGACTTGCCTATAGCCATTGCTTGCATCTTCAGAGATCATCATTGTCTGAAGAGGTGATGACTAGCTACATGTATCTTTGGGTTAATTTTCTGTAGGGCAGTCATCCCCTTGGCTTATGCTGAGAGGCTCTTATCCTTCATGCCAGCCTCTGAAAATCTTCTGTCTATACAGCTTTATGAAGTCTTAATTGCAGGCCAGGTATACACACACATGTTCATTATTACTGATTAATGCATGGATAGAACATGATATGTTCAACTAACATGACTATATACAAGAATAAATAAATTTATTATAGATGCAATTTAATTATTTAAGTTATCTAGTAATATGCCACCTACAAATCTATGGGAAAATGATTAAATAAATAATATAAATCTTAGTTAATAAGTGATGTGTAAATGGAGATATTTGAAACTAAAAATTGCACGGACTAAGTTATTTCATATATATACGCGCCGCGCGCCAAGTTGTGGGGGAAAAAAATTGGTATTTATTTTAACTTAATATTTAAAATTGGGGGGCCATAGTGAACAAATTAAAAGATTAAGTGGACAAATGGAAAGTTTGTCGAGAGGATCTGTTGCTTTCCCGTTGGTCCCTTTTTGATCCAGGTCTTTCTGGTAGCGGCGAAACCCTAATCATGGCGAATCTGGGTGGGGTCAGGTTGTCTTCTCCTCCTTCCCCTCGCAACGATTGTTTTAATATCTCCATGGTACGTGATGGCTAGCTTCGGCGTCCTCCTTCCTGGAGGCATACAAGAAAGTAAGCCTGACGCGTCTCAGATCCGGCGCTGAGCAGGTCTCCGTTGCGATCGATCTCGTTCGTATGGTTTGCGTGTGTCTATTACTTCTTACTTAAATGTTTTCCTTATTAGTGCAGTAATTTTTCGATTATCTCGATGCTGCAAGTAAGTTTCTCGTTTGGGACTCCATATCTTATATCTGGAATCATTTGGTTGGGATATTCAGTATTTTTGAACTCCTAGTCTCGTGATTCCTAGGGACTCATAGGACGTTAATCTGGTTAAATTTGATCAAATTTCCAAATATCACTTTTGTTCTGAAAATATAATTATATTTGACCTTTTTCTTTTAAGCACTGTTGTAACGTAATCTTATTTCGTGTGTATATATCACACATTCCTTTACAAGATTTGTATTCAATACATCAAAATATCGTGGGTAAAATTACCCACAGTATGTTTAAATGGCATATGATGGAAACTAACTATGTGAATGGGTGAATCCGTGTGCTTAGGATTGAGCAAATTAGGGAGTGACATGAGCTACTTGAAGATCTTGATCATGTGAACTATTTTTTTCCCGTTGGACAGGCTCTCATTTGACCTTTTCCTGCATTTATAAAATGTATTCCTTGTTTGTTTTCTTATAAACCTTTGGATAGAACTCATGCTATGTGGATTGCATTATGCTATGCATTTCTTGAATTACCTTTACTACTTGTTTCTGTTTCAGTTTCTGAAGCTAGTTTGAAGATGCTATATTTTTTCATCGAAAATTCTTATTTTGTCTTAGATTCATCCATTCCTCTCCAAGCAACTCTCACAAATGATTTTGTCCTATGATAATCGCACATATCATATATTCAATGTGCTGTGGAAATCTATTATTTCCATTAGTTTATTAAATTAACTCAACATTCCAGATCTAGGAGCTACAGCTCTTAGGAAGGAATTACTTTCAAGATCTCTGAGAGTAGTACCATTCATGGACTATAAGCTGGTTGTGAAACAAGTTGCTACAGTGTGCACTAACCTCATTCAAGAAAAGAAGATGAAAGGCCTAAACAAGATTATGCACTACAGTTTGGCACATGGTTAGGGAATTAAGGATGAGGAGATGGAGACAAGTATCTTATTTGGATCAGAGGGACTCAATTCTAGCATTTAAAGAGACACTTTAAGTTGCATCTGTCCTTTATTACTAAACATTTGATTAAATTTGAAGCGATGCCCATCTCAATTTCGGATATGGCAATCTGTTTAAGTAGGAGAGAATTTTTTTATGCCTCCACTGTCTACCTCATACAAACTGAAACTTTTCTTCGACCGTTTGGTTGTTGTTTCCTCCTATCCTTCTCTCTCTCCTCTATGACACACATTCACGAAAACATCCCTACTTGTTAAATATCTAATACTGGGAGGTTTTTTTTTGTAAAAGTGGAAATAATTTATAAAACCCCTTTTTCTTCCTTTACCTCATCACATCTTCCCTCCCCTGTGGTTTTCGCCCGACGATGGAACGTCGCAAACCGCCAACCTCCCATCTTGCCACCTCACAGCGCCGCCCCATCGCCGGCGACACACAAATCGCCGGTCACCAAAGCTCTGTTCTCGCACACCGTCTGCCCGAGGACCAGCCGTCGCCCCTCTCTTCTCATGCATCTCCTCTGTGTGAACTTGCTTCGACTGTCAACGATCTGCCTCTTCCCAGCCTTCGCTCCTTTCCTTCGGTCGTCGACCGCCTTCCTCCACATCCGACCACAGTTGCAGTGATTTTCTTCACCATTGCCCGATCTTGATGAGGACGATTCTCAGGCGATTAGAGATTTAAGGGCAAATCAGAGTTCTGTGCCCTACTGGCTCTGGTCGTTGCCAATCTTGTGCTCAAGAGGTCGTGGGCTACTGTTGTCTTCAGGTCAGTTGTGGTACAGGGAATCCTATGGTTTGGAATCATGTGTAGCTTAATTTTTGAATGTGTTTGGTGTGTAGATGGTTGCGTGAGCTATCATGTTGGAAACGTTGTTTTCAAATTGGAAACTAGTTTAAGAAATTCTTGTGGGTTGGTTGGTTGTCATGATATTATTAAGTGTGAATTCATACTAACCTTGATCAGATCACAGTTGTTAGTCTTTGTTAGGTTTGATGTACCTAACGTGAGTTGATTGGTTTGGGGTTGAATTGTGGAAGATTTTTCCTTATGCGTGAGCTCCATTTGAAGTTTCTAATCAGATGTGTTCGTAGGAAGTTCATGATTGATTGTAGGACTAAGTAATGACATGGTTAGGTATAGTTTAACTAAGTAATTATTTTGTTAAATAGCTAAACGTCATATCCTTTGATACAGGGCCCTGATTCAGTACGGATATTGGACGAGAGTCCCTTCTATCCTGAGCGCTCTACATTAAAGGCGGGTACTTCTTCTTTGTATTCTTGTAGTTTCTTTATCTTAAATGCATGACTGTTTATGTCTGAGTAGGATTGCTTGACCTTGTTCTTTGTTGTTGTTTATTTTATGTCGTCCGTTGATACCTTTCTGTGTTTGACCTTCGAGTTAATTCGTATTTTATGTCCGTACAGTCTCTCGTTGATTTTCTATTCTGTAAAGTACCGCTCGTACGTGAGTACTTAGATGTTCATTAAACACTACTAGGATTGTTGGCATTAGAGATACCCTACCTAGTAGTGTAGTTACATATTCGTTGGTTTTTGATTCTTGTTGCTTATATCGTTGCATCGTTGTTATTCGGTTGTTTGTACATTTTGGTATCATGTACCATATCTGCACCATTGCATACTGACGACTGTTGGGCTTCCATACGGTTAAGCCGTCGGCAGTCATTTAGTTGCTTCGTCACTCAACCACTTGTCGTGGTAGTTGCTAGAGTGCGAGTAACTGTCCTGTTACGTCACACTCGACCACTCATGTACAGTGGATGTTGGAGTTGTAGGCAAACAGTGACACCCTCACTGTTGTTTCCGAGGGATATTAGGCTGTTTGTGGCTCCCCTTTATTCTCGGGGATTTTGGAGTAGTTGACTCCCCAGCATCTTGTCCACTCAACCACATATGTATTAGTGGTATTCGTTGGAGTGCGTACAGTTGTCACAGCCCTACCCACTCGGCCACACAGATATGTTGTGTTGGCGACTTGACTAACGTCAGGGGTGACACATGTTATTACATCATATGTATTTATTGTATTTATGCATTTTCTTGTGTTTGTTGCATTTATATGAGTTATGATTGCTGCATTTGGTTGACATGCATGTATGTTTGATACTATGTTATCACGTTGTTTTATACATGCTTAGTTGTTCCTCTGTTTCCTAAAGACTGTACACTGTTGTATCTGTTGCTTCATATATCTTTTGATGTCATGCATATGTCTACTCATATACCCGCAGAGTCCGTCCGGACTCACCACCCCTACCACCAATTTTTGTTTCAGGTAGCAGGTAGATGCGCTACTTGGGGCAGGAGAGGATCTAGTTGCCAGTCCCACGGTGTCGAGTAGTATTGGAGTTTGTTTCCGTATTTAGTTTATTATCGCAGTTACTTTATTTCTGCGTTTTCTTTATTTTCGCATTTATTTCATAGACAGGTATTTGTTTTATTAGTACGATATTGTCGTAGTAGAGGTATGTTCGTTTTGGACTCATACTGGAGTTTTCTTTTGTATACGGACTTTCTGTTGGTTTTATTCGGTTAAACGACAATAACGGTCTGGAATGTCTATGTTTATTTTATCTTTATCATTCTTATTGATATAAACTGCGTGATTGTGCATTTATTTTTCAGTTATGATGGCTGAGCCATCTTTTATGTTGAGATGTGATGTATATTTGTCTCAACTTGTCCGCCGTATAGGGGAGATGTTGCCCGATTGTCGAGCAAGCATGAACCTCTGGGGGCGTGACACTACTCCCTCTACTGATTCTCAACCACTTCTATGTGATTTTTTTTTATGGAGTCAATGCCATAGCAAACTTCCTTTTTCTTGAGTTGTCAAAGGCTTTATGAGTTTAGCTTGGAGTCCTTTCAACCTTTGAGCTACAAGGTTTTCCAACACTTCAGATTCTAGAAGACTATGAATTTTTATCACTAGGCCCTAGTTACTTATTGCCAACTTTTACATTGTCAAATAATAATGAGCTATGTGACTTCTTGCATTTGCTTGTGTTCCTTAGAATTGCTATACTCTTTTATCCCATGATCATGCTCTCTAGTTTATCTTAATTGATAGTTTTAAGATGGCATATGATGTGAGCCTTAATGATGATAGTTTGCCCCAAGATAGATTGCACTTGTCTCTGGAAAACACATCAAATAGTTAGGAACTTATTTCTGGAAAGCACATCAAATACTTGGGAATGACCAATACAGCCACTAGTCTTTATAATGAGAATCAATACTATTCTTTTAATGTCAGTGGCTCCTCTGTTCCTCTCTCTTTTACCTTTGAGTCTAACTTGAAGGGTGTCTTGCATGGTTCTGCTGTCATCAAATTCCGTATTCTCACTAAGGCTGCACACAGGTTATGTTTTATCCTGTTTCAAAATGCATGTTGTGAAGTGGCCATAGGTTTGAAGTCATTATTTTATGTTATGGGAACAAAAAAGTTTGGTGTTTGCTTCTTGTGTGATTTTCTGCTACGCTAGGGTTTGCTACATGCGTAGTGAAGTTATCTTAGTTAGCTATAAAAGTGCTTATAATAGTTTACTTTTATGACTTATAACTAGATATAGTTTTTAATTTTTATTACGCATATTGTTTTGTTTAGCCTCTTGCAATTCAAGATATGGTTGTGTACAATAGACCCAATGAGATCTGACTCTTCTCCTAGACCCGCATTGGTGGGAGCTTCGTGCACCGGACTATCCTTTTTATATCCTTTTGTTTCTAATTAATTTGAAAGCTGTCTACTGTAGTTTGAACTTTAAATTACACTGGTGTAGGAAGCTTATTCTACTTCTGTTGTGCCATTTTATGTTCTTGTTAACAAGCCTCCTGAGAAGAAGTTTGCATTCGTGAGATATCCATAATCCATCCACTGACCATCTGTTACTATCTGGCTTTTTTAATTTCCCTCTAATATTCAATTTTAATTTTAATGGGCTAGCGTCCATTGCAAACATGGCCTGTGTTGACATGTTTTAGGCAAAGGTACCCCCGGGCATAGCCGAGTTAGTCATCCCATGGTAGATTTGCAGAAATGGACAAGGGTCGATTCCGAAGTCGAAGAAAAATATCCTCCATGTGGTGGCCTATTCGGTTTCCTGATTTACTTTTTAGCAAATGGTTGTGGGGTTGACCGTGTGGGACACCTGAGGCGTATGACCTTTTATAGAAATTGTAGAAATGTTTTAGGCAAAGGTAACATTTTTTTTTTCAATAATATTTCTGAAAAGCTTCTGTTTCTTGTGTTCATCACATAATTACTTTGGTATTATGTAGAAGCTGCTAACTAAATATGGGCCATTGGTGTCTGTCCTGACATTGGTGGTGCTTGTTCATCTGCCTAGTTGCTGCTCCATCTAAGTCAAATGCTGAAGAATCAAGCAAGAAAAGGCGGTGAATTGAGTTTGGAGCAAATTTATCTTCTTTTTGGTTGAAATGCTGCCTGCAGTGCTGTGAGCTGAGTTTTCGTTGTCATACTGAAAATGTCGACCTGCCTATTTGTTTGGACTTTTGGGGAACTCCAAATGCTAAATCGGGTTCTTTAGTTCTTTACCTTTAGTCTTATTAAGATGACTCAGTTCTTAATTTGATGAATTCAAACTTTGCCAAAATTTTGTTGCTAATTTTGCTCTGAAAGCGTTCAGAAGAATTAGATCTAAAGGTGCTCTGCAATGTGGACAATGCATGTATAAGGGAGCAGTAATCCAGACTGCTAGCTGAGGTATCAGGGACCATGCTGTCCAGCCTGTGTAATGCACCTCGCCACCTCAGCTCGGTTGGCTCCTCTCTGTGGTTAACAGTTGAAGCTTGAACTCATCCCAGGTGTATAAATGACCAGCTGTCTAGAAATGGACTTATTAAGACATACCTGGTGGATGTATTTAAAGTAGTTCCAAATAATTCAGGGTCTGGTATCTGATACCTTGATTTTGGTGATTTATTTCGAAACTAGGATTCCTCATGAGGTGATTACTATTCACATAAATATATAGGTAGAATCCAAAACATTACTGCTTTTGATGTGTTGCTTCTGGCTTCTGCCTTTTCCTTGTTTTGAAATCAAGCAAAATTTTCTTTTCCAAGCGGATTTAAGACTTTTGGTGATTCAAGCAGGTCCTCAGCTGGATCTTCAGTGATCGTGACCAAATGTGAGAGAATACTTTAAATGGTCCTGGGTTTGTTCTTTTGTTTTGTATTGTTTTTATTAGAAAAAAGTACTCCAAGGATTGAATCATTATTCTGGCGATATTGCCGCTTTACTTGTAGAAAATATTCAGATTTTGCACCGTTTTCTAATCATATTTATTAAGGTATATATCTAAGCTCTATCATTGTTTCTTTGGTTGAATTTGCGTTTACATTTTTGAATTATAGAAAAAATGGTGCTGTTCTTTAAATTGTGATACAGTTGCACGAGGAAAATAAATAACCGGAGATGTGCAAATAGGATGTGGTGGCAAAATATCATTGGTGATAGGTATTGGTCTCTTTATTTTATCTATCTTTTACACAATGGGTGTTTGTTTCATATGCACTAGTTGTACTTGTGTTTAATAGTTTATTGGTTAATGATCCGTTGGTTCACTCTAGCAACAATACAGTATTGACGTGTGGGTTAATGTGGCTAGTTAATTACGTAAATAGTCATCCATATTTTAGACATGTTGTACTTAAATCAAATTTACTCAATTGGATATATTGATTTGAGTTCCTGTTTTCTTTTATAACAATATTAGTTGTAGGCGCACATGAATTTGATGCTTCCGATACCTTCTACAAAACGGGTTCATTATGCACTAGATCGAGCTGCACAATCAAACATTTTAAAGTTTTCTTTACTTTTCGTGATCACAAATCAGCAAGGAACTGCCGAAATGATACAGATGAGGATGATGGTTCGACCCACCTCGGGATCCATATCACCAATCTTGATGTGGGCCATCCCTCATCATCAGATGTATATTGGAGCGGGAATGAGATGGATAAATTCATTTTATATGCAGGCGTGAGATCTTTAATGCCCTGTCTCATCCCATCTTGTTTTATCTTGCTTGCTAATCGAATCTAATGAAGAATGTATGCATAATTTATATTCTATATTATGTCTTGTCCCACAAAAATCGACGATAGCAGTATAAAGTAAAATTTGTCTTATTGTTAGTTTACCCTGCCTCTGCTTGATTCTTATGTGGCAGTTGAGATGTTAAAAACTTGTATCTCGTTCACTTCAATTTTTTGTGAGAGCAACGATGAGAAGTTGAATATCTGAGAAATATATTTTCTCATGTTGTCTGAACCTGCTTTCAAGTCTGGAAACACTCAAATTTTGCCGTTGATGTTGACTCAATACTCCATTTATTCTCTCTTTATTGTTGAAGTGATTGCATAACCTTTCTTATGGAAATTATTTGGTGCTTTTCATAGTTCCGTTGCATATTGGTGCACTGCATATCATTGTCTCTTCTCCCGTATGATGACATTTGATTTGTGCATGCGCAATTGACTGAAGATAGTATGATAACATGTAGCTCGTTGCTGCTTTGAAGTTCATGTATGGACTGCACGAAGGGTTTCTCCGATGGAGCAAGGCGGCATGGGCAACCCAATGGAGTTTAGGTGTGTCAACATCCCACACAAGTTTGATCTTGCAACTTGTGAAGAACATATAAGTTGATATACTTCATGATATTTTTTTCTTCTTCATGTGTTTGGGTTTTTATTACGTAGATGGACTTTATAAACAAATATACTTTTTGTTTGACTATCCAAATTTCATACTTGTGATACTATCAAAGTAATTATAATGAAAATTTCACGAATATAATGATTAGATCAAGGCATGCCTGCTTGGATGGAATCTAGAAGGATGAATTATAGAGAATATTTTTTAAAAAAATATTTCATTCTTGCTACCGTTTACCTACAAAGATATTTAAAAATGATGAAAAATCAAATGGGCTAGAGATACCTTTGATTCATTTTGGTTCCTCTCAAATAGGGTAGCAATTAAATCCCTCGTGTACATAAAATAATATTTACTTGTAACTTCTAAAATAATATTCACTCGGTACTTGGAAACTCTAATTAATCTCATCAATTACCAAGTGATCTAATTGAATTAGTCAACCAATATATGCAGTCAAATTGAGTAAATAATTTTAGATGGATTGGCCATGCGAGCCGGGCGAATGTGTTGGACGAGAGGATATATAAAAGTATAAATCATTTATCTCTTTCTTTTTTATATTTATTAAAAATAAATTGAACAATACCCATTTAGCTATTTTATTTATTCATGCATTAATTTAACTGTTTTATTATTTTTTTAATCTTGAATAAACATCTCCCAAATGATAACAATTATCACATTTAAAAACCAGAAATGTAAGATTAGTGTTTGTTTTTTTTGGGGGGGGGGGGGGGGGGATCAACTAAAAACTAAATACTAATCTAGGCATAATCATAAAGTAATTTTAATTAAATTTACCAGATAAAGTATAATTTAAAATATCAATGCGAATTATAATTTTATTAAAAAAATAAAAGGAGGATTTTAAAGCGGGTATTATTTTTTAAAAAATTGTTATGTAAATTATATTTTAAAGAAAATTTTAACATATATATATAGCATTAAATTTATTTATTTAAAAAATAGGGACTAAAGTGATATATAAATTTTTAAAAAATATATATATAATAAATTTGATCAAAATCTATACAATTATGTAATAATTTTGATCAAAACTGCTATATGATCATTTAGAGTCATTTGATATTTAAAAAAAAATAGTACACTTTAACAACCTCGTCCTTAATGTATGTTTTATTCAGATTCAAATTTTAAGAATTTTGATTAAAAATTCTATAAAACTATTTTTGAGTATTACTTTAAAAGCATAGGTGAACTCTAATAATCTCTTAGAGTATGTATTTATTAATATTTAAAATTTGACAATAAATGACCATGTAGCACTTTGCTTACTTTTGCATGAAAAATTAAATTGGGTGATATTGAATCTGGGTGATCCGTCTTGTTCTATAAAAATTTTTTATCGATCACCAGGATAAATCGGAAAGTACTCATCATGAATAGTCCAGAAGCTCAACATCTCATTATTGCGCTCTCTATTTGAAAGAATTTTTTTTATAAAATTTATTATAATTAGGGATCAAATTGCGAATCATACTTTGCGAATCATACTTTGCTTCCTTTGGAAGAATAGAAAGATGCTATTGACATTTTAAAATGTATAGATTGAAAGTTTAATCGAAAATAATATTATAAAAATTATTAAATAAAATTATTATATGGTCAAAGTTTAATAAGGTGTTGATATTTTTTCAATTTTTTAATTTTAAGTTTTGATATTTTATTTATGAGAAAAAGTATCATGCTCGATGATAAATCAGTGTTTTAATTATACTATTTCTTTTCTGTAAATTGAATTTTATCGGATATTTTCATATTATGATTTTTTTCTCTGGTAGAAGTTTTATCCAGAAATAATAATGCATATAAAGAATAAAGTATATCACCCATGGCACTTCTGCATCTATGGAAAATCAATCTCAAATCATCAGTTCCAGAAAAAAATGATTTCATTAACACCAATGAGATGACCAACTGAACTTTAATTTTTTTCAACATTAATTTTTTTAAAAAAATATTGAAAATAAGAGTTATTGGTTATCAACTTTCCCAGAATATTGTAGCATATTTCTATCAAAAAAAATTTTAAAAACCATGAAAAATAAAATTCTAGACAATAAAAATAGAGGACAAGAACGATGCTTGTCCGTAAACAATTACTAAATTTTCTAAGCTTATAATTATATCGTACAAAAAAAGACACCATAAATCATCCAAAAAGCACCACTAGATAAGAATGAGTTAACACTCAGTCACTCTAGTTAGCTAGATCAAATAATTTTCACAGATCGATCTCTTCGTGAAAATTCTCTCAATAAAAGAAAATTTCCATATATAATTAATTACAACGATTGATCTATCTACTAAGATAATCGCTTTTGTCCTTAATTACCACTGGGCGATCGATTAGTTCCTGCCGATATATAGGGATGACAATGGATCGGGTTTGGATCGAATTTTATATTCTTCGTACTTATACCCATTAGATATTCGATATCCATCTGAATACCGATATCTATTAAATGATCAAATATCTTATGTACTAATAATTTTTTTTCTTTCAATCCAACTATATCATTCAAGAAAAATATATTAAAATTAAAAAATATATATATTTATAATTTTAAAATAGATTAAACATCTATATTACATATTTCTAACATCAAAAAATATATATATATATAATTGGGGTATTCAAATCGGATATCGGATATCGATTGTCTCTTCACCCCTTCTCTATTCGAATCGGATATCGAATCTTGCGTCGAATTCGAAGAAAATTATTATCCGATATGTTTTAATCATCAATCAATTGTTTAAGCTAGCATATGCTGCTTCTGTGAAGCAGTGGCCACTGAGCGCTGCTCCTTGTTAGCACTGGTCACTTTCACTGCAACTATTGGACGCATGGCGTGGTCCTGTCTCTTCTGCTTCCTTACACATGATGCTCAAATCTCAATGGGTCCAACTCTTGTCTCACTCCCCCCTTCCCTCCTCATAAATACTTCTCTAAACCCTCACAGTCGCTTCCAAGCTTCTGCTTCACAGTACACAGCAATTTGGCTGTCCTGTTCAACATCTATTTCATGCACAGTGACCCCTCCCCAGTCCCCTCCTTCCCTTTCCAGTTCCCCCCACATCATACAATTTTTTCCATGGAGATTTTTGAGAAGCATGCATCAGTGTGCTGTTGCATGTTAGTGGTGGTAGCTAGGCTTCAAGTTATCATGCATTCTCCAATCAGAATTATTAATGTGCTGCTTCATTAGGTGGAGAAAAGGGGTTTAATTTTACCAGTGGTATATGTGTGCGAAGCCATCACTGTCTTCCCACATATAATTTAATTTCTCCAAGTACTTGGCAGGACCTGTGACATGCATAGCTAGGGTTGTATCATTTGGTCATGATTCCACAACTCCAGCACAGTGTTTACACCAGAAGGAACAGTGGCAAGAGCCGTGGGAGAGAGCATGCCATGGAAGAGGGAAACTAAGGATATGTGGGAGCACCGTGTGGCTGTTGTTTAGCTAGCTGCTTCTGAAAGGTTTTTTCTTTCACCCTTTTTAGCCGTCTACGGATTTAAGGGAAGAAAAAACGAAAGAGAGAGAGGAGAAAATGGAGTGTTAATTTGTAGTTGGTTAAAAGTTTTGTTTGTAGGGCAAAAAGGACTTGTGCTGGTGAATATGGTCACTGTCTACCATCTGCAAGAAAATGGCTGCTGTCTTCCTCACAAGAAAGACCAGGATTTGATTCAGAGCTAGAGCCAAGGCTAAAAGGTGTTCCTTGTGAGTCAGTTGAATTCATGCTTGACATTAATTAATGTCAGAGGAATGCTCTTGATCGACAAGATTACTGTGAGGTGTTTAGAGCTTCTATATATATAACAAAACATATTTTTAGTAAATCCTAATTTGCTATATATGCAAGGGTCAACTCGAGGTGGTTTATATTATATGGACAAATTATCTCTTGATTAATTAAGTTTATAATGAATGATAATAATAATAATAATAATAATAATAATAATAATAATAATTCTAATTAACTTTGAAGTAGGAGAATGGAACAATTAATTGATGCTTTCAGAGAATATTGTAGCTACAATTGAAATGGAAAGTGAGAGCTAGAAGATAAAAGAAAAGGAATATTTTGGTACTTGAGCGGGTCCAATCTGCTACTCGGACAGGTTCATTACTCCTCCTCTTCTTCTTCTCCCTAGTCCCAGCCATTCTTCAATTCTTTCTCAAAGAAAACTCATCGACTTGGTACTGTCTCTCATGGCCAGGCCGTATGGAAAGAGAACGGTTGCAACAGTAAAATTAAAGAAGGATTTTGAATGGAATCAATGAAGAACACAGGACTGAAATCAAGATACTCATCACGACCTTTTGAATCTATCTCAAGGCGATTCACATGGAAGTATCGATTAAGGAAACAAGAACGCAATCCGAACCAAAAAGAATCCAACTTGATCATAAATCTTTGACCTTTCCCCGCAACGAATGGCTTGTAGTCGAACAAGATCGAAGTTTTTTGTTTTTTTTGTTCAGAAACTAGCTAGCTAGCCGTTGCGGCCGAGGTGGAGGAGGCCGCCGGCGCACTTGGGGCAGGAGTCGACGCGCTTCGGGACCATGAAGTACATGAAGCAGGCCTTGCAGCCGGCGGCGACGAGCGTGTGGTCTTCGCCGATGGGCTCCTCGACGGAGGAAGACGGAGACTGGGATGCGGAGGAGAGGCTGGAGGAATCGGCTGTGTCTTCGTCGTCGGAGGCATCTTCGTCGTCCCCGCCGCTGCCGCCTCGGGAAGAGCTGTACTCGTCCGAGGCCCCATCGTCCTCGTCGTCGTCATAGTAGTAGTTGCTGGAGCTGTAGCCGCCGGAAGTGCTTCGAGGGTCCTCGGTGGTCCGGTCTCCGTTCTCCCAGTTAATGTAGTAAATTTCTCCAGTCTAAAATGGATAGAAGGCGTTTACATATACCGGATTCAAAGAGAAAGAAGGAAGAAAAGCTTATCATCATCGATGTAAAACGACAGAAAACATCGCAAAATTGCAATGTGGAAGACCAGGAAGATCTCTCTTTCTGCTCATCAACAGCACAAGAACAAATTGCTCAATCTCAATCAAAACAATCATAAAAGCTCCATTTTCATAAAACTGGACTAGGGCGGCATTGAATGAAGCGCGGAACGGCCAAGAAAGCTGTATTAATTAAAGGCAATCAAACCTAGAAAAACAACTTCTTAATTCACACAGAACCAAAACGGCCAACATCCGAAAGAAATCGCTTGAATTTTAAGGCGCATTTATGGTCAATGATTTGGGGAGATGGACAGGGAGAAGGAAAGGAGGCGCATTTAAGGAGGGAGGGGGACTGGGGGAGCGAGATCGCACGCACCCGCAAGTCGAGGCACTGCTCCCACTGGACCGGGAGGGCGATCTCCGAGTTGAGCTCCACCGAGATCCCGCCGCCGCTCTCATCGAGATGAGCCTGGAGCGGCGGCGAGCGCCCCCCTTCTCGGCCTTCCCCCAGCGAGCAGCTCCTCAGCGACGCGGCGATCGTCTCGACGTTGGGGGCCGCCGCCATCGCCCGAGCAGAACTCTCGCCGACCAATGCGAATCCACGAACAAAGACGACGAAGCAGCAAAATCAAAGGGAACCGGAGGCTTTTGATTTGGTAGGATTTCGAACAGAATCGGAGACGCCGGTTTTAACGCAGTTCCCCAAAATTAATTTCCGATTTTTTTTTTGAAAATTAAAAGGAAAAATTTTGTCTCCTACTCGGACTCCTAGTCCTGGATCTAGTTAAACGGGTCCTTCTACGCGGATCGGATTTCTTCGGTGGCATCCGGATCCAGTTCGCCATCAACGTGGATTCTGCCTCAAGGTCGCAGTCAAGCCGAAACGACAACCGAAAGCCAGCGGGGCTGGCCCACTTTAGTTGCAAAACGAGGCCTGATGGGCCCAACGGACTCGTTCGATTATTAGGAAATATAAAACGGGCCGGTGACTCAGCCCAACTAAGCCAGAGCCTCGCAGGCGTCGGATCAGATCCAAACATTTACAAGTCGACACGCGCTCGTGTCTTATGTCTCGGGATCGCGGCTCTTTTTAAATCCCGGCGATCGAACAGATCGGTAAGGAGAAGCCGAAGTCGATGCCATGGCGGAGCACGATTTCTTCCAGATCGAGAAGCAGAAGGCGGCCAGACACGGTGCCGTGGATGGAAGAAGCTCCGCGCGAGGTAGTGATCCGATCGACCGACCGACCTCCATTTTTCCATCACTTATCCTCGCCGGTCTGAGATTTTTCTTCGGATTCCTGTTTAGGGATCCAAAGCGTGGTGTCGAGGATCAACCCGCAGCTTCTAAAGAGCGTGATCGCCACCGGCGGCGCCTCGATACGGCCGGCGAAGGCCGCCTTGCTTTTTCCTTCTTGGTCTCCGCCGCCGGCGACGGTCCCGAAGCCCGCCATCAGGTTCGCCGCCATTCTCCGCATCCTTCTTTCTACTCCCGATTAAAATCATCATCTCCCTTCTCGACAAACAAATTCAATTCACATTTTTCAATTCGATATGTATAAAGATCTAGATCGGTCACGGAGATTTCAAACGAGACGATGCCGCTGACGATCTTCTACAGAGGCACGGTGGCCGTTTTTGACCTCCCACGAGACAAGGTTGGTTAATCGCTTTTTCTTCGTTTCTAATTTTTCTAAAAATAAAATTTCGTTAAAGGGAACAAATATTAAAATTGTTTTCAGACGGAGGCGATCTTGAAACTGGCACAGACGGCAAATGCCGGCAATGTAATCGGAGGGACGGAAGGCGTGCGTTTGCCGGACGGTAAACAAAACAACGTTCTCTTGCCCCGTTTGTCCTTTTTAACATTTTACTCCCTGAAATAGGAATTAATTAAACAATGACCCTCCTTTTTCTTGCAGACCTGCTTCCGATGTCTCGGAGGAAGTCACTGCGGCGATTCCTCGGGAAACGCAAGCAGAGGTAATAATATTAATTCCACAGGGTCAGATAACCGTGAGAAATTAACGCCGCTAGCTCGTGTCGCGGCGTCGATATGCTTTTCTTGCTCACGGCAAACCAATTCAGCTCACAGTGTCGTGGGTCGTTTAAAACGTGCAGGCTGACGGAGGCAGGTCCATACGCGAAGGAGAAGGAGGTGGAAGATTGGGGGAAGATTGCGTTTCGGTCTTCGCAAGCTGGCGTTGCGTGCTGCTCGCTCAGGCCTGAATCGCGTTTAGGTGGCGAGGGATGACTTGCAACATGCTGCGTGCCTGATTAAGCATGATTACGTGTTTTAGTTTGATATGCATGGTTTTAATAAATATATCTATATATTGTCTCAGGGATCTCGTAATTAATTGATTAACTATATATGGTTTCTGGTTAATGTTGCTTCGACGTTACGTGTTTATTTTGCAATCGCTTTTGCTGTATAATTAAGTAACAGTGAATGAGTGTGTGTTTGGCGTGTTCTTGTGCGTAAAAATTTCTGCTAGCCATGTCGGGACCAGTAGAAGAAAGGTAGTGCAGGAAGCTGCCGTGCAGCTCACTTTTGTGGCTGCACCTGCACGTCTCACATGATTCATACTTTGAGCTAGGAGAAGGACAATTAATAATTCTTACAAGGAAAATAGTTTGGTTTTATATACACTTGATCAATTTGGAAAATGTGGCTTGAATGGGTCGAGGAAAGTGCTATGAAGAAAGCTTGCCTCGCCTACCAATTCCTGTTAATTATAACGTTGTTTACCATGTGGCAAAAGTGAAGCTCTCATTTCTCATGTTCGTCTCAAGACATTTAGAAGAAGATAAATCATGATGATCAAATGACTTCTTTTTCCATAACTCGTCGTCATCTTAACAGCTCCTCTAGAACGGTTCCACACACATTGAAAGAGAGTAAATTTCGAGAATATTTTTGCCCTAGCGCAATGATCTTTTGCATGTGAAAGTTCAAATACTCAATGAGGTATTTTTGAACCCATTAGAAATTAATCCTGAACTTTATTAAACAAACACTTATGAAGATATTAATTGAGTCAACTCATAGCCATAGGTTTCAACATGATTATTTTGAGGTGAAACAAGGGCGGCTAGTTATGTGGCAGGGCCGGCTCAAGCTTATTTAAGGCCTTAGGCAAAAAAGAAGTCTTTAACATTGTTTAAAAAAAATTTACTCATCCTTTTTCTTTCGGACTTGTAACTGACATCCGACTTGGTAAAAATAAATATATTCAGAATTGTTTAAAAACTAAGAAAGATAAAAAAATATATATCTAATTACTCAAATAAAAGACGAAAATAATAACTCTTAAAAAAGGAATAAATGAAATGGGACAATAATAGAAAAAAAATCATGTTTCCATCTTCAACTCATCATCATAGCAAATCACAAAAAATAAATAAATAAATAATACATATACAAAATGATAAAACTCACTATAATCCTTAGAAAATGAAGATCGTAACAAGATGAAACCAGCCATTAACATTTATTAAAATCTAAATAAGTCATTTTAGGTACAAAACAAAAGAAAAAATAAATCATATTTTTTATCACCTAAACCAAAATAGTTGTAAATGATAGAATATAAACAAAAGGGAAATCCAAAAATGTATTTCTGTAAATACATATAAATAAAAGCAATATATAATGTCTATCAAGGAAGCGAAATGACAAAGATATCTAACTCACTATTGCTCAAAAATAATAAAATCCTCTATTTCGATCGAACATAATATGGATGAATCCCTCAACATTTGAACTTAATTAAGCAAGGCGCATAGTAGCACCAACCGAATCAACATGACAGCGTTAGATGTAATTTCTCTTTTCCAATATCAATGAGCGAGAGAAGTACAAAGAAGGGGAGCTAGTCAAGGAAAGAGGGGGAACTCGAAAAAAGACTAATATTTTTTATTTTGCATTGCATGGATAAAAAAATTCTAATTCATGTTCTTACTAATCAAAAGAGAAAACGTCACTAACAAAAAATAAATGTAATGAGAGAAGGCTAGGTTGAAAGATATTGAAGAGGAATACATTAGATTTTATAAAATAACATACATAATAAAAATTAAATTTAAAATATTAAAAAGAGAACCTCTTATGACTCTATCCATTGGAATCATAATAAGATTTTTATAAAATCTATAGTTTTGACTAAAAAATAAGATACGTAAATTTTTTATCAAGACCTTATTCTTTTCTATTCTCTTAAAATATATAATAAAAATATGTTTAATATATCAAAAATAATGGGCCCCAATAAAAATTGAGGCCCTAGGCATAGGCCTTAATGGCCTATGCCTAAAGACAGCCCTGTTATGTGGTTTCCACTCGAATAGGCCCGAGCTAGGGATTTCTTTGGAAAATTATCTGGTCAATGGATATTTAGCCTGGACTCGAGTTGACTTTTAAAATTTTCAATGTTTGATTTTTGGATGGAGCAGAAGGAAAACAAGGATAATTGACCCATTGAGTTGGCCGACACAATTAGTTGACTCAGAATTGATAGGAGGCACAAAGGTGCATGAATTTGAAGTTTGATGATCCATGACTTCACCTAAACAAAAGGGCGTTGACTCATGATTATTGAAACATAAAGGTTTGTATATGGAGTTCAACTACAACTTACTTGCCTTGAACTAGAGTTGTTTGAATTCATTATGATGAAACTAAACCTTTCGGGAACTTCAGCCCATTTAAATTAACTTGGATTAACTTGATCCTTCTGAATGGGTAAGATTACACTCTCACTCCTATTTAGAGGATATAGGTTAATTCATTTTATAAAAAAAATAAAAGTGTGGTAACATTTGTTAGGTTACGAATGGTCTCTTATCCACATTTAATATACAATAACTATTTTGATGATTACATGTACACAGTGTTGGTGCAATTTGCACTAATAGTTAAACTTAAGTTTTGATGAATGACAAATAGGTTAAAGTTAGGCTTGCTTTTGGTTTTGACCTCTTTACTAAGTGTGCAGGGTTGAAAGACTTAGAACCTGACACCAGGTTGAAGTCCGGGGTGGTTGAGTCCTGGTGGGAAGTCTAGTTGGGTTCGCGAGGCCTGACAACTGGCTGAAGCCTAAGTTGGTTGAAACTTGGCAAAAAGACCAGGGTGGTTGAGCCCTGGCGAGAAGACCTGGTGGGTTAAGAAGTTGAGTAGAGCTACACGAGGTAAGTAAGGTAAGTCACTGGAGGAGCGAACCAGTGAGGACGGGTCCTATTTTAGGACTGTAGGCGCGGTCCAACTTAAGCCCATTTTGGTGACCTCGGTTGAGTCCTGGTTAGATCCTTATCCAGGTTTGGACGGGGTCTAATTAACTCTAAAAGCATTCTTATCTTAGTTCATTGCATTAATTCTATTTTACAGGTTTTATTTGATATGTGAACTAATTAGATTTTGTAGGTAAATTTTACAAAATTATTCCTCATCTAAAGCCTCGGTGGAGGATAAACTCTCATTTAAATTATTCGTATTTCTTATTTTATTTGAGAATAAAATTATAAATTATTCCTCATCTATAGCCTCGGTGGAGGATAAACTCTCATTTAAATTATTCGTATTTCTTATTTTATTTGAGAATAAAATTACTCCTACTAATGATAAAATGTTGTTCTATACGAGAGTTTAAACTTTAAATTATTTTTTTAATTTAAGTGGAGCAAAGGATAGAAACGTTATCTTCTTTGAATTATTCCAAAAAATAGCTTGCTAACTTTATTTAACTTATTTTTTATTTAAGTGGAGCAAAGGATAGAAACGTTATCTTCTTTAGATTATTCCAAAGAATAACTTGCTAACTTTATTTAAATTATTTTTTCAATTTAAGTGGAGCATTCTTATTTTAATTTAAGTGGAGCATTCTTATCTTAATTTAGGTAGAGCATTTTTAATTAACTCTAAATGCATTCTTATCTTAATTTAATTAGCTATTTTTAAATTATTTAAGAACAACTTGCTGATGGATAAAGTTTGGGCTGAGAAGATCATGCATCGGATTGAATATTGGCAGCTCGATGCACTATAAAAAGAAACAAGCGAGTCCTCTATAGACATATATTTTTTTAAGTTTGGTTCAAGCTTTGGCGCTCTCTGGCTTCCAC
This sequence comes from Boesenbergia rotunda, assembly GCA_024364735.1. Taxonomy (NCBI): domain Eukaryota; kingdom Viridiplantae; phylum Streptophyta; class Magnoliopsida; order Zingiberales; family Zingiberaceae; genus Boesenbergia; species Boesenbergia rotunda. Next base: position 248,824 of record JAGFNQ010004921.1, read on the forward strand.
GCTCCTCTGCTGCGGTTTGTGCTTTGACTCGACGCTGTCCGACTGCTGCCGGAAGATCGCTCCCAACACCCAAGCTGCTTTAGATAATCTTAAGTGTTGGGTAACGCATTTTTATTTATTCTGTCTGCACTGAAATTATTTAAGGGGGAAGTGTAGGGTTGTTACACTTCCGCCTAATCTTGTATTCGAATCGCTCTACCGGGAGTTTACCGGTAGAGAATTTTAGTGGATTGCCCACAGGAAAGGTTTAAGGAGCCTGGGCCTTTGAGTAGGAGTCGCCGAAGGCTCCGAACGAAGTAAAACTCATTGCTTATTTTTTATTATTTTCGCTTTCGTGTTTCGTTTTAATTCTTCTGCCGCGCACGTTTTTCAAAGTATCGTACAATTTTCTATCGACTCTGATTTTAAAACGAAAGTTTTAAAAGTCACGTGATTCACACCCCCCTCCCCTCCCGTCTCACGTGCATCGATCCTACACATAGTTCCCCCCTTCACGTGCATCGGTCCTACACATAGTTTATTATTAATTTTTTTGATGGAGTTTTAAATCCCTTCTTACCTACTTTATGATCACTTGTTATAGTATTACGATAACATCTAAAAGAGCTTAAAGTAGACTATATTGATCAAGCCAAGACTAGTTCTTGATCGACAAATTTAGATAAACCCCATGTCATGTTGACATTAGATCTTGATTAAGTCGACATAATTTATGTCTTGATTTGACTGCACTAAAGCTAGACTATCTCGATCAAGTCACATGGTCATGTCAGACTACAATCGAATCTTGGTTAGACTTGACGGGAATTATAAGAGTTGATTAGATGAGAATAGGGATTAATCAAAGAAACACATGAATTGATCATGGCCAAGATTGGGATTTAGACTTTCCATAAAAGAAATAATGTTTTAAGTGAATGCAATAATATATCATAAAAGAAATAATTCAGTTTAAACATGAAATAATGGTTATATTAAACCATGTAGTTTTATCTTAATAATCTAATTATGATCAAGCTAATTTATTTTGAAAATAAATTATAATATTCTTCTGAGGTCCTGACAAATGGAATTTAATGAGTTCAATGTAGTCAACATTTCTTTTCAATTTTGACCCACACCACAATAAAGATGAAAATGATGAAATTATTAACAATAATTGTGGGTCATGTTGGCCTTCGGCCCAGGAATGAAGTCGGCACTCGACCATGAAGCCCCGCCATGTCGTCTCCAACAGAGACGACCCACCTTCTTCTCCTCCTTTTCCTCCTCCTTCCTCTTCTTCCTCTTCGTCTTCATCTTCATCTTCCTCTCTCTATTTCCATCCACGACACCTAAACAAAGCCCATTCCCCCACCTTGTCCGGCCAAATCCGAGACAAGCTTGAAAGCAAAGTCCTAGTCCAATGCCATACCCCATTCCTTTCTTGTTGGGAGTTCGGTCCACTCCATTATACCTTTCCCTTCATCCATGTCCATTGCCATCATTGCCCAATGAAAGCTTTTGATTAATACATACACTTACTGTTGTGAATAGAGATCAATGCATGGCTTCTAGCTAGCTCTTTTTATACTCCGCCGGCCGAACCAAAGAGTGCCACACACCCACTCCCCATCTCCCTCTCTTCGATTCCCTCTGGTTCAATGGCGTGCCAAGAGCAGCCTCTGCCTCATGGCTTCCTTTTGGACTCTTCATGCTTCCCCAGTTATCTCTTTTCATCGCTTGACGACGCATGCAGCTCCGCCGTTGTGAATGACAATTCTGCTGCTGCTTCGTTTGATGGTCACTTTGTTTGTTCAGTGATTGCGAATCAAGAAGCTTCAACTACAATTGAGAACAAAAGAAAGAGTAGATCGGATGAGACCAGTTTGACCACTGTCTCAACCCAATGCAAGGTAGAATTTTGTTGAACTGTCTGATTCAGCTGTTATTACTATCTGAACTTTTTTTTTAAAAAAAATTATCTCGTAGAATAATGCAAAGGAAGGCAAGAGCAAGAAGCAGAAGCGAGCTGCAAAGAAAAAAGAGGAAAAGAAACAGAGCTCCAACTCTGATGTATATGTTAGAGCAAAGAGAGGTCAAGCAACAGATAGCCACAGTCTCGCAGAGAGGGTGAGGAGCTGTTATGAGAGAAACAATTGATCCGGTTCCATAGCTCGATTATATTTGTAATTAAGTTCGATGGTTTCAGGTGAGAAGGGAGAAGATTAGTGAAAGGATGAAGATGCTGCAGGGCCTTGTTCCTGGCTGTGACAAGGTACTTAATTTTTGAATAGTCAGAATCTTTTTTTTTTTTTAGATCATCTAATTTTTCTATTGTTTTGATCAGGTGACTGGAAAAGCACTAATGCTGGATGAGATAATTAACTACGTGCAGTCCTTGCAAAACCAAGTTGAGGTATTCAATTAAACAACAAATTGTTTAGAAACCCACAGTTTTTATTTTGGCTCAACACTACCAATCTTCTAAATTTGCTCTTCAGTTTCTATCGATGAAGATTGCTTCCTTGAGTCCTGTGCTATACGACTTCAACGTTGACCTCATGGATTGCATCAATCAACAGCAGGTAATCTCGCATTCTTCGTTTAGCTACATATAAATAAATAAACAGATATATCCTGATACGATGCTTCAATTTGTATTGACAATCTCAGAAACTGATAAGGAGCATAGTACAGCAACCACAGCCTTATATGGAACCAAACAACCACCTTCAGTCTCAGGCTAAATCTTATGAGAATGAAGCATTCACAAGCTACCAGCTGATGGAGCACGCAGCAGGAGCTCACCATCACTGCATTTCCAAGCACACACAAGCTTCTCTCAGGTTTCATATACTCCATGTCAAGATGCATGCATACCCATTCGAACTAAAACTAAATGGTGAACATCTACTTTTAGGAAGTTACTGGCAGTCCCCTCCAAGTGGATGCAACAAGACAAGGTTTCCTGGATCAAGCAGCGTTTCTGAACATGTGCCACTTCCAGTAAATAATTAATGGAGCTAGCACCTTCAAAACACTGGTGAGAGCGCAATGTATTGACCTTGCAGTTGCGATCGCTTTGATGCACTTCATAATTATTATCTATTCTTATTTGACAACAGATTGGCAGAGGACGAACCCCATGGTCAAGAACAGAAAGAGCTACAACTCCAGGCTTAGAATCAGTCGCTGTCTTACTGAGAGACATTCAAGTGTGTGTGAGAGAGAGAGAGATGGAAGACTAAACAAGGGAAAAGAAAGGAAAACAAGAGGAGGAATTCGATAGATCTTGAACTCTGAACATGGTTTTGAAAGTCTATGTATGGTGAAAAATTTAAAAAAAAAACAAAACCAGTAAGACTCTTATCGTTTCTTTGCAAGTCAGTATATGAATAAGATACAACAAGTAGCTAGCTAACAAACATTGACTAAGTGATTCTTTGAGGTTATGCTGATGTTTCAACTTCGCTTTCATGCCAAAAGTTGATGGCCCATTCAGTGCCAAAGGCATTCTTTTCTAACAAAAAAATGTGTGCTTGCCAATCATAAAGGATGTTAGGTGAAATTTCAGATCGAGCAACCATAAATACTAACATTAAGAAAATCTAAGTTGATTGTCTCACATGGATAAAACTTTCTATACTTTGTTCTCTTCGAGATAGTATGAGATCGTCTTAGAGGAGCCGTCTAGATAACGGTTTCATCTTTTACCAAATTTAAAAAAAGAAAAATCTAAGTTGAACTCCTTGCTTTAGATGTTTACTTATATGGTTTCATCCTAACTCTTTTAAAAATAATTTAGTAGCATTTCAAAATTATATAAAAACAATATTTTAAAATTTATATATAAGTTCATTTAAAAATATGCACACAGATAAAATCAGTCACGTGACAAAAATCATGTAAGCATTCATATGTGAACGGGTCCTATCGACGTGATCTAACAAAAAACAAAAGTTCATTTCAGTATCCCAATTACAATTTTTTTTCCAAATGCACCTTAAATTTTTATAATTATTAGAATCCACTTACAAATTTTAAATTCTTCTCATATACACCCTCCCCCATCTTGAACGCACTTTGATCGTCCTGCTTGGGAAAAATTACGTTGAAACTAAACTGAAATTTATCTTGAATCAACCACAGTTCAACTAATTAATTCATGATATTTAAAGATCTAATGTAGCGACACGACTCTCTAGCCTCATCAGACAGCTTTCTAGGTCGTGCCTTACGGTCTTCCCACTCCCGACAATAAATTTTTGTCTTCTCCAAATTTGAACCCTAGACTTCCGGGACAAGTATAAAGGTTCCTTGAATTTGGTAGCTGCGCTTACTTGACTACCAGATTCAAGGAACCTTTGTATTTATCCCGGAGGTCTAGGGTTCGAATCTGGGGAAGATAAAAATCTACTGCCGGAAGTGGGAAGATCGTAGGACACGACCTAGAGAGCCGCCTGATCAGGCTAGAGGGGTCGTGTCGCTACATAAAAAGGCGACTTACTTGACTACTAGATTCAAGAAACTTTAGTACTTATCCTGGAGGTCTAGGGTTCGAATCTAGGGAAGGTAAAAACCCACTGTCAGAAATGAGAAGACTGTAGAACACGATCTAAAGAGCCGCTTGACAGAGCTAGAGGGATCATGTCACTACATCTAAAGCCAGACAGTGTGGGCCAATCAGATATACGAATCTAGATTATTCAACTATTAATTTCAGACAGCTAGGGAACCTGAACCTGCCATAAACCCTCGAAACCTCTCGAGGTGAAATTAAAAAACTCGTCGACTTAAAATATTGTGGATCGCGACAAGAGGATGACCATGCAGATCGCCAGCAAGCCGCAAAAGATGCCAAGACAGAGCTTGTCAAGTGTGCAGGGAGTCGACGGTAGGAATCAGTTCATACAAGCCTCGTCCTGTTCCTTCGGAGGCCAAGCGATAAGATCAGCATCCAGCTCGGCCCCATGCAACGTTCTCGATCGATCCTCCGGTTCATGTTTAAGTTGGAGGACCAACTCAAACATCTCTCACGAAAAACAGTGTGTTCATCGATCTCTTCTTGATCAAGGGAAGCATGCCCTTTAATTGTAAACTTTGTTGGAGCATGACCGCATGGCGCAGGACGTGACCTTGTCGAGGGCAGGAGGGTGACATTGGATTTAATGGCAGCATGTCCTCATGCAGACATGGGCTGTCCTTGAAACAGATGGATAACTGATTCCCACATGCTTCCTGTTCCTCTGTCTTCCAACTTCCATTTGAATCCCTCATTTGGGCCTTACTGATCACATTGTTTCATTTGAAAAGAGAAGGTGCTTCAGGTCCTAAATGGATTAAGACACTCACATTTCATTTGGGTATTACTTGATCATCATCATCATCATGCAATAATCATCAGATGTCAATCTTATCTGCAGAATGCCCTATTTTTCTGCAGATCCTGACACTTGAGGTCGCCATTCATTGGGACCTCTAGCATCAACTTTGTGGGAATAGTCACCATCAAAAACATAATAAGATGTCAGTAGGACCGGAAGACTGGCACTGTCAACTTACTGTTAGTAGATGTCCATGGTAAAAGAATGGCAGCATCAAGAGCTCAACTTTTGATTGTGCTTTCCGGACACTGCAGATTATGCCAATAAATGAGGTTGTAGGTCCATACAGTTGCAAACACCTTCAATGATCCCAGAAATTAGTTTGAGATGCATGAATCTGCGAATAGACCTTGTAGTCTTGTAGATAAGACGTAAACAATTGAGCTTTCAAGGGGTCAGGCAGCTCAGAGATGCCCCTGAAGACTCGACGGCATGTGTTCTAGTGATTGCTCCAATGTGTCTTGCAGGCAAGCAATCTCCTTGTTGACCTCCGTGGTTGCTTCTCTAAACACAAAGTGCACATTTCGCCAAAATGTTGCAGGATGAGGGGCAGAAACAGCTATTGCAACTATAGACCCAGTTGGGATGCATTGAATCATAGCTAAGGCAACAATAATTCTTCGAAGCGGTTCGAAGCTCGATGCTTGTTTTTCCTCTGAAAAAAAAATCTTGATGGTGACTTCTGTGGGCAGTGTGTGCGGATTAGAATGGCCTAAGACTCATGAGCAATAATTTCTACATGGGTACAGTGTAAAGTGACCGATTCGGAAGCAACACTAGTTCCCGGTACCATCACGATGACAAGGTAAGCATCTTGATCATAGTAGGTGGCAAGAAAGCTGCATCCATATAGGACAAAGAATTGTAAAGTTCCTAACAGATTGATAAAGTTAATAGTGATCTGTTAATGGTGCATTAATGGATAGGTGTTGTAGGAATGTCAACATCTCCATTTGTGTTCATATACGTACTGATAAGATGATCGATAGTCCTTCAGTAGATAATACAGATAAGTTAATAAGCTCCAGCAGTCAAAATTTGACCAGTGAATTTGACCAAAGAGTTTCAAAGATCATTTGTGTTCATGGAATGTAATGGAGATTGCTGAATTTAAATTCAGACCAGTACAGTTTTTGAATTTAAGCAAAGACGCAAGCCTCTGGAAAACTTACAGAAATTAAGCAGGTTTTGAGTGATTGGTTCAGAAATGATATGCTTTAGGTATTCAGCAGGTTTTGAAGAGAGAAATTGGACTCTCACAAGAGTATTGATAAAGGTCCAAATAGAAAAAACATTGACCATTTATAGCTAGGAAAGTTCAGGAACCATATACAAATACAAAGCTAGACAACACAGATCTCAAACTTGCTACTGGCTCTTTGGTGCACAAGTAAAATGCTAAACAGAATGTCTAAATTAAATTGTACAGGAATCTGTAGTAAAGCTTGTACTCCTCAAAAAGCGGAAACAGGTATCAATTGTGATAAGGTTTTTCAAGAGGAAGTATATTATTGCCTTGTCCCCGAGAAGCCTCACATGATCCTCTACTTACTGTGATGGGTGTTTCTTCATGTTACATTTCGATGAAACTTGAAAGAATAAGACAATAGTTAATAACCAGAGATGGTATATGTTGGCTTTTACGCAAATTAAATTCATAGGCGAGGTAAAAATAAGACATATAATTAAAGTGACAGCAAGTTTAAATTGGTTTCACCCAAAGCCTCCTGGAATCTTCCATGGACGAAGACCTCTCATTGGGAATACTGATGTGAATTAGGAGAGGGCTCACCAATTGATTGTTATTTTGCATTCAGCTTACCATGAATAATTGAGAATATCTTGCTCGTTTAACTTACTGCAGTTGGCAGATGGTCAATCACAGACGGTTTTAAATTCCCTTCTGACAGGGACCTACATTGCAAGCCAACACTAGCACAATGGTGTAAGTTATGCCCCTTATCATGTTACTGCTCCTTGCCATATTGTGGTTTTCAGATTCTCATCAGCAACTGCAAATACTGTCAGAGCAAATAAACAGGAGCAAATTCCATCCTCAAAATGATGAAAGCGTTTGATATCTCTTAAGTTAGCAATTTTAGATATTACATTGAAAACAGAATGACAATCTTGGCAAAAACGCAGGTCCCAGGCAGCAACCAAGCACCTAGTAGTGCATGCCAAACCATAACACTAGATTATACAGGCATCTGGTCAATAAATTCCACAGCATCATTCAAAAGACCCGAATCACCTGGAAGCCTAACCGTGCAAGCATAATGCTCCACACAAGGTCTGATGCCACACTCCTAGTTCGTTCATAGAATTAAAATAATTTAAACCCGCATTACTGCATGAGGGCAAGACACCTACAAAAATAGCACCAGGGCTCAATCTTGGGCTCCTCCATTTGATTGAACAAGCTTAAAACATCATTACCACGATAATGTGCTGCATATCCACAGATCATAGCATTCCAAGAAGTTAAATCATGTTCTATCATTGCATCAAAGATTTTACAGGCATCTTTAATGTTCCCACATTTTGGCATATGAATCTATCAGAGAATTACTAACAACGACATCATCACTAAGGGTGGCCTTTCAATGAATGGAACCGCCCTAGAATCCTCAATATCACCATAATTAGCATAAACATCAAGCAGTAAACTGCATATCCGAAGCCTAGCTAGTTTTGATTTTAATAACCTCGGAGTGCCTTTCCCAATGCCAGGATGAAAGCAAGACGGCATGCTTTAATCAGACTAGTGAGTGAGAAATTGTTTGGTCGCAAGCCAACAATGGTCATCCTAGAGAAAAGTTGCAAGGCATCCTCAGAGCAGGTGTTATCAGCATATATAGCAAGAAATCATCCCTGCTGATCAACAAACACCTTTCAATCAAAACATGACTGGCAAAGGAATAAGTATCAAGTAAATTAAACAAAACCAACACATGCATTGGACTCTTGGCCGAGCTTCGAAATACAAGCATCCACAGACCAACCAAATTCTGGCTACTCCATGACTATTTCTCATACGCATTTCTGCAGACGACTTGCGTGACTCGTCAACAAGATCAAATTTTGCATACATGTTAAGGCAGAGCAAGTCCGAACACCCGTGAACAACTCTTCTCCTAACTTCGTTGCCTTCGTTGATGCATTCCTGAAATGCTCTTGCATAAGCGTAAGAATCAAACTTAGTCGACTACTTACGTAGTTCTCTTCTTCGTCAGCTAATACTACGGCTTCCCACTGATAACTCCGTCGACGGAAAGAAGTCAAAGCAATTGTTTGGCGTGCAGTGAGTGTAAATCCGATCATAACTTTCAAAAGAAGTAACGCGATGAGAACAAGGTTCCTTTCAATCAGAACCTTTCACAATTTTTCTTCTCGATCAAGTGGTGGCGCAATCGGAGACGGAAGCAACAGGAAGCAGCGGCGCGTTTAGAATCAACAGACAATAGAGCGGGAAGAGAAGAGACATAGATTAGTCGATTAATTTAGTTGAAAAAAAAATCCCAAAAGATCAGATTAGGAAAACAAAATCTTAATTTTATAAAATAAAAATAATTATACCCATAAAAATAGCTTTTATTTTAATTTATATAAAATTTATAGTTATAAAAAATAATAAAAATACTATTATAACCCCAAATAATATATATTTTAATTTTATAAATTATTTATACTTCTAGAAATATCTAACAAAATAAAATAATTAACATATATAAATTATTTTTATAATCTCCCCCGCGCGACTTGATTAATGAATGTAATTCTAAATTTGTACAATAAAAATTATTTAATAAAAAATAGCCAAAAAATATGTTAGTAAAAACTAAGATTTAGAAATTTTGGTCGATACTTTTTAAATTAGTGATCAATTTGATTTTAAATTTCACTCTCTAGATTTTTTTAATTCCAAATTTATTAATATTGAATTTTAATTAATATAGAATATGGTAATTAATTAGTGATTAAAGACTCCCGTTCATCTCGCGCAATGAAAAAACATATTTCCCTCTTTTCCCATAAAACGGTCCGCAAAATTAAGATTTTTCAATCCAGAAGTAAATGAAATTAAATACCTCCGTTTATATATCACATTTAAATTCTCCATCTCCTTTCTATATATACTCTACAAATCCTTTTTGCTTAGAACCAAATAGATTTGGAATCCTCAAGAGAAGATTAAAGAGTTTCCATGCTCGAGTAAGTTTTTCCTGCTAATTTTCATCTTCATTTCAGTCTTCAAATTTTTAGTTTAATTCTGCAGAGTTGCCCAGTTCATGCAGGCATTGTGTCTCTGCTCTTGGCGTTGGCAAAGCCACCTCTGTTTCTGACCCTGAATCCAGTGCCGACGATGACCTTGCGTTTGAGTCTGCATTTAGAGCAATCGAGAGCAGAATTTCCTGCTCCGAAGAGACTTTGGGGGTGATGGAGGAAAGCCACGAGAAGCTGAATGAGTTGATCAGTAGAAACGAGGAGAAACGGTTGGCGATCCAAGGCCTGTGGAGTCAGATTGAGGGCCTGAAGAAGGAGAACCGAGCTTTGCTCGAGCGGAACAGCAAGCTGATTGACATGGAACGGCAGATGAGAACGCAGAGCTCTTCCAGGCCTCGGAGCAGTCTCAGCGTCAGAAGTGCATCTTTTTCCAAGCTGAAACACTATTTCTGAGTAAATTTGGCTGTAGATCCACTAATTATTCGGCATGAGAATTAAAATTTAGCAGCAATCGATAGCCCCGGCATTGTTTCTCCTCGATGTTCGTGTGTTCTTGTCCTCATGTGGCATGGGAACCCAGTCGAATGGGGTTCATATTGTATGGAAATGAGGTGGAATTCATCATTGCAGAGAAGTAATTGATGCCTTACCTGCAACATTGGGATGAAATGAAATGAGAATAAAAGTGATGATTTTAGCAAAATGCCCCTTGTACTTTTAGAAATGCGATGAAGGCACGCCTGGCCTAGCTTTCCCCGCGGAAATGATTACTCGCTGTTCGCTCGCTATACAGCAAGCATGATCGCAGGGACCAAAAAGTGAAGAAAGCGTAAAGAAGGGGACCAAAAAGCCAACTCATGAAAGTCGGCCTGCTCTCCCCGTCTCACGCGATGCCATCCGCCCACAAGCTCTCGGAATTTAGCGGCTCGGACGGGAGACAGAGAGGCAGCAGCGGCCAGAAACACAAGTGAAGCTTTTTTTGAAAAATATTCAAAAGCTGCTGCCTGTTGCCTGCTGCAGTACGAAAAATAAAATATATTATAAAAAAATTATAAATTAAAAAGGTTTTCTTTAATTTCTTTCATTAAAAAGAGACCACCTTTAGATCTAATTGATTAAAAAGTTAAAATTATTACTGATCCTGTCGCGAAGCGAGGTGGACTCCTAAGAACATGTGGGTCTCCGAAGGTCACGAGCTGCTGATGCTGCTTCGATCTATAAGAAAAAGACCGTTAGTGAACCGTCAAGAAAAGTCCCGACAAGGCACTTCGACGGTCAAGTCAGTCTCGATGATGGAAGAGCAAAAGACAATGAAACAGTAGCAAAAATACTATTGTGCATACTTGAGTGACGAGGAAGCGGAAGAGAACTTATATAGCCGGAGGGAGCCGACAGCTTCTGCCCGGCCTGCCATCCCCATGCCGTAGGCGAGAGCAGGGCAGGGCGTGGCCAGTGGTGGCAGGGTGAGGCGCTGCATGCCCAAATAAGGTAAGGGACATTGCCGGCTCGCTGACGTGCGTCGCCAGGCATCGCTCGGTCTGGCGCGAACGCAAGTGATCGTGGTACGGGGTGGCAGGGAGATCACGGTGCCAGCGAGATACCGCGATTTGGGCCTGAAATGTGTCAGCTTTGCGCCGACCCCGTACTACCTTCTGCGAGTGTGCTGTCAGAGAGTGGGTATGGCTGAAAGGAAGGCGGATCTCGAGGTAGGTTCCCGACCGAACGACCCGAGTGATATCGGACTTTGCGGATAATATCCCCGAATGACGTAGAGTACGCCCCGAGTGAGGAGGGGGGGGGAGGCGGAGATGTAATCGATCCGCCTGCTCCGGAGTCGCACGGTCGAGTGACCGAGTTGGAGGGCGCGCGAGTAAAGGGGCACTCAGGATCAGTTTGCCCGACCCGACCCCGAGTTGGGCAGCTGAGGGGTTCGAGGATTCCCCGGGTCGGAAACTTCTAGATGTCTTTGAGCAAGTTGGGTCGGGCCAGACTCTATCGGCTCGCTTGCTTACGCGGACCCCGTGATTCACAGGGCTCCCGGGAACCCCTATCTCTTTCCTACCCTGACGTGGCGTAGGCTGGCCGCCCGAGCTACTCGTGGGTTAGGCCGGGATCAATTACTAATGGTTTGATAATAAAATAATAATTTTAAATTTAATTAAATTTACTTAAATATTATTATAATATCAGTAATAAATTTATTTAAAACTGACGAAGGGTACTAGTTTTGTTTGTTAGGGGATAAAGAAAGGACAATTGTCTCCCTGTGGAAAAATAAATATAAACGTACGCTTCCATTAAATTTTGACAATCTGTCCAAGTCCCCGTTTCCCCACCGCACTGACACATGTTTGTACCAAAATATTGATAGGTCCAATCACTGACAGATCGGAGGAGCCGCAGCGCTTTGATGACATTCTTCAGATTTTTAGCTGTAGATTTTTATTTTTTCATTGTTTACCGAATTTAAAATTCTTATTCTTTATAATTTAAAATGACTCTAATGCCCTTCATTTCAGTTCATACATATTCTGAAAAAAGTGAATAAAAAAAATTCAAAACTAATCGATTGTGAACAAAGCAATTAATGAGAAAGAAAATAAAAAGGGAAAAAGAGGAAGTTCTAAAGGGAAGATAATTAATTGTATCGTGAAGTTTAGGGTTTAAAAATAAAAAATGAATATAAATAGATAAAAAAATATTAATTTAATCTTACATAATAATAAAAATATGCAATACTAACATCCTCGTGATGCACTAATAGAAAGCATCCATAGTTTATAAACAAAAAAAAATTTAACGTGTGATAGAATGTATCTTGGTGAGTAAATTTATAATTTGGATGGAAGATATGACAAACAGTAAGATGATGGTGTCATTCTGATAGTGTGTCGAGTGAGATGATAATAAATCTCTATTAGGACTTTGTCGTTTGCTAGAGGGAGGGGGTGAATAGTAACTTTTCGATCACCCACTTTAATCGTGATTTTCTTTCTACACGTTGTTAGTGCGCAAGCGGAATAACAAATAATAAATAAGAAAACAAACCAATTTACGTGGTTCGGAGATGAAGCTTCTACTCCATGGCTGTCCGTAAGGTAGACGATCCCGATCCGTCGGTGATGGCTCCCCGGAAGACCTCCGCTCCGGCTAACTCGTGTAGCTCCTTGTGGCCTCCGGCTAACTCGTGTAGTTCCTTGTGGGTGGAGAAACCTCGCCACAACCCCAACACCTTTTTGAGCTCGTAGACTACTAATTGACCTTTAACCAAAGCCAATTTCGTCAAGAACTCTCAGCCAAAATCGAGCCCCTTTAAATAGTGCTCTAGGATGAAATGACCGTTACCAGTTGACTGGTCCAAGACCAGTCGACTGGTCCCACTCAAATTCGAACGTTACAACCTAACGTTTGAATTTAAGTTGTCATCAGTCGACTGATCCATGGGCAATCGACTGATCTTTCTGTGGACTTCATCAGTCGACTGCCTTGGCACCAGTCGACTGGTCCACTTCTAAACATAAGGTTTCCCTTTCCCGAGTATATTTCTCTCAGCACTCGAACCCTAGGATTTCCTTTCCGAGTACAATTCCCTAGCACTCGACCCCCTCACGACTTAACTGACTCTTCATCCAGCAGCCTCGATCTGTTGCCTTCAAGCCTTCTTCGATTTTGGCTCTCATCCCTCAGATGCATGCAAGCCCATGGCTCGTCTCCCATGCCATCCTTCATGTATGCCTCAAAGTCCGCTTCTCTTGGCTCATCGTCCCTGCTTTGTTCACGGTCCCTCGGATGCATGCAAGCCCTCGGCTTGTCTCCCATGCCATCCTTCACCGGCCCCGAAGATGTCCAACTAAGTCCATGTGTATCCTGCAAAATCTGCACACTCAAATACACATATCAAACACAAGGGTGAACCTAACTTAAACCCTTTGCCCAACCATCAAAACACATGGTCACTCTGGACCATAGATTTCCCCAACAATCTCGATATGCTTGGCACGCTCGTGAAAGACAGAATTGTAAGTAATTTGAATTACATTGGAGTTGTCAAAATGTATAAGAGTAAGATGCCAAAAAAAACACTCATATTAATAACAAACGTAACCAAACAATTTCAACAACATTAATGGTCATAGTATGATATTTTGCTTTGGTAGAAAAATGAGAGACAATATTTTACTTTTTTACTTTTCCAAGAGATAAGAGAGTCTCCCAAGAAAATATAAAATTCGATGGTAGGCTTAAGATTTGTAGAATCACCATCTAAGTAGGCACGCAATTCTAAGATAGAAGTGGAAGAACATAGAAGATTATGAAACTAAGTACCTCGAAGATATTGAAGGATGCGAAACACAACTCCACAATGTACTAAAGTGGGAGAAGCAACAAACTGGTGGACAATATGGACAACAAAAGCAATATCAGGTATAGTGATGATGAGATATAATACTATACTGCCAACTAAAGTGTGATATAAAGAAAGATCTGATAAGAGAACATCATCAATAGAAAAGTGTCGAGCATTAATCTTAAGCGGAGTATCAATAGTGCGAGTGACAAATAAATAAATTTGTTCTAGAATGTCACCAATATATTTAGTTTACAAGAGAAAATAGTCACGAGGAAAATAACCTACTTTAATTCCCCAAAAAATAACAGAGATGACCTAAATTTTTTATCTCAAACACACAAGCCAAATGCAATTTCAACTATGCTATTCCAATTTATATTATTCCCTATGTTAATCATGTCATCAACATAAAGAGAGAGTAATGTATGACCTAACAAAGTACAATGAACAAAAGAGTGGAGTTATGTTGTCTAGGAAGAAAGCTAAGAGATGCAATCACAATGGAGAACTTGTCAAACCAAACTCTAGGAGTTTGTTTTAAATAAATAGGTTGTAAAGAGCCTTCTTCCGTCTACAAACTGTTGGTGCAGTTTGCACTAGCGGTCAAACTCGGGTTTTGCTGTATGACAAAAAGGTTAAAGTTAGTGTGTTATTTTCTAACCTTGTTACCGAGTGTGCAGGATCGAAAGGCTTAAGAACTGTCTCTAGGCTGAAGTCCAAGGTGGTGGAGTCTTGACAAAAATCCAATTGGGCCTGAGGGGTTGTCTGCTAGCCGAAGTCTAGGGTGGTGAGTCTTAGCAAAAGTCCAAGTCTTGGCAAAAGTCCAGTTGGGCCCAAGGGGCTGTCTGCTGGTTGAAGTCCGAGTTGGTGAATACTCGGCAAAAGTCCTGGTGGTTTAAAGAGCTGAGTTCATCTGCATAAGGTAAGTGAGGTAAGTCACTGAGGAGCGAATTTCGGTGATGACGAGTCCCAGGTGGGACTGTATGTGAGGTCTGGCTTAGAGCCATTTTGGAGATCTAAGCTGAAGTCTTGACTAGATCCTAATCTTAGGAAGACATGATCTAAGTCATAAACATCTATAAACTATTTATACATATATTTTCTAACTCTATGTTGTAGAGACATACGTAGAGCTTCGAATTCTGGACACGTGACCACTGATAGAGTCTGATTCCGAGTTTGGAATAAAAAGTTATGACCTCCGGAAAATTATTGTGTCAAATAGCAAAACTGAGGTGTCACAGATCAGAACTGAGACGCCTCAGATTAGACTTGAGGCGCCTTCAAGAGGATAAAATGCACAGTTTGCATATCAATAAGCTTTGGAAGTGAGGCGCCTTAGTTCAACTGAGGCGCCTTAGATGCTCTATAAAAAGGCAGTTTGAGAAGTCATTCAACCAGAACACATTTTTCAAGCT
The DNA here is from genome assembly GCA_024364735.1 of Boesenbergia rotunda. Classification (NCBI taxonomy): domain Eukaryota; kingdom Viridiplantae; phylum Streptophyta; class Magnoliopsida; order Zingiberales; family Zingiberaceae; genus Boesenbergia; species Boesenbergia rotunda. The sequence continues at coordinate 264,186 of JAGFNQ010004921.1, forward strand.
ACTCCATTCTTTTGCTATTCCGTCTTCGTGTTGCAGCTTCTACTACGACTTGATTAGGACTGACCGCTGTCGGAAGACCGACACAAACACACGACCCACGTTCGTATTGGTAACAATTTAAGTTCTGTATTTAATTCATTATTGCTTATAGGAAGTGTAGGGTTGTTACACTTCCTACTCATCTGTACTCGATCACTCTATCGAGAATTTACGGTAGAGGGTTTTTAGTGGATTGTCCATCGTAAAGGTCCAAGGGACCTGGGCCTTCGAGTAGGAGTCGCCGAAGGTTCCGAACGAAGTAAAACTGAATCGTGTTGTTTTTCTGTGTTTGCTTTTTCGTTAGTTTCCACTGTACTCGCTCGTTTTATTTAAGTTCGAAAAAGCAATGACCTTGAAAAGTCACGTGATTCACCCCCTCTCACGTGCAACGATCCTACACAAACTTCACTAGGACTGTGAGTGACACATAGTGAAAGCGCTATGCAAACTTCTTCTTGAAGATCTCCATTTAATAAAATATTTTTAATATCCATCTAAAAAATAGACCTCTAACAAACTGATGCATGCAATGAGAGTACGGATAGTAATAAGCTTGAAAACTGGATCAAAAGTTTCCTCATAATCTATACCATATTGTTAGGAAAATCATTTAGCCACCAAATGAGTTTTATACCACTCAACTGACCCATCATATTTGGTTTTGATCTACACCCATCGAGAATCAATCACACGCTTACCCAAGGAAGATGGACAAGATCTCAAATACCTGTTTGATATAAAGCATAAAGTTCTTTCATCATAGCCTACTGCCAAAGTTGATGAAGAGCAATCTCTCTATAAGAGGAGTGCTCAGACAATTAGTTAATATAAGTCAAAAAAAGAAGAGAAAAAACCAGAATAAGTAAAATATACAAACTTAGGTAATTGAGTAGATTTACGAGATCGTTGAAGATAACGAAGAGGATCCGTTATCACATGAGCATCATGGGGAGTAGTAATAGTAGGATGATCATCGGTAAGTTGATGACTAGAATTTGTATAAGCGCCAATCCTACAAGTATCATCATTAGAAGAAGAGGTGCTAGGATGGTCTACTTGTAGGGAAACATGAGATGATATATCATTGGAGTCATTGCAAAAGGGATCAATATGAGTGAGATTAGATTTTTGAAGATTATAAGGAGTGTCTGAGGGAATGGAATAGAATGAGATGTGTTCAAGAAAAAAATATAACACGAGATATAAAATTTTTGACTAACTGAATTATAACATCTATATCCCTTTTGACCCTCGTCGTAGCCAAGAAAAATACAAAGAGCGGATCAAGAACTAAACTTACTACACTTAATATGAGGATGGAAGACAAAACATGTAGATCCAAAATTCTTAAGATAGAATAATCAGGACATAACCATATAGTTTTTCAAAAGGAAACAAACTGGATGTAATAGAAGATGGAATTATTGATAGAATGAGTGTAGTAAAAATAGCTTCTCTTCAAAATTTGTTAGGAACATATACAGATAATAAGAGAGAACGTGCAATTTCAACAATATGTCTATGTTTTCTTTCAACAACACCGTTTTGTTCTAGAGTTTCAATACAAGAACTTTAATAAAAATTACCATCTGAGGTAAGTAGTTCGAAAGATGTATATTCACCACCCAAGTCACATCGAAATATTATATTGAATTTTTTTACCATGGCGCGAAATATATGATAGATAACAAGAAAATTAAAATGATATTTCATAAGATAAACCCAAGTATAACGAGTTCAATCATCAATAAAGAAAATATAGTAATATGATCCACCTTTTGTACGAATAGGTGATGTACTTCGCACATCAAAATGAACTAACTCAAATGATGTAAGAGAAATAGAGATACTTCTATAGAAAGGTAAAGCAGAGAATTTCGTCAATTTGCAACCATGACAATCTGAAATATCAAGAGTTTACAATTTTTCTAAATTTCCCTTAAAAGCTAAGTATTTCAAATGAGAAAAAGAAACATATCTAAGATGAGAATGCTACAAATAAAAATTAGAAGAAATAGAGCTTAACCGAAAGGATGACAAATCAACATTAGAAGCTAGAACATCTAGAACTTTCAGCTCTTCCAATCCATACAATCCCCCTGCATACGACCTATCCTATTATGCTTCTAGGACTACGGATTCTGCAGATAATATGAAGATGAAATAAAAGAAACGGAGAAGCCAAAATTACATAATTGACAATCTGAGACAAGATTCAAGATAAGATTAGGAATATGATATACATCAGATAAATTAGGAATATAAATAGAACCAACACCAGTTAATGGTATTGGAGTACCATCAAAGGTCATAACTGACACAGAAGGAGATGAATTCATATATACAAAAGAATTGACATTAGGTGACATATGATGCTAATCTTCAAAATCAAGAATTCAGATAGGGAAGGTATATCTGAGGTACTACTAGAGGGCAAACCTATGTGAGAAGAGACAAACATGATATGCGGCTGAGATGCAAGAAATTTCTGAAACTATTCGGTAAGAGAAACAATTGTGGCATTGGATGATTGAGTCACTCTAGAGTATGTAGGAGGAACTGCTACTATCATGTTGGGTACTCCAGGTTTAAGGAATCGTTGTTGTGGTTGGCTATCGGATTTCCAAGGAAAAGATTGTTGTGGTGGTAACATTCTATTTAGTAACTTGGGACATTGCGTCAGAATCACCAGACACTTTTTTTTATCATCAGGTGGACTTAAAGAACTCAAAATCCAATCTTTACCATTCAAAATGTAGCCCTGAATGTGAAGAACGTTTTCTCATAGTTTCAAGATAATCAAACCATTGAAACTTAAAAAAAATATAATTCTTCTATAACTGCCTTAAAGAATTCCAAAAATATAATTCTTCCATCATTCACCAAGTGTCGAGAGGAGATAAGGGAATGAGTAATGATTGGGAGAGTGAATTTGGGAGAGTGAATGGGAGAGTGAATGGCGTGGAGCTAATGTATATACGTCCGATCGTCGATCGGACACCACCGATGACTCTGATGCCGTCCGAATCAAACTATGTCTCGGGGATGGGAACCGCAGAGCGCGGTAATTGAGATCTCGCTGGATTGACGGTGAATGCGACGAGATCGAATGCGGTGATTCCGATGAGTTCACCGATCTCTTAGGACATAGTTGATTCGGGACGGTGATCAGAGGCCGCGGTGGTGTCGATCGAGATCGACGTGTATACAATAACTGTCACGTCATTCACTCTCTCATTCACTCTCCCAAATTCACTCTCCCTATCATTACTCATAAGGGAATAGATTGACACGGATACCATGCAAACAAAGCAAAGAATGCAAAGGACAATATAAAAGAAGTAGAAAAAGAGATAATAGTAAAAAGAGACTAGTAAATTGTATTATGAAATCTTAGAATTAATAAAAAAAATAATAAAAAACATTAATCTACTTTTGTAATAATGAGTTATACTAGGTGGCAAAAGACGATTCGCTCGTCCCCAGTGCCCCCGCCAACCCGTACCAGGGCCAACTCAGAAGAGGTAAATCACGGGGGCTACTAACCCAGATACTGTGGCTAGCGCATGAGGAGAGTGAGTATACTGACTTTATCAGAATTTAACATCCAAATCTTTATGTGACAATACCTACGCACTGACATATACTAACATCAATAACAAATTGACAACACTTTTGATCTAATTAAGTACGATAGTGATTTGATGTTAAGTATACATAAACAATCCTAAGTACTGCATGGCGTCACATGTTGGTGAACAACGTTTCTTGCATACACATGGACTACAATTCTCTCCATCGTCAATTCGCCGGACATCAAAATGCAAAAACATACCTGTGATCATCAATATGTAGTTTATTTATTGGAGACAGGCCGCATTGCGCGCAGTACATCATCATGTTTGGCACTTTTTTCAGAATAGCTTTCATTCACTTCAACAAGCCAGCAATGGCATCTTTTCTGAACAACTTTCATATACTTCCACAAGCAAGCAATTGCTTCTTCCTTGGAGAATACTCACTAAAATAAACATGCATGAAATAAAGTAAGAGAAAACTAAATATAATAAAAAAACTAGAAAAATTTAAGATAAGATATGATTTAAAAAAACTAATATTAGGATCGTTTGCAAATGATAAAAGAGAGATTCTTACATAGAATACAAAGGATGGAAATGAGATAGCATCTTCTATGTGATCGTAAATACCTAAATTAAAGGAAGTTCTACAAGCAGTAACTGCTATGTTATATGGTGCTGAATGTGCTATGATCGAGCAATGACAAGATGAAAGTTGCAGAGATGAGATGTTAAGGTGATGTGTGACATACGAGGATGGATAGAATAAGGAATGAGAGTATTAGAGAGAGTCGGAGTTGCATCTATTGAAGAAACTTCGGAAACTTGAGATGTACGACATACTTAAAACAATAATGCCTGTTAGACGATGTGAAACTATATAATAGACATTAAAAGAGAGAAAAAAAAAACTTGTTAAAATAAAAAATAAATTTATTTAAATCTAGATGATATATAATAGAATAATGGTAAAGATCCATAGCAACTATGGATATTTGTTTTTTGTTGTTTTTTTTTTTAAAGTGTTTCATAGAGCCACTTTCTTGGGTGCGCCTCTGCCTTTGGGATTTCATGTTCTGTTTGGCTTATTAAACTCTGAAGGCACCCCGTGACAATCTCTAGTATTTTGATGTGCTGCGTTTTGCATATCGAGATTCTATTGGAGTAACAGCAAATGCCATCTCTAACAATACATGTCAAGCTAAAGTAGTGGTTGATCCGTCAAAGCAGCAGCAATAAGTTGGCAGATAAGACCAGTTGCAAAAAAGCTCCATTGACAATTGCTGTTGATGATGGGTCATGAGTGTCAGTGGGAAAAACTTGGGAGAAGGAAAACCTTTTGTTTGGGCAGCTCAAGGTTTTCTTTTTCCCTCTGGTTTGGAGCTTCTCAAATGTGGGGAAAACTACTGCACTGGAGCCATGCCACCATTAGTTAGCACAAAAAGCGCAATAAGTCATGGTTGAAGGCCAAATTCAGTGTCAGTTTTCAGTATGAAAAAGCGAGAACTGATTGAATGGTTCATGAGGCTTCTCCTTGTATATAAGGCCTTCTAAAGTTAACGTATGCAAGCAATTCACTCAGCGTTACTCCTCTCTCTTCTCTCTCTCTCTCTCTCTCACTGTCTCTCAGAACATGGAGTCGTTTTGCCTTTTGCCACTCTCTCAGAACATGGAGTCTCCTTTTCTAACATGGGCATGGAGGGGCATTCTGATGATCTCTGTCACGCTTTTACAACTGTGTTGCTCAAGGGAGTTGGATGCTAATTTCTCTCTCGAAGACAGGATCCTCAAGCTGCCTGGCCAGCCTCAGGTTAGCTTCCAGCAGTTCTCAGGCTACATCACAGTGGATGAGTTGAAAGGGAGGGCTCTTTTTTACTACTTTGCTGAAGCAGAGTTCGATCCATCCACAAAGCCCCTGGTTCTCTGGTTGAATGGAGGTAATTCACGAGTTCGCTCAGAAATTTCTTCCTAGGAGGAAACAAAGGATTTTGAACCTGTTTTAGCATTTCATGCCTTGAATGTGCTCGATAGAAGGCCTGAATTATCATGGAAACCAAAGAAAATTTAACCTTTAGTTGGTTTATCAATTTATCTGATCTTGATTATCGTATTTGGTTGAAAGGACCTGGTTGCTCCTCTGTTGGGGTCGGGGCATTCTCAGAGAATGGGCCTTTCAGACCAAAAGGTGAAGTGCTAGTGACAAATGAGTATAGTTGGAACAAAGGTATCAATTGTAGCGCCATGAATATTCCTTTGAACTGTTCTTCCCTTATGCTTACTCCATTCTCTTGTAAAAGGAGTGACCTCTCCCTCAAATTTGCAGAAGCCAACATGTTGTATTTGGAGACCCCAGCAGGAGTTGGTTTCTCGTACTCAAGAGATTCTTCCTTCTATGAGGGTGTGAATGATAAGATAACAGGTAGATTCTTCATTCAGCTTTTTCCGAGATCATTTTGTTTGACTATCAAGTCAACTTTTAATGTAAATCTTGAGGATTCTGCAAAAAAAAAAATAAAGGGGGAAACTACTGAAATACAATTGGCACAGAACTTTGTAATCTATGCATAATTGGCAGCTGCGGTGAGTCTAATTTTTTTTGTTTGTTTCAATTTGTAAAGCCAGAGATAATTTGGTTTTTCTTCAACGCTGGTTCACAAGGTTCCCACATTACAAGAGCAGGGATTTATACATAGCTGGAGAAAGCTATGCAGGTACAAGAATTACAAGGACTTCGATTTTCTAGTTAGAAATACGTGTAGCTCGTTCTTCATTGATCTCAATAACTCAACTGTTACCAGGCCATTATGTTCCACAACTTGCTAAACTCATGGTTGAGTTTAATAGCAAGGAAAAGATCTTCAACCTAAAAGGAATTGCCGTGAGTAATGAACTGTGAAGAGTAATTTTTTTGTATTTTAATATCTTCATATTATTTTTTTTTTTTGGCTGTCAAACTGCAGTTGGGCAATCCAGTCCTTGAGTTCTCAACTGACTTCAACTCAAGAGCGGAGTTCTTTTGGTCCCATGGCTTGATATCAGATTCTACATATAAAATATTCACTTCTGCATGTAACTACTCACGCTATGTTGGCGAGTATTACAGAGGATCTCTTAGCCCACTTTGTCAAAGAGTGATGAGCCAAGTCACAAGAGAAACAAGCCGATTTGTCGACAAATACGACGTCACTCTTGATGTTTGTATACCTTCAGTTCTATCTCAGTCCGCTGTTCTAAGTCCTCATGTAAGTTCCGAATCGTATTTGTTCTTTGTCTTCTTAATATTGATTTGTGACATACTTGGATCTTAAATTTGTAGGATATCAACAGTTGTCTTAACAATCTCTAAATGATAATTGCTTCATATGTCTCATTAGCCTTCCATCTGAAGCATATTTTCCCTGTGATGCAGCAAGTTACAGAGCACGTTGATGTTTGCGTCGAAGATGAAACGACGAGTTATCTCAACCGCAAAGATGTACAAGATTCCCTTCACGCACACCTTTCAGGAGTTACTAAATGGACTGTTTGCAGCAGGTTCTGAAGTTTAAACTTGTATATCTTCATTAGTAAAAAAACACATTTTTTTGATATAAGACAACTAGTAATTCTAGTTTTGAATGTAAACACTTGCATTGCCCTAACTTTTGTTTCTTGTTTCGCAAGCGTTCTCGATTATGAAGTGCTCAACTTGGAAATACCAACAATTAACGTTGTAGGATCCATTGTTAAGGCCAGAATCCCTGTGTTGGTTTACAGGTAAATTAACTATTGAAGCCATCAATCCAAGCACACTTCAGTTTCTTAGAGTGTAGCCAAACAATTCTGATGCTTGACATTCATTTCAGTGGTGATCAGGATTCTGTGATCCCATTGACTGGGAGTCGAACTCTGGTGCAAAAGCTGGCAAATGAGATAGGACTGAAAACAACAGTTCCATATAGAGTCTGGTTTGAGGGAGAACAGGTGAACTTTAAATCTGCCTGCCTATCGAACTTGAGTGATTTGTTTGAAGATGAACTCAGAAATTTGATGTTGAGAAAATTTGAACAGGTTGGTGGATGGACTCAAGTTTATGGTGATATCTTGTCATTTGCTACCATAAGAGGAGCTTCCCATGAAGCTCCATTCTCACAGCCTGAGAGGTCTCTTGTGCTGTTCCGAGCATTCCTTCAAGGAAGACCACTACCTGAGACCTTCACTTGAAGCTCAAAGTTTTGGAGAGCGAAGTGTGTGCAAGTAGAGGATGGGGCTTGGTTCTTCAGTTGGTCTGTTGTCTAGGAAAGTTGTGTGGTGGAAGGCACACAAAATGTGACTCTCATAATCAAGGCCCTCTTGGGGAGAAGCTACTTAAACCTTTGAAAAGCAAAACAATGGAGTTCCAAATGGCTTCAAACTATGCCTCCCTTGTAGTGGGTTTTTGTTTAGTTATTATTCGTTATTTTGCATATCTAAGTCTTTATAATCTTGAAGTAACTCTAATCTGTTCATTCATGTGAATCAAGTTGAATACTTAGAAGTGAGGCCTTATGAAATACTTACTAGGATCATAAGTGTGTTTGATATTGCCAGATCAGGTTTAAGATTGCTCTAGCATTCTTGGATTTGAATATATAAAATGAGTTTTATTAATGGAATAGTTAAGATTGATGGATACGAGATCACCTAAAACCTTAAGGTAAACAAGGATTAAAAAATATCAATAAATTGGAATATTATGAGTGTGACTATTAAATACGATAAAATCAAAATCCGGTCTAGAAAGTTTCGGGAACACTTTTCTTGAAACGAATCTAGAGTTACTGAAGTATTGGGTTAAAGGGTGAGTGAGTAACTGAATTTAAAACCTAACTTGGAGGGTTAAACTGCTTATAAACCCAACTTAAAGAGGCAAGTTGTAAGTAAGAGAAAAGAGAGGGTTTGGTTGCAAAAGAGCCATTACATCATTTACATGCGATCGGCGCCGCAGTCCCCTCTCCCTCTCCTCTGTGCGATCGGCGCCGCAGCCCCTCTTCGCGATTCTTCTTCTCCACGCGAGCCTTCTCCACTCGATCAGGGACGCGCGGGTAACTCCCCTACTGCCGGCAAACCAGTCCATCAGCAAGGCGTTATCGACGACGGCGATTACTTTGGGTAAGCAGTGAGGTCGCGAATCTTTGTTGTTCCTCCGATCGCTGCAAGTGTTTGTGGCCGTTTGACTTTGGTTCTGAGTGATCCCTGTTACAGATTTTTCCCTGATTTCCGACGAGAGAAGGGTTCATTGAGGGCCAAGGCTGGGTTTGGGATTGGACCTACTGGCTGTGTTCTTGTGGAGAATGATCTGAGGAAGATCAATACCAATCAGGGGTTTGGCGTCGCTACATCTCTGGTGGGTTTTGTTTTCAGTATAGTGTTCTTGTGTGTTGATAGGTTGAAGGTAGGGATGAGTTACTTCATGTTGTTAAGATCGTTCTTTTGGGTTTGTATGAGATTGTGGCATTCAATCTCATTGGTAGTTGTTCTGTCCAAGGCACTTCATGCTAGGTTGGGCCTGTGAGATTATGTTGCCGTGAGCTACCATAGCCTTTGGGGTTTAGGTTGGACCTTGGGACATGCTGATCATGAATTAAGGGTTGGCTGTTGATTTTGGTAGCTTGCGTGAGTTTTTGTAAGAGCATGCTAAGCGATGGGTTCCTCTTCCATTGTATGTGATGGCTCTTTGATGTCGATTGAGTTTTGGAATGGGCCGTGTGTAGATCTGGTTGGGTATGGTTTTTGGGTTGCTACCTCATTCGCACCGTGTGACCAAATGCCACCCTCCCATGACCCATGTTTGCTTGAAAATCGGATAACCTCTCTTCTGTACAGCGGACAATATAAAATTTATCTGCATCCATTTTAACATATAAATAAACACAGTCACATTCGGCTGACAAACATACAATCATAACAGTAACAAATAAAGATAAACAACCACATAGTTAAATAATGTCTACTAAATTTCGTAAAATAAGAACAACCAAATTGACAATCCAACAGAAACAAATACAAGTCCACCAACGAAATGTGAGTAACGACAAGTCCACGAAGTAAGTACAAAACAAATAAAAGAAAGGTGCGACACTGGGGAATTGACAGATAAATCCTCTTCTGGCGGCACAAGACGTAGCCATCAACTACCTGGAACAAAATTAGAGGCGAGGGACAGTGAGTCTGAGCTCGAACATTGCGGGTATAAGGATAGATAAATACATAATAAAAAATATATCAAATAGGAAAAACAAGATATATAGTCTCTAAAATAAAGAACATAAATCAAATACATAGACATATCTGCGGGGCATGATCAAAATCCCTATAACAAATCAATAAATTGTTCATACTATTGACCAGATCCAGATCATACAAATAATGCAAATCATACTTTATATATACATGTCAATCAAATGCAACAATCATAATTCAAATAAATGCAAAATGCGTCGTATGCAAATGATGCAATATCATGTGTCACCCTTATACACCAATCTAACAACCATCACATCATATCTATGTGGTCAACTGGGTAAGAGTTGTGATAACGGTACGCACTCTCACAACTATCTCCTCTGTGTGGCCGGGTGGACATGATGTTGGGAGAAAAATCTCAATCCCTAAGAGAAAAACCTCAATCCCCAACCTCAAGAAAAGGGGGAGTATAACCGTTTTAAATCAAAGATCCCAGGAGGAGTGTACCTCTATTCCAGGAACAAGGTGTTGGAACTTGATCGTATGACTAGAGGTGAGTGAATAGCCGATTGTTGAACTTTTGTCGATTATTTCTACAAGTGTTAGCTTCACATGAGCGGAAACAATATAAAACAATGAAAGTAAGAATGCAAATGTTAACACTTATTGTTTACGTGGTTCGGACATTGCTTACTCCTATTCCATGGCTTGTCCTTGAGGTGGACGATCCCTCAATTCTTTAGTGGATTAATCCTCGACAATCTCCGGCTAGAGCTTTTCCTTCTCGGTGGAGAACAACCTCTCACAAGACACTCTTTCCCTTTACAAGATTGAGAATTAGGGTTATGATGAAGAGATGAGCTTTGGGAGTTTTGCACACTTGATCAAGAAGGTTTATCATTAAAGAGTTAATCTTTCTTAAGTCTCAAAATCTCCTCTTAAAAAGAGGAGAGAGTTGTTAACAAAATAGCTCAGCCCCGACACCAGTCGACTGATGCTAAACCCAGTCGACTAGTGCTCAACCAACGGCTAGCCAAACGACTAGTTTTCGAATAGACCAGTCGATTGTCATCCAGACAGTCAACTGCTCCATGCTGTTCGAAACTTACAGAAAGATTAGTCGACCAGTGTTCCTACTAGTCGACCGAGTACACACTCACACTCATCTTCTCCGGAGTCGCCCTTTGAAGCCCTCTTCCTTTGGCTCTCGTCCCTCGGATGCATACTAGACCGCGACTCGTCTCCATGCTATTCTTCGCATATGCCTTGAAGTTCGTTTCCCTTGGCTCCACTCCATCGCTCCTTGTTCGACGGTCTCTCGGATGCACCATCTTTCACCGACTCAAGGACCCGAGCACCAGGATGAGATCTCCCACATGTGTATTCCTCCAAGTCCTGCATAACTCAACACACACATGAAACCAATATGAAAACTTAATTTAATCATATTGGCACATACATCAAAATCCATGATTGTACTGATCAAACTTGGGCTGATTGCACCAATAATCTCTTCCTTTTTGATGTGCGACAATATATATGTTTAAGTTAGACATAAATGACAATTTGAAAATTAGCAACATAATATAACATGAAGCATAAAAACATCCAAGTTCCCCCTTAATCTACGCTTTATCACATAATTTTTAAATTTAGAATAAAAATAAGTTAAACCAATGTTCTAACTTAAACCTACAATTTCTCCCTCTTTGACACCATCAAAAAAATTATACCAATCAATTCTGACTTATGACATCAAGGTAAAAGCAAGGTGAGTTTTAATTCTGAAAAACAGCAGAAATCAAAAATTTTTGAGTACCAATCGACTGAGACAAGAATCAGTCGACTGCCCTCAACAAAATTACCTTTCATACCAAAAAAAAATAGTAAGATTAATTGATTGACCCTTTGCACTAGTCGACTGGCACAACTTTGATATGAATTTCAACCTTTGGAGATGAATTTTAGAAACGATAAATTTTTTTAAAAATTCAAAAAATCATGAAATTTTGTAAATATATTTTTTGAACTATTCTTTAATAAGGAAAAATAAATTTGCATGAAAAGTTAAAGTATTTTTGAATTTTTGACAAAATCTCAAAAATTTGAGAAAACATTAAGGTTTTGTATCAACTTTGAAATTTAGTTTTGAAACCATATATTTTTCAAAAGTATGCCACTATAAGTAAAACATAGAATTGTTTTCAAAACATTTGAAATTTTTAACTATGATGTATGAGCAAGATGTCCATTAATTAAATATTTACTTTTCCCATAGTTGGTTTATTATTGCTAAAATGATACATTTCATAAACATTAAAATGTCATAAGCACATATGAATTATGAGTATCATCCTAACATCTCATATACATAAATGAAAACATAAATCAAATCATTATAAAATGTAGCAAAGGTAATCCTTACTTAGTCTATTTGATCATAAATTTTATTTAGCTAAGTGCTCCCCCTTAAGGTCTTAAGTCAACCATTTTTCAAGAATTTAAATTTTAGTGTTCATGGTTGACTAACCCCTAAATTTTCTAATCCTCGAGGATTGATTTTGGTACCCAATAGAAATACTTTCTAATTGGGTTGACCAAGTACTTCTTAGGGATCCATTTTCTATCTACGGTCTTGATTTTTTATTGTCCCCTAGCAAGCAAGCAATGATATGATTTCTTATTGCTAGACTCATTGAATGTTAATCCCGTTTTCTTGAAACTTGCCTTTTGGCTCCTAATAATCATATTTAGGGTCTTTGAGTCAATTTTAAATTTGTCTAGGGCTTTTGAGAAGTAATATACCTTTTCCCTTAATTTCTTATTTTCCTCTTCTAAGTATGAAACATTTGAATTTGAGGAAACATACGTATCATCTCTAAGTGTCATGGATTCTAATTTTTCATTAAGTATACAAATATCATTTTTCAAGCATTTTATTTTCTTTCTAGCCATAAACAAGTTATCATTTGTACTAGAAATAATCTTAACTAAAGTGGTAGTGGGTAGATTATATACCTCACTTACCAAGATGTCTGAATTCTAAGATTGATCTCCTCCTTCACTTGAATTCTCTTCCTCATCTTCGGATGATGTGGAGGTCATGTCTTCAACTCCCATTAGGGCAAAATGGGACAAATAGTGTCACGCCCCGAGGAGTCGCTCGACCGATACGGATCGGCCAGTTTCCCCCACGCCCGGCGGACAATTCACAAACTCAAGACCAAAACACCAAACTAGCGTACAAAACCAAGGAAGACGTGCATACCGGTATGACTAACAACAAAGTCAAAAGACACAAGGGCCTCCACGGCACACAAAAGTACAACCAAATCGAATAAGAACACAGCGGAAGATAATAAAGCAAATACACAGTACCGACACCCAATACAGGAACTATAAATCAAGAAAACATCTCGACGCAAGGTGATGGGACTGGCAGCTGGACCCTCTTGGCGATCAACCTGAAATAAAAACAAGGAGCTACGGGGTGAGTTCAAAGAACTCAGCTGATAACTCATATATATGCAAGATAGTCTAAGCTAGCAATAGAGATACAACTATCAAAATATCACAGGTACTATCCATACTAAATAAAGCAAATCCGAGAAGTAGAACAAACATACCAGCGATGCAGGGTCATCAAGACCATGAAAAAGGGTCTCCTGAATGTGCATGTAAATCATGTGCAACAACCACATACAGCAATTGTAAAGAAATACGTATGCACATGGTGCCATGACATGGTCACCTCTGTCGCCGGTCAGACATCGTCACCAGTGTACGGGAGGAAGCTGAGCGGGGGGCCAACCTCCGGCGTAGAGCTGTGACTCCATCAGTACTCGACCCATCCGGGGGATCATCCCTACCCCGTGTAATAGAGCGATCGAGTAGACGGTATGCTGTCGGTGTAACACCCCTACCCCATGACATATCCGGGTAGCAATCCCTACCCCTGGTCATCATCCGTAGAACTGGGGGGATATCTCTATCTGAGTGTTACACCCACCCCATGTGATATGGGGGCGAAATCTCTCTCTCATCTCCTGGTATTAGGGCCACTCAAGGAGGGACCCCTGCCTGCTACCACGCTCCGGTCCACTAACCCATGAGTGCATGAGCGGAGCAGCACAGGGCATCCTACCCATACTCCGTCAACCACTAACCCATGAATGACCGTATGGGTAGGTCAGTATGACTGTCGACCTAGCCTACCCAACAATGGGCCCCTGGTCGACAGTGATGCAAGGTGCACGATGATGCATGACGACAGTCACCACAGCATCTACTATCTAATCCACCTATATCAACATGATATGCAAGGATCACATACAATTATGCACCATATCCTAAATCCTAGAGGGTATCAGTATCACACATCAGGTCTAATATATATATCATAGTAACGGAAAACAGATACACGCAAATAATACCCTATCGCTAATCCTAGCATATCAAGCATATAAGGCTGTGACTATCTAGGAGATAAGTCAGAGGTACCCGCCTCAATATGATGTCGTCCGGTGCGCAAGAACCCCCCGTCCAGAACAGTATCCGCAACAAAGTAGTAAAATCAATCAATAACCTGCATCCCAAAAATATATATATCCGATTATTTAACTATATACATATAGGAAGCTTAGCTAAATATACCATCTAATTTAATTAGGACTAATATCAATTAATTAATCCTAATTAAATATCCCTTCCTATTACTCAACTAAGGACAAACCATCGTCAAGCTCAAATCCCATTCCCCCCAAAGATCAACTTCCAAAATAAAACATCTTAACACAAGACCTAATCCCATTAACCCTGATTACTACTCAGAACAGAGCCACCACCCAAATCACATATCAAGGTAATCAGAGAGTAGACATCAACGACAACCAACCCAAGGGAATAATACAGATCACAGGAGAAGAACATTGGCCCAATCCGAAAACTGATCAGTGCTAGAATTCAACCCAGCGACGTTCATTCACAACAGAAAACATAGAAACAAAATCACAACTCTACACCTCACAACCGAACCTAATAGCAACCGATCTAACCAATACAAGAACAGAATTGACATCAACCCATAAGCATCCTTACAGATTACAAACAGATTAAAGCAAGCAAAAAGAACTCGCCCAAACCTCTGTGTCGCAGGGAGCAGAATCTGGTCACACCCGTAAGAACATCCACTACGACCGCGCCATTCTCCTGGGTCGACTTGGCAGCTCCTTCACACCCTAGAAACCATTCCGGCGACGGGATCAGCGTGAAATCAGAAGGATAACTTCGGTAGGGTAGCAACTTGAAGCTTACCAGCACAAGTATCGACCAGGGAGTAGGTCAAGATTGCCAAGACGCAGATAAACTCCGGAGCAACCGACGGTCTCACGCCCTAAATCCAATAACGGAACTCAGATCCCCCCCCCCCCCCCCAAATCAATGCGTGATCCACCGAAATAATCGAAGCTAGGATCAACATCACGCTAACTTACCTTCCTGGAACTCCGGCGGTGGCGTGATCGGCGCAGAAGCTGCGCTCGACAAGGATCTCGGCCTCAGTGGCGCGGCGACGAGCCTCCCATGCGTGGAGAGGGAAGAAGAAGGTTGTGGCTTCTCCGATGGCTCCGCTCGCACAAGGTGAGATGGAGATTGTCTTTGCTTGGCCGGGAACAACGAACCCGCACCCTTCGCCGGAGCACCGAAGAGAAGAAGAGGAGAAGAAGAAGAAAACAAATCGGGCGGAAGAGAGCTGTCGGGAACAAGGCGGCTAGCGAATCGCAACGAGGAGGAAAGCAACACTTATAAGTGCCCTAGGATATTTTGCACATAGGCCCCTCCACTTCCCCAAACCAATCCTCGCCCTTAATTTCACTTAAGCCCCCAAAGTTTTCGATATTTAACATTCTCCCCCACTAACAAAATTTGGTCCCCAAATTTCGATACTACTAATAGCAGGTACCAACAGCAATATATATATATAAAATACAAATGCTGAACTGTACTAATAGTACGTACCTCAGTCGAACAAATGGGGATATCGAGCTCGGATAGTGTCCTCGAGCTCCCAGGTAGCCTCTGCATCCGAATGATGCTGCCATCCGACTCTAACTAGCCGGATCGTCTTGTTCCGTAGCTGACGCTCCCGAAAACCCAGAATCCGTACAGGTATCTCCTCATACGTGGCGTCAGGCTGGAGCGGAACAGGCACCTCGGATAATATGTGAGTGGGGTCTGGTACATATCGTCTCAGCATGGAAATATGGAACACGTCGTGGACGCCGGCCAAAGCTGGTGGAAGTGCTAGGCGATAAGCTACAACTCCAATCCTCTCCAGAATCTGGAACGGACCGATATACCGGGGAGCTAGCTTACCTCTGAGACCAAACCGTTTCACCCCCTTCGTGGGTGAAACTCGAAGGAATACATGATCGCCAACAGAGAACTCTAAGGGTCTGCGCCTCCGATCAGCATAGCTCTTCTGACGATCCTGGGCCTCAGCTAATCTCCGTCTGATAGTCCGTACTAACTCTGCCTCATGCTGAACTCTCTGGGGTCCCAGTAGCTGAGTCTCTCCAACCTCATCCCAAAGGATAGGTGTCCTGCATGCCCTACCATACAACGCCTCAAACGGTGCCATCTGTATCGCCGAATGAAAGCCGTTGTTGTAGGCAAACTCAACCAAATGTAAGTGATCCTCCCAACTGCCCCCAAAGTCCATCACACACGAGCGCAATAAATCCTCCAAAGTCTGGATAGTACGCTCTGACTGACCATCTGTCTGAGGATGAAAAGCTGTGCTGAGACGGAGCTCTGTGCCCATGGCCCTCTGCAAACTCTGCCAGAACCGAGATGTGAAACGCGGATCCCTATCTGAGATAATACTCAACGGAACTCCGTGCAACCTGACTATCTCTTGGCAATACAACTCGGCCAGTCGATCAAGGGAGTCTGTCCTCCGGATAGCTAAGAAATGTGCAGATTTGGTTAGTCGGTCCACGACTACCCAAATCGCATCATGGCCCTTCCTAGTCCTCGGCAAGCCCACGACAAAATCCATAGTGATGTGCTCCCACTTCCACTCGGGAATGGGAATACTCTGAAGGAGTCCAGCAGGTCTCTGGTGCTCTGCCTTCACCTGCTGGCAGACGAGACATCTAGCTACAAAATCCGCGATGTCCCTCTTCATGCCGTTCCACCAGTAGGAACGTCTCAGATCACGATACATGCGAGTACCACCCGGATGGATAGCAAAACGTGATCGGTGGGCCTCCCGTAGCAGCTCCTCCATGACAGGATGCGCCTCTGGCACGCATAGCCTCCCTCGGAAGTACAGAATACCCTCCTCATCACGTGAAAAATCCGACTGCTCGCCTGAAATCGCCTGACTGCCCAGAAACTGAATGTGCTGATCACTGATCTGAGCCTCCCTGATCCTCGTCCTGATCTCTGACTGAGCCATCAAAGTCACTAGCAACCCTCGCTCTGTCCGAGACTGCTCCTCTAACCCCAGCTCAGAGAAACTCTGAATCAGATCTGTGACCATCACTCTGTGGCAGGCCAAGGTAGCTCTGGACTTCCGACTGAGTGCTCGGCGACCACATTAGCTTTACCAGGATGGTAGCTAATGGTACAGTCATAATCCTTCAGAAACTCTATCCACCTCCTCTGTCGAAGGTTCAGCTCTCGCTGAGTGAATAGGTACTGAAGGCTCCGGTGGTCGGTGAAGATCTCGAAGGTAATCCCGTAGAGATGGTGCCTCCAGATCTTCAGTGCAAATATGATGGCTGCTAACTCCAAATCGTGGACGGGGTAGTTCCTCTCATGCTCCTTCAGCTGCCGAGAAGCATAAGCAACCACCCGTCCGTGCTGCATAAGTACTGCGCCCAGTCCCAGAAGAGAGGCATCTGTGTACAACGTGAAACCATCCTCCCCAGAAGGTAGTACTAGCACTGGCGCAGATACAAGTCGGTGCTTCAGATCCTGGAAACTGGTCTCGCAAGCCTCTGTCCAAACAAACTTCACACCCTTCCTCGTCAGACGAGTAAGGGGTGATGCTATACTAGAGAAACCCTCGACGAAGCGTCGGTAATAGCCAGCCAATCCCAGGAAACTGCGGACCTCATGGACTGACTTAGGCTGTTCCCAACTGGTGACAGCCTCAATCTTCTGGGGGTCCACTGAAATACCTCCACTGGATACAATGTGCCCAAGGAAGCCCACAGAAGATAGCCAGAACGCACACTTGCTATACTTCGCGTAGAGTTTCTCCTGTCGGAGAACTCCCATAACGATGCGAAGGTGGCGAGTGTGCTCCTCCTCGGACCGAGAATAGATCAGGATGTCGTCGATAAACACTATGACGAACTGGTCCAAATATGGAAGGAATACCCTGTTCATGAGATCCATGAACACGGCCGGGGCATTGGTGAGCCCAAATGGCATCACCAAAAACTCGTAGTGTCCATAGCGAGTGCGGAACGCCGTCTTCTGAACATCCGAATCTCGAACTCTCAGCTGATGATAACCGGAGCGCAAATCAATCTTGGAGTACACAGATGTACCCCTCAACTGATCAAACAGATCGTCGATACGCGGCAGTGGATACTTGTTTCTGACCGTGACTGAGTTCAGCTGTCGGTAGTCAATACAAAGTCGCATAGAACCGTCCTTTTTCTTCACAAAAAGGACCGGAGAACCCCACGGAGAAACACTCGGCCGGATAAATCCTCGATCAAGTAACTCCTGGAGTTGGACCTTCAGCTCGTCCAACTCTCGTGGTGCCATCCGATACGGTGCCTTCGATGCCGGCGCAGTCCCCGGTATCAACTCTATAGCGAACTCGACCTCCCTCCGGGGAGGTAATCCGGGTAACTCATCTGGAAATACGTCCGGGAAATCCCTGACAACTGGTACGTCGGAGATCTGCGGAGCACTTCCATCTGAAGTACTGAGAAGTGATACCAGAAATCCCTGACAACCGTGCTGAATCAATCTCTGCGCCTGGAGTGCGGAGATAATCGTGATGCCGTCATCGCGGATGCCAAGGAACTCCCACGAGGGTCGGTCTGGAGGTCGGAAGGTGACCACCCTCGAATGGCAATCCACAGTGGCATGAGAGGCTGTGAGCCAATCCATGCCTAGGATGACGTCGAACTCCACCATATCTAGCACTGCTAGGTCCACAGTCAGAGTGACCCTCCCAAAGTCCAAGGGACACTCTCTAGCCTCCTGAGTCACCTCCAGAATATCTCCTGAGGGTAAAGACACTGATAACTGCGGTGTCCTCAGGGTCGGTAACCTGCAGATCTTGCTCAAGAAAGCCCGTGATATAAAAGAAAAGGAACTACCCGTATCTATGAGCAAGTCTGCGGTACATGCATAAATCAATACCGTACCTCGGAATACAGATCCGTCAGCTCGATGAGCCTCCTCCCGGGTAACTGCAAATACTCGGCCTGTCTCCGGCTGTGGTGGGGGAGGAGGTAATGCCTGTACAGCAGACATCTGAGGTAGCGGAGGTGCGGAAACTCCCGAACTCTGAGTCGGCTGGTAAACCGGCATCTGATACCCGGTATAGAACTGCTGGCGAGGCTCGGCAACTAATGGCTGTGGTACTACTGTAGACGGTGCTGACTCCTGACCCTGGCCAAACAGACAGTACATCTGAATCGGTGGAGGGGCAGTCTGCTGCTGTCGGGAAGAATGCTGTGCCCTCCGACCGCCTCGCTGGGAACTCGACTGACCAGAGGGTCCTCCCCCAGATAAGCTCCCAGTAGTCGGCTGCTGCGTCCTCTGAGGACAATCGCCTCTCTGATGGCCAGGTTGTTTGCACTGAAAGCAAACGGCCTGACCCATAGGGCAGCTCGACCTAACGTGATCTCTAGAGCCACACCAGAAACAGCGGTAGGTAGTAGTGGACCTCTGTCGGTCCTGCCCAGATGCCTGAGTAGATCCTGATGTGGAACCTCCCGTCTTCTGGGACCGAGAAGCGACCCCAGAGCTATCCTGCGCTGGCTGATCCGGTCTACCTCGCTTCCGCGAGGGCTGGGGCTGAGAAGTCTGTGATGACTTCTTCTCCTTCTTCCGCTCGGCTGCCAGTCTCTGATTCATCACCTCAACATGAAGAGCGCGATCCAGAGCCTGTCTGTAAGTGGTGAGATCCCATGGGGACATCTTTGACTGAATATGGGGAGCCAACCCCCTGAGGAAATGAGTCATTCTCTCCGCGTCTCCGGGGAACATATGCGGGCAGCGCTCTGATAGCCGATGAAACTCTGCGTCATAATCCGCCACTGTCTGCTCACCCTGTCTAATCTCCAAGAACTCCTGCCAACTGGTCATCTGCTGTGCGGCAGGAAAATACTGAGCGGTAAATACCTGCCGAAATCTGTCCCATGTGATAGGCTGAGTGCCCATAACGGATCGCTGGGAAATCCACCATGTCTCAGCCCGATCTCTCAGATGATATGCGGCGAGCTCGACCCTCTCCCCGTCAGAACACTCCAAGTACGGAAATGTCCGCTCCAACGTCTCCAGCCACGAGCGGGCTACGCTCGCATCCACAGCTCCATGAAACAGGGTGAGACGGCCTTTCGCCGCCTGAGCTAAAGCTGGGATCCGGGCCACCGGTCGGCTCGGTACGGTAGCAGCAATGGACGTCGCGGGCGGTACTACCGACCCTCCGGAAGGTATATCGAGTCCCGGTGGCTGTATCACGGTCTGCTGTGCAGTCTGCGGCTCTGACTGAACAGGAGTAGATGCTGGAGGAGCAGCCTGAGACTGGACCGTCTGTAGTACCAGCTGCATCATCTGCTGCTGCTGCGCCATCTGCTGCATCATCTGCTGCTGCTGCGCCATCTGCTGCATCATCTGCTGCACCAGCAGGGACGTAGCATCGGAGGGTGCCGCTGGCGGCGCCGTTGAGGATGGTGCTACGGTGGGACCGACCGGAGGTGCTGCCGGCACTGCGGTCACAAATGGAGACGGTATCCGCGGTGACTGGGGTGACTGATCATCACGGGCCCCGGAAGAAGATCGTCCTCGGCCGCGGGACCCGGTCCGTGTCCGTCTCACGGGAGCATCCTCTGCCCCAGTCACAGTAGCTCGCTGGGATACTCGTGTCTTCCGGCGCGGGGGTCGCCCCCGACCACTAGGTCGTCGGGGTGGGGTCAACTCGATACGGCGCGGCATACCTGTAGAGATACGCCATTCGTTATTATTCATTTTTAAAGTCTAAATACATGAACAAATCCTGCAGAAGAGTAGCTGGTCGTCGCCTGGAGCTGTCCGTCGCCGCCATGTCCCAAAACACGTATACCTCGAGAAACGACTCCGAAACAACCCACAAGACCACAAGGTATCTCGCAACCTGGGCTCTGATACCAAATAAATTGTCACGCCCCGAGGAGTCGCTCGACCGATACGGATCGGCCAGTTTCCCCCACGCCCGGCGGACAATTCACAAACTCAAGACCAAAACACCAAACTAGCGTACAAAACCAAGGAAGACGTGCATACCGGTATGACTAACAACAAAGTCAAAAGACACAAGGGCCTCCACGGCACACAAAAGTACAACCAAATCGAATAAGAACACAGCGGAAGATAATAAAGCAAATACACAGTACCGACACCCAATACAGGAACTATAAATCAAGAAAACATCTCGACGCAAGGTGATGGGACTGGCAGCTGAACCCTCCTGGCGATCAACCTGAAATAAAAACAAGGAGCTACGGGGTGAGTTCAAAGAACTCAGCTGATAACTCATATATATGCAAGATAGTCTAAGCTAGCAATAGAGATACAACTATCAAAATATCACAGGTACTATCCATACTAAATAAAGCAAATCCGAGAAGTAGAACAAACATACCAGCGATGCAGGGTCATCAAGACCATGAAAAAGGGTCTCCTGAATGTGCATGTAAATCATGTGCAACAACCACATACAGCAATTGTAAAGAAATACGTATGCACATGGTGCCATGACATGGTCACCTCTGTCGCCGGTCAGACATCGTCACCAGTGTACGGGAGGAAGCTGAGCGGGGGCCAACCTCCGGCGTAGAGCTGTGACTCCATCAGTACTCGACCCATCCGGGGGATCATCCCTACCCCGTGTAATAGAGCGATCGAGTAGACGGTATGCTGTCGGTGTAACACCCCTACCCCATGACATATCCGGGTAGCAATCCCTACCCTGGTCATCATCCGTAGAACTGGGGGATATCTCTATCTGAGTGTTACACCCACCCCATGTGATATGGGGGCGAAATCTCTCTCTCATCTCCTGGTATTAGGGCACTCAAGGAGGGACCCTGCCTGCTACCACGCTCCGGTCCACTAACCCATGAGTGCATGAGCGGAGCAGCACAGGGCATCCTACCCATACTCCGTCAACCACTAACCCATGAATGGCCGTATGGGTAGGTCAGTATGACTGTCGACCTAGCCTACCCAACAATGGGCCCCTGGTCGACAGGATGCAAGGTGCACGATGATGCATGACGACAGTCACCACAGCATCTACTATCTAATCCACCTATATCAACATGATATGCAAGGATCACATACAATTATGCACCATATCCTAAATCCTAGAGGTATCAGTATCACACATCAGGTCTAATATATATATATCATAGTAAACGGAAAACAGGATACACGCAAATATACCTATCGCTAATCCTAGCATATCAAGCATATAAGGCTGTGACTATCTAGGAGATAAGTCAGAGGTACCCGCCTCAATATGATGTCGTCCGGTGCGCAAGAACCCCCCGTCCAGAATAGTATCCGCAACAAAGTAGTAAAATCAATCAATAACCTGCATCCCAAAAATATATATATCCGATTATTTAACTATATACATATAGGAAGCTTAGCTAAATATACCATCTA